>QANU01050717.1:133464-171986 GCA_003254905.1 Nissolia schottii
CACCCCACCCCAGGGACTAAAACCAAATTTTCAAATTTTACAGGGACTAAAACTTACACAGAGGGACCAAAACCAAACTTTTCAATATTACAGGGACTAAAAACTTAATTAACCCTATTTTTTTTTATTCATTGTTCTAGTTATTTTGATAGTATAAAAAAGCAAACAATACCAATGCTATGCTGAAAAATGAAAACTAGACTAGTAGTGTTGCATTGCTTACTACAAAACGAATAACGTATTTGGAGGCCCAATGGTTGAAGCAATATAATGCAAACTTGCATGAAATTCACTTGTTGCAGTTGAGGCCTGTGGCATAGTCGCTCCATTTCAAATTTTTTTCCTTTTGGAAAATTGCAAGGTAGGAAAAAAGCACCCTATCCAAAAGAGAAAGAACAAAAACAACCCTAGCAACACCTAAAGAATCAGCAAAATGAAAACTTCCCAAATCTTAATGGTATAAATATTTGATCAACTCAACTATGAGTTTTTAAACCTCCGGAAGATCTACGTGGCACCTAAAATTAGGTCACATATACGAAATCACCCATAACTTTTTTTTTTTTTTTTGGTTTTAGGGTCAATTTTCTTGTATAATTAGTAATTAAGGTGTCTTTTTCTTGCCCACACTAGTGCAACCTTCAGATACTCATTGCCTTGGTGACTTGATTTGGTAAGTTGGGGCGTAAGACGGTATTAAGATCTTCTCATTCATCTTTCATAATACAGCAGTGCTTTCTATATTCATAGCAAAATTAAATCCTTAACAAAATTACATAAATAATTATGATTGATGTTATAATTGTTTGTGTCTTTCTCTTTTGTAATATATAGTTCTTTCATGTTAGTCAATTTCATAGGAGAATTTTTTATCCAATCCTCTTGCAATGTGCAAACTCAATCTGTAAGGATGTGTTTGAAATCAAATGAAATGGGAAATGATTTGATTTGAAACGATTCGAATTGCATATCAATTACCATGTTTGGAACCAACTATATAAGATGAGAATAAAATTGATTTAGAAATTAATTATTATGTTTGAAATTCATTAAAATAGGAATTAAAAAAAATAAAAAATAATTTTTTGAAAAAAATTTGGTTAATTCAATGTATGCATTAACTGTGAAGAAGTATCATCTGATTAAAATTGACCAAGGGCACTCTAAAACATATATTAATAGGAAGACTACGAGGTTCTTTGCGATGATCTATTTCAATTTTAATTATTTCTGTATATGTTTCTTGGCTTATGCTTCTCTCTAAACGTGTCAATACACTAAGTTTAGATCCACTCATCAAAACAAAATGTTGAAATGAATTTATTTTTTTAAGAAGTAATCTAATATGTATTGTAAAATGTAATTAGTTGATTCGATAGTATTATAGAATAACTGAAATGTCAATCAATTTAAAAATTATAAATTAAATGAAATTTTTTATTCTAATCGAGGCTCATAATCATCTGCTAAAGTCACATTTGTATAACACCTTTCTTCGTTAGCAAAGTCTTTTCAATTTGACTATCTTGAATGTTGATTCTTGTGCTTGTCATTGAAATCAAAGAACTTAATAACAATATATGAAGTTGACAAAAGCAAAAAATTGTTATCCATTATATTAGAAAGAAAAAAAAAACTACTAAATCAAAGAATTCAAATATGCAAAATGCAAAAATGTATTTTAATTTTTTTAATTGTTGTGCTAAGCTAGGGCTGTCAAAATGGGTCTGGTCCATTTATCCGGTTAAATGGACGGATTTTTCATGCAAAAAAAGACTTGCAAAAATTTGAAAAAAAATTGGACCTAAACCTGTTTAAGCCCAGCCCGTTTGGCCTGCGGACCGGCCCGTGAGCCCGTGAATTTTTTTAATTTTTTAAATATTTTTTTTGAATTTTTTGAATTTTTAAAAAAAATAAACGGGCTAGCAAGTGGCCCGTTTAGGCCCACGAACCAACCATAAACGAGCTGAACCCTAAAAATGTGCATATTTTTTACCCGACCCCTTTAAGCCCGCGGGGCATAAACGGGCGGGTCCCCCCGTTTTGACAGCCCTATGCTAAGCATTAATGATCCAATTTGATGGTCACACATGATATTTTTGGTTAGGTCTATATTGAATTGCTTGGTGGGTTTTCATTTGGGCCTTCCCATTTTTTTTGGTCTAATTTTGGACTACATTATAAGTAGATTTGGAATTGAGTAAAAGAGTTAATTAGAGTCTTATTAACTTTCAGGAAGATGTGAAGATGACCCATTATTAAACTAGATGAGGTGACACCATGCTACGTATGTGTATTAAAATTACTATATTCCAGATAAATAGCTAAATAAATAGACACTATGATGGATCACTAAAGGCAAAGCAAACTTGGATTTATGTAAGCGTCTTAGTGAATTCACACTTTTATCTATGTAATTGTCAAAATTCTCCTATTTTTCTTCTTAGTGTTAGAGTTTGCCTTACACAGTGAACCTAATAATCTACAAGGGGCTTGTACTTAGACACTGGTTTTTGGAGAAAGTTATCAGCCTAGTGCTTCCCTGACATGACCATGGATTTGAAGTAGAAGCATCACAGCTTAATTAATGTGCATCTCACACCCAATTGAGTTCCAACTTCTAACTCTTCTTTTTTCCCTTCTCAATCACCTTTTATCTTATCCACCTAGATGATGCACCACCTTAATCTTCATGACAAAACCTCACAGAACACAAAAAGGTACAGCTAAATTTCATAACTAAGTACTAAACACACTTACCTGTCACTCACTTAGTCCTTATAAAAGCACTCTCCTCCATCATCTACACATCAAACACCAATCCTTGAAAACCATCAAAAGCAACTCCTACTCAAAAAGATCCTTTTAATTGCAATTGCAATTGCAAAATTGCCATCAAGGAAAATGAACCGATCTTTGTTTTCCCTCTCACTCCTCCTCTCCCTTTTTTCCTCATTGCACTCAATCACCACATTAGCACAAGCACCTGCAGCATCCCCACCAAAACCAATAGTTCCATCATTACCACAATCACCCTCATCAGATTCCTCTGACTCTCCCTCTGATGACATCATCACAATCCTAAGGAAGGCCAAGTCATACAGTGTCCTAATCCGCCTTCTCAAAACCACACAACTCATCAACCAAATCAACTCCCAGCTCATAACCACGACAAACTCTGGCGGCCTAACGGTCTTTGCACCGGATGATGGCAGCTTCTCGAGGCTCAAACCAGGTTTCCTCAACTCGCTGGACGACAACCAGAAGATAGAACTCTTGCAGTTTCATGTCCTTCCAGTTTATGTCTCAAGCACAAACTTTGATTCCCTCACAAACCCTGTGAGGACTCTGGCCGGCGACAACCCTGCTAGGCTGCAGCTGAATGTGACTGCATTTGGGAGCAGTGTGAATGTTTCAACAGGAGTGGTCAATGCAACTGTGACAGGAGTTGTGTATATGGATAAGGTTCTTGCAATATACCACATGGACAAGGTTCTTCTTCCTTTGGATTTTTTCAAGCCTAAGCCACCGGCTCCAGCGCCATCTTTGGCAATGGCACCAAAAACTGATAACTCGACTGGAGATGATGATGAGGTTGGGACATCCAAGCACAGCTCTGGAGCTATTAGGTTGGGAAGCAATCAAGGGACAAGGTTGGTGTCCATTGGAGTTGCTTTAGCTGTGTTGGTAGCCACGTCAAGCTGAACCCCATTTTCCAGCTACATTTGTTTGTTTACCCTTTATGTTCTTTTGAGCTTCGTTTAGATTTGTTGGTGTAGCAAAAGAGTGTTCTGTTTTAAGAGAGATATGAAGGTTGTTTGCATGTTTTTTTTTTTTTTTTTTTAATCTTTTGTACCAAAAAAAAACATGTTTTTTTTATTGGATATAATTAAGATTGTTTTTCTTGATTTTCATTTGAAAACTGGTTACATGCAATCTATAGATCAATTACTGGCTTATTTGTGAGGACTTGGAACAGGAAATAGCATGAATTTTGGTCACCATGGTCCACATAATGTGCCTAAAGGCTAAATCTGTTTCCTTTAGCACTATGGCACATAAGGAAACTGGAGATGACTCAGTTTACATGCATAGGATAAGAAAAGTATTGAGATGAAACTGGACCAAGATCTTCGGTTCTTTGAAGTTGAGTGTCATTAGATGTTGAAGACACTAGTATACAAAAATTATTGATTCAACAACAGAGATGGAGGTTTTCAATTTGTAACTTTTGAGGCAACACGTGTTTTTGTTCCTCTTAAGAATGATATGAATCAATGTGATATAAAAGGAAACAACATCTAAACATCACTGGCACACAGGGAGAATCACCTTACTTTATTGGTAAAAATACAAGGAAACATACGTTAATAATTAAGAATCTCAGCTATCTTATTGATAAATTTAGCGAAAAAATTTCACATTCACTAAAAAGTTTATCATATCTATTACATTTATTAAAAGTGTAACTGAAATCATTATTTATTTATACATCAATTTTTTTTTGACAGATATTATATTTATTTCATAATAAAAAACATGGAGCATTCTAAAAAGAAGACCATAGTTCAAACGCACAATTACAAAGAGAGATAAAAATCAAACTAGCATAAATGGGGTCTCTCAATGGTTGGCATGCCTAAACAAAAGCTAAACAAGGATAAGGAGAGCGATAAATTTTCTTGAGCATCTCATACTCTTCTCAATCAATTGTCAATCTTCAGTTGTTGAAACACACATTTCCCTACCATTCTGGAATTCAACTAATCAAAGGAAGCCTTTGTTAGACTGACACACTTGTCTTCAAAGTGCAGTTCCATCATTTTAGGGAAACCTCGAGAGTTTGTTCATTCAAATCAAATCTCTTGCCTTGAGATTCAATTCTTTTCTTCCAACATTTGCTACAAATTGCGAATAGAAGCTAAAAGATTTAGAGAAGGAATTACCTAAAACTAACAGACAAAACTAAAAAAGGGAGTGGGGTTGGGTCACAGGCCACCGTGGTGGTGAAACCCCACCATGGTAGTTGGCGCCCCTTACAGACTAGGAGTAAGGTGGTTTCAACCCGGGACGATGCCACAACCCAGATGGAGAAGTGACAACTATAGAAGGTAGAAACGTCGGTACTGAAGATGGTGCACACAGCTGGGAAACGCAACTCCTTTATCCATGTTACTAAATCACATCTTACAGATGTATTATATAAATTACAGTTACAACATGCAACAGTTCCTTGCTATTATTAAGGGATCCTCTTGCTATTATTAAGGGATCCTCTTGTACATTGTCATTTCCCTTTCACAACTACATTCTTTGCACAAAGATAATAAGATAAAGGAAAAACCAGGCATCTCATATGTCAATTCTCATCTCACCATATCCCAACTCAATATTATCCTAATTTATGTCTATCTAAAAGTTCGTTTGGCAAAGATGCCAATAATAATTAGATAAAAGAGATCCTTTTTTCCTCCGTGACAGATAGGATATACCCTCACATAACACAACTACAAATCTCACAAACCGTAACATTTCACCTACCTATCATTTCCAAGGCCTCATTATAAACAAATTGCAATAAGCATTTCACTCATTCAAACTCTTCCAAGAGCACCAAAGCAATCTAAAGGCATCACTTAAGCAACTAAAAAATGAAACAAGCAGCACTGCTCTCCCTCTCACTCTCCTTACTCTTTTCCTCCATCACATTGGCCATTTCACCTGCACCTGCTGCAGCCCCAAAGGCAGCCCCATCCAAATCTGCCCCACCCCCAAAGGTCACAGCACCATCACCAAAACCACTAGTCCCCACATTGCCTCAGTCCCCAGACTCATCTGATTCTGTTCCAGATGACATCACCCGGATCCTCAAAAAGGCCAAAATTTTCTCAGTCCTAATTCGGCTGCTAAAAACCACCGAAATCATGAACAACATCAACTCGCAGCTCATCACAGCCAAGAGTGGTGGCCTAACCATCCTTGCACCAGATGATGCCGCATTCTCGAGCCTCAAAGCTGGTTTCCTCAACTCCCTAAACCAAGGCCAAAAGATTGAGCTCTTGCAATTCCACATCCTGCCTGAGTATGTATCGAGCACAAACTTTGATTCCCTGAGCAACCCAGTGCAGACAGTGGCAGGCAAAGACCCTGCAAGGTTGCCACTGAATGTGAATGCATTAGGCAACAGTGTGAACATCTCAACCGGGGTGGTCAATGCCTCCATTGTAGGGGTGGTTTACTCAGATAACAAGCTTGCCATTTATCGTGTGGACAAGGTGCTCCTTCCTTTGGACTTCTTTGTGACTAATGCGCCATCTATGGCCCCAACAAGTCTTGCAAAGGCACCTAAGGCTGCTAAGGAGAACTCTTCTGCTGATGATCAAGATGAGACAACACAGGATCAGGATAAGTCTGGAGCAGTGAGTTTGATTGGAATTGATGGGAAAACAATGGTGTCACTTGGGGTAGCTTTAGTTGTTGCTGCAGCAGTGATGTTGACTTGAAGAAGAGGATTCATTTGGCAGTTGCATTTGAGTTTTCCATGTCAAACATGCCATTTTCTTTCTTTTATTTATTTATTTATTTATTTATTTATTTTTAATCATGTTTTTCTATCTGTTTGTTTTCTTTGTGTAATGGTGTTGTGAAGAGAACCAATGACATGGATTTGAAGTATAGAAGTATCACAATTTCATTAATTTGCATGATTGCATCTTAGACCCAATTGAGTTTTAATATCTTTACTTTTTCCTGCCTTGCCAAGAAAATCTCCTCAATCACCTTTATCTTATCTAAATTGGTGCAACACCTTAAATCTCCATGACAAACCTCACAGAACCAAACAAGTATAGGTAAATTTCATAACTAAACCTTCTAACCTAAAATCCCCATAAAAGCATTCTCCTCCATCATCTACACATCAAACACCTATCACTAACCCATCACTTGCAATCCTTGAAAAACCATCAACCTATAGATCAATAACTGGATTATTTTTTATTATTTGGGATAGGGGAACTAATTAGAGAAAGGGGGATAGATAGCATAAATTTTGACCACATGGTCCACATAATGTGCCTAAAAGATAAATCTGATTCCTTTAGCACTGTTAATCCATGACACTTAAGGTGCGTTTGTGAGTATTATTTTGGAGGGGGAAGAATGGAAAGGAAAGAAAAGGAAATGAGTCAGAATGCCAAATTTAAAACTCCCAAGTACAATCAAGCTTACCAACTCCTTAAGGAATCTGACGATCAATCAGATTACTTACGTAGTTTTGCAAGTACTGAGACGAAACTGGACCAAGTTCTTCACTTCTTACAATCAAAAGAAGTGTCATTAGAATTTAGATATTAAAATCATTAATAAATAATAATAGTTACTTCATCTGTTTCAAAACAACCGTCGAATTAGGGTTAAAAAACAAATTAAGAAAAATATGTTAAGTACCTTGATATTCAAAGTTGCATTGCTATGCTATCATCTTAGAAATGTACGAGTCTAATTCAACCTGAAAAGCTAGTTTAAGAGGAGAGGAATACTCAAGCTATTATAAAGATTATTATAGCGATTATGTTAGCCATAACCCTAAGTAATGTGGGACTTAACACATACATTTTTTTTTCCTTGGAAGAATGATGTGAATAAGTGGTATAAAAGAAAAATATCAATGACTTATATTAAGTGCCAAAAATAGGATAATGACATGACAACTTTCACAACCTCTTAAATTTTTGTTAATGATCAGGCAAAAGAGAGTTATTTTGTCCATCTTTTTTGTTTATTTTATCAAATAGATCCTCTATCTTTAACTTTGTTTTTAATCAATTTAGGCTCCTAATATTTTTTTCAACATTAAAAGAAAGCCGGCTATATTGAATAGCTTTCATGAAAACAAACAATTCTATTGTTAAAAAAAGAGTTTTTTTATATTGGAAGTTCAAACCGAGCCTAAAAAGCTTTCACCGTGAAAAAAATAGATAAAGCTGAAAATTCCAATTAATTATTTCTACTAACATGGATCAGGAACATAGTTACAGCTTCCAAAACCCTCTTAAGGGCATGTTATTCATTTAACTTATTATTAATGCAGAGAAATACTACTAAGCTAACACTGACAAAAAGGAAAATCATTCTTCATCTAATACCATTGGAGGTGGGAAGTGTATAATGCCAGTTGGAGGAGTCCGAGTTCCAAACTCCCAAAATTGCTTAAATACATCTATTTATTTGTAATTTGGATCTGAATCAATGGCTCCTTCTCTTGCTACTGATTCATGTTATTAACTTACACCTTATAAGTATATTACAGTTGTTACAATTGCAGCAGTCCCTTGCTATTTTCAAGGGGTCCTCTGTAACCTCTGTACATTTCCCTTCCCAACTACATCCTTTGCACAATGACGTTAAAAAGCAGGCATCTCACTTGTCCATTCTAATCTCAACTCACCATATCCCAACTCAACAATATCCCAATTTAGCTCTTCTTAAAGTTAGTTTGGAAAAGATGCCAATAATAATTAGATAAAAGATCCATGTTGTTCATGACAGATGGGATATACCCTCAATCACACTAACACAACTACAAATCTCACAAACCATAATAACATTTCACCTAACTATCATTTCCTAGGCCTCAATATAAACCCTCTTTCCCCCACATCCAACACATCCAAAACTCATTGCAATAAGCAATCCTATCATTCACACTCTTTCAGGAGCATCTCAAAGCCATCTTTTAGGCATCACTAAAGCAACTAAAAAATGAAACACGCAGCACTCCTCTCTCTCTCACTCTTCCTACTCTTTTCCTCCATCACCTTGGCCATTTCACCAGCACCTGCCGCAGCCCCAAAAAAAGCCCCAGCTAAAGCTGCCCCATCCCCAAAGGTCACAGCACCTTCACCAAAACCACTAGTCCCAACATTACCTCAGTCCCCAGACTCATCTGATTCTGTCCCAGATGACATCACCAGGATCCTCAAGAAGGCCAAGATATTCTCAGTCCTGATCCGGCTGCTAAAAACCACCGAAATCATGAACAACATCAACTCGCAGCTCATCACAGCCAAGAGCGGGGGCCTAACCATCCTTGCACCAGATGACGCCGCCTTCTCGAGCCTCAAGGCTGGTTTCCTCAACTCCCTAAACCAAGGCCAAAAGATTGAGCTCTTGCAATTCCACATCCTACCTGAGTATGTATCGAGCACAAACTTCGATTCCCTGAGCAACCCTGTGCAGACAGTGGCTGGCAAAGACCCTGCAAGGTTGCCATTGAATGTGAATGCATTAGGCAACAGTGTGAACATCTCAACTGGGGTGGTCAATGCATCCATTGTAGGAGTTGTGTACTCTGATAATAAGCTTGCCATTTATCGTGTGGACAAGGTGCTCCTTCCTTTGGACTTCTTTGTGACCAATGCTCCGGCTTTGGCCCCAACAACTCTTGCAAAGGCACCTAAGGCTGCTAAGGAGAACTCTTCTGCTGATGATCAAGATGAGACAACACAGCATCAGGATAAGTCTGGAGCAGTGAATTTGATTGGCTTTGGCGGGAAAACAACGGTGTCACTTGGGGTAGCTTTAGTTGTGGCAGTAGCAATGATGTGGACTTGAAGAAGAGAATCCATTTGGCAGGGCTTCATTTTAAGTCAAACATGCCATTTTCTTTTATTTATTTATTTTTAACTAAGCTTTTCTATCTGTTTCTTTGTTTTCTTTGTGTATTGGTGTTGTGAAGAGGACCAATGACATGAATTTGAAGTATAGAAGCATCCCAATTACATTGATGTGCATCTCACACTCAGTTGAGTTTTAACTTATTATTCTTCCTTTTTCGTGCATTGCCAAGAAAATCTCCTTCGCAATCACCTTTCATCTTATCTAACTTGATGCACCACCTTAAACCCCCATGACAAACCTCACAGAACCCAACAAGTATCAGTAAACTTCATAACTAAACCTTCTACCTATAGTCACGATAAAAGCACTCCCCTCCACTCCAAATCTTCAACACATCAAACACCAATCCTAAAACCAAATCTCTTTCTTCATGTAGTCATTAATACGTATTATTAAATTAAATATATTATTGGAAAAATAAAATTGTCACTACCCTACCTTATTATTCGAAGTTGACAATTATTCTAAAACCCTAAAATATCAAAAGCTGGAAAATTATTATGAAACAGAGGGAATATTGATTCAACAACATGTTATAACTTCGGAGGCAATGTATTCTTAGAGTTGAGTAGGCCTTACTCAACCCCAATAACTAATTCAAGAGAAAGATTTTCTTGAAACTTGAAAGGACTTGACATATGGAGTTTGAAATTTACATACCTCTCATACAATCTCAAATTTGCATGAGTCTAATTGAACTCAAAAAGCTAGCTCAAGGAGAGAGCATCAAAGGATTACTCAAGCTGTTATAAAGACTATCTTAATCATATTCTTAAGCTATGTGAAACTTAATACATGCGTTTTTGTTCCTTTGTAGAATGATGAGAATAATTGGTATAAAAGGAAAATATAAACAACTTATATTAAATTTAAGTGCAAAAATTAGGATAATGGCAGGAAAAGTTGACAACTTTCATAACCTCTTAAATTTTTGTTAATGATTAGGCAAAAAAGAGTTATTTTCTCCATCTTCTTTGTTTATTTTATCAAATAGATCCTATATCTTTAATTCTTTTTTAATCAACTCGATCTCCTATGTTACAAAATATTTATTAGTGTGGGTTTTAGTTGCAATTCTGTCAGAAAACTAACAGATCATATCAACATTTTCTGTTAATTTCGTGAAGATAATATGACTAAAAACTACATTACTAAATGATTTTAAATTAGGGGATCAAATTGTAAATTTTTATAGGGGACAACATTAATTAAACAAACAAATATGAAAGGGGAAAAATTCGATTTTCCTAGTAATTATGTACTCATATTTTATTAATTTGTGTAAACAGTACATCTTAACTAGGTTCTAAGGAGTCAACGGGAGTTGACTCACATGGATAACTAATCACTTATGTTTCGTTGTCACCTGTGTTCAATTCTTGAGTTCTTCTAGTGAATCACCTGCCTCCTTCACAACCTAATATTTTCTTCAATATTAAAAGAAACCAGACTATATTGAATAGCTTACATGAAAACAAACTAATTTATTTTTACAAAACATAATGAGTTTTTTTTTTTTATATTCAAAGTTCAAACAGAATATGAAGTTTCAACATGAAAAAAACCAAATAAAGCTAAAAACTCTAATTGAATTATTTTTACTAACATGGATCAGGAACGTACTTTTTGGATTCCAAGACCCTCATAAAGGCATGTTATTCATTTAATTTGTTATTAATACAGAGAAATACTAGGAAGCTAACACTGGCAAAAAGGAAAACCGTCCTTTATCTAGTACTATTTGCAGGTGGGAAGTGCATGATGCCAGTCGGAGGAGTTCCAAACCCAATGACAAAAGCCAAAACTCCCAAAATTTCTGAATGACATCTATTTGTTTATAATATGGATCTGAATCATGAAATAAGTATTTTACAATTGCAGCAGTCCCCTTGCTATTTTTAAGGGGTCCTCTGTGACCTCTGCACATTGGCATTTCCCTTCCCAACTACATCCTTTGCAAAAAAGATGTTAAAATGCAGGCATCTCACCTGTCCATTCCAACCTCAACTCACCATAAACCAACTCAATATTATCCTAATTTATGTCGTCTTAAAGTTTGTTTGGCAAAGATGCAATAATAATTAGATAAAAGATCCATGTTCGTGACAGATGGGATATACCCTCACTCACACAATAACACAGATATAAATCTCCCAAACCATAGTAACATTTCACCTAACTATCATTTCCTAGGCCTCAATATAACCCCTCTTTCCCCCACATCCAACACATCCAAAACTCATTGCAATAAGCAATCCTATCATTCACACTCCTCCAGGACCAAAAGGCATCTAAAAGCTTCAATTAAGCAACAGTGAAGATGAAACACGCAGCACTCCTCTCCCTCTCACTCTTCCTACTCTTTTCCTCCATCACCTTGGCCATTTCACCAGCACCTGCCGCAGCCCCAAAAAAAGCCCCAGCTAAAGCTGCCCCATCCCCAAAGGTCACAGCACCTTCACCAAAACCACTAGTCCCAACATTACCTCAGTCCCCAGACTCATCTGATTCTGTCCCAGATGACATCACCAGGATCCTCAAGAAGGCCAAGATATTCTCAGTCCTGATCCGGCTGCTAAAAACCACCGAAATCATGAATAACATCAACTCGCAGCTCATCACAGCCAAGAGCGGGGGCCTAACCATCCTTGCACCAGATGACGCCGCCTTCTCGAGCCTCAAGGCTGGTTTCCTCAACTCCCTAAACCAAGGCCAAAAGATTGAGCTCTTGCAATTCCACATCCTACCTGAGTATGTATCGAGCACAAACTTCGATTCCCTGAGCAACCCTGTGCAGACAGTGGCTGGCAAAGACCCTGCAAGGTTGCCATTGAATGTGAATGCATTAGGCAACAGTGTGAACATCTCAACTGGGGTGGTCAATGCATCCATTGTAGGAGTTGTGTACTCTGATAATAAGCTTGCCATTTATCGTGTGGACAAGGTGCTCCTTCCTTTGGACTTCTTTGTGACCAATGCTCCGGCTTTGGCCCCAACAACTCTTGCAAAGGCACCTAAGGCTGCTAAGGAGAACTCTTCTGCTGATGATCAAGATGATACAGCGCAGGATCAGGATAAGTCTGGAGCAGTGAGCTTGATTGGCATTGGTGGCAAAACAATGGTGTCACTTGGGGTAGCTTTAGTTGTTGCTGCAGCAATGATGTGGACTTGAAAACTAGGATCCATTTGGCAGGGCTGCATTTGAATTTTCTATGTCAAGAACTCCATTCTCTTTCTTTCTTTTTAACTTTTAATTTAAATTTTTCTATCTGTTTCTTGTTTTCTTGTGTATTGGTGTTGTGAAGAGGATGTGAATCCTTGCATAGTTTTCTTGTAAAAGTTTGATATGTTTTGAGTAATTTGATGCTTAAAAATTGTATGCATTGAACTTAAATCATTGTGCTACTACTCCCAATTGATATATTGCTTAATAGGATAAGGAAGCCTGTCATGCTTTAGGATTTTGGAGTTGGGACATGGAGGATAAGGCTTTCGTATGCTTATAGTGAAGGAAAACATGAAGTTAATGAACTACTAAAATTGAATAGGTGAGATAGTTAGAGAAGAAAAGTTTAACACTGAATAACAAGAAAGATTAAAAGAAATGACAGTAAAAGAAGAAGGATAGGGCTCCTCTAAAGTGCAAACTGCACTTTAGAGATTATAGTACACACATCTTAACCGTTAGAAAAAAAAAGGGAGTAATAGGATTTACAGTTTACCAACTCTAAGCGTGAAGAGAGGAGGAGAACTACTTTGACTTGGTGTAATCCACACATTAATGGATTGTTTCAGTAAAAAAGGAAAATCACCTAATAATGATGAAATCACACCAACTAATTTTCAGCAACAGACATAACTCAACCTTTTTTTTATTAGCAGACATATCTCAACTTTCCCTAGTTGAAACAGCACACTTAAAATGAAAATTTATCAAAGAGCTTTCATTATATATTTGGATTTGGTGTACTTTATAAATAAAAAACTAAAAAATAAAAAATGGAACCATGTAATATTGGCCCAAACTATTACGTACACAATTTTTAGGTGCATCTATCCTGGTTCTCACTTACACTATTGGCCCAAACTAATGAGTACAAAGTCTAATGTTAAACTATTACTTTATTAAAATAATACATTAAAAATTGCAGCATTGATGAAAAATGAAAGATTCTTATATATTCCAGAAAAGTTTTCTTCTTTCAAATGAATCATACACAATTCAAATAATTTTGGAAGTTACAAAAGTAGTAAGATCCACAAGAAATGAACCGTGACAATGTATTAGGAGGAAGAAAATATTTCCTCTAGGAGGAGAAAAGAACTTTTCCTGAAAAATATTACATTGGTAATGGATTAAGCATTTTATTTTATATTTAAATTAGTTTACTTATTGATTTTTTTCCACTACCTAGGAAGAAGTTTCCTGGCATAAGCATTATTTATATTTGTTCAAACCAAAAGAAAAACTTTTTCTTTTAACTGGCACTATATATCTGTGTGTGTGTATGAGCGCACTGGTACACATGTAAGTTATTAACTTAAGAGCTAAACCTTTTATCAATAGTGCACTGTGTGACTTCGGGTGTGACAAAGTCTAAATGGTAACAACAGCAAACATTATTAATAATTGATCATGTCCTTACTCAATGATTAGTTATTGTGCAATGTACTACCAAAAAAGTAGTGATATTTGCATATAATTTTGTAAGTTATTTATAATATTGCAATGACATTGGTTAAAGAATGAGATTATAATTGAATTGTAAGTGGAGTAGTAGAGAAACCAACTTAGTACAAAGAAAATGCTCTAATGTGATATAACACCGAATTAATATTTAACTCCTAAAAAAACAGATTTAGGAAAGGAAAAAAAATGGCAGAGCTCCCAAAAAACAAATTTTACATGCAGACACCCACAGCTACTACTATCTCGATGCAAACCCACTGCCCACATGATAAAGAGTTATTTTTAGCAAAAAAGGATTTGGATTTGACATTGATCCTTATTGAAAGCAACACCTTCATCCATCTAACTTCTTTATTTGCCTACATTTAGTTGAGCCCTCTATCCAACGTATCAATCTTCATTGATGCACCACCATAACCTCCTTATCCGACATTCAGTTCCTCACAACTCATCCAGGCATCTAATTCCTATAGCAGCTCACTGCTCACACCCTGTAAAGCTGTGTGTCCCAATATGTTTTTTTTTTTTTNGGTTTCACAACAAAGCCTCACACCTACCTGTCATTCTCCCCAGCCTCAATAAAAAGCCATCCCCCTGGACATCATCAATGCATCAAGTGCTCATTGCAAGACACAAGTCCTATACCCATTAGCAAATTACACCCCTTCCCAATATCACTTGAGCTAGCCTTCACTTACTAAAAATAAAATGATGATGAAAAATCATTCTCTCATGGCCTTCTCAATAGCACTTCTAGTTACCCTATTGTATTCCACCACCACTTTGGCCCAATCACCAGCTATTGCCCCAGTACAACCTAAACCAGCCCCAACCCCAACCACACCAGCAGCATCCCCAAAACCATTGGTTCCCTCACTACCACAGTCACCAAGTGATGGTACACCAGACACTCCTACCACTGACATCATCGGAATCCTGAGGAAGGCCAAGTCATTCAACACACTTATCCGCCTCATGAAAATCACTCAATTGATCAACCAACTCAACTCTCAGCTCATCACCACAAAATCTGGTGGCCTAACCATTCTTGCACCTGATGATGGCGCCTTCTCAGAACTCAAAGCAGGGTTCCTCAACTCCCTTTCCGATGGACAGAAGCTTGAGCTCTTGCAGTTCCATGTTCTTCCCGATTATGTCTCTAGCTCCAACTTTGACACACTAACAAACCCTGTGAGGACACTAGCCGGAGCCAAACCAGGAAAGGTGGAACTGAATGTGGTCAGCTATGGTGGCAGTGTGAACATCTCAACTGGGGAAGTGAACACCACAATCGATGGCATCATATACAGTGATAAGCACCTTGCAATTTATAAGGTCGGTAAGGTGCTTCTTCCTTCAGACTTCTTTGCAGTTGCTAAGGCTCCAGCAAAGGCACCGTCTCTTGCACCAGAACCTTCAGCTGATGCAGCAAAGGCGCCTAAAGCCGACAAGGACACGCCAACATCATCGGATTCATCGCAGGTTAATCCCACTGAACAAAGCTCCGGCACTGTGAAAACCACTACTGTGTACGGAATGTGGGTGTCACTTGGACTTGCGTTATTAGTGGCAGCAAGGATGCAAAATTGATGGGACACATGCATAAATTATTTGACAGCTGAAAATTTTTCATTATTTAAAATATGCATATGTTTGCATTTTGTTAATTTGGTTATCACTCTGATTGGTGTGGACTTTGTATGTGATATTCTGAGAGCTTTGTTAAGTTTGATTTCAAGTGCATTGTATTTGATTTGTTAACAATTAATATGATATTTAGCACGTATGCGATCGTTTTCAATCAATGTGGTGTTGAAATCCAGAGCCAAACAGAGGATCAGTGATGTTGGACTTACTAGTTAACAAGGCACTTAGAACTGAACACAAGAAACATCTCATCAACACGAATATGCACAGAATTGAACCACAAAAAATGACACAAATTGGTTTTTGGGGCATAGTAATTTCAAAAACATTTTCTCAAACACCTGGTGGATGCTATCAACAATCATAGGAAACTGAGAAACTTACAGCTTGAGGCCGTTGCGAAGGAAAGGGATAATCTATCTGGCGCCAAGTGCGTGCGTCCATGCGCAAGCTATGCGTCATGAAGCTCAGCGGCAACGCTCCAAGAGTCGTGGCCGTCCGTGACGGGCGAGGTGGACACGGTGGTTCGCTCCGTCGTCGCCAACACCGGTCAGCTTCATCCTAAGATGTGGTGGCCAGAAGTAAGGGATACGGGGTGGCGCTTTGGAAAACCAAAAAAAGAAAGTAATTTTTGGAGGGGAACTCAATATTTTTTTTGAGTGGAGAAAATGGAAAACTCTATTTTTTCTTAAAAAAAATTATATATTTGTTGGTGACATTGACATTTATTTATTTAAACTTAGGGGTAAATATGTGTCAGGTCGGGTCGAACCTAACCCGACTTTAGTGAGTCGAGTCAGGTCAAATTTTGATTTTTTAGATGACACCCGCTCAATTTATGACCTGTTTGGATCAGATCGGGTTAACAAGTAACCACCATTTTTTTATAATAAAAATATTTTTTAATTAAAAAATATATATTATGTTTTAATGCATAAAATGATCTTATGCAAAAAAAAATCTAATAACAAAAAGAAAAAAATATTTTTTATTTTTTAATATATAAAATAATAAAAAATAATTAAATAATAAAATAAAATGGCAAGTTGGTAGGTTGGCGGGTCGATGAGTCGGATCAATTTTGATAATTTCTAACACCCAACCTAACACAAGTGATGGACTTGCTGACCCGACCTAACTCGACCCAAATGGTGTTAGGTCGGGTTGATGGGTCGGCGGGTCGAATCCACCCGCTAAACACCCCTATTTAAACTAGTATAGTATGTCAAAGATGATTGTGATAATTGATATAAAAAAAATGACTCAATGTTTCAAAATCACTTTTGTAGGTGATTTGTAAGTAATCATGTAAGTGATTAAAGAGCTTGATGACATACTCTGACTTTGATAAATGACTGAGGTTAAACCTACTTAAATCTTTTAGAATAAAAAAAAACTAGTATAGTATCGCGTATCACAAAGAATTATTTTAACATATGTATTTAAATAAATTAGTATATGCTCTTAAATTATATTTAATGTAATTTTCGAAAGCATTATTCATTATGTTAACTTATAATTGATTTAACTTTAAGTAATAATTTTCTTTTTTTTCTGCGTAATGAACTATTTTTTTTAAGTAGATAAGAGTAATTTTAAAATTAAGTGTGTTAAAATTTAGAGAGTTTTTAGAGCTAATGTGATTTAGAAAAATATGTTTGCACAAGATTTTTTTTTTTACAAAATAACGGTGAGAAATATCTAAAAATTTAATTAGTATAGATAAAGTAAATGAACTTTCCAAAAATAATAGGAAATGCATTTAAAAGATCTTTTATTTTATAAAAAATTATACTAAACAATATTGTGAAATAATGATTTGCTTAATGTAACTAATATAAATTAAATAATTCTTGGAGTAAAATACATTCTTTTTTCCTAAAAGATACATAAATTCCACTCTAGTTCTCTACATCTTGAAAACCTACACTTCCATTTCCCTCTCCTTAAGAATAAAAGTAAGGCACAATTTATTTTTTTTATATTTTTAACAAAAATACCCTTACCAAATATTTATACTCATTAAAATATTTTTTAAAAAATAAAATAATCTAATTAATAATAACATAAAATTATTTATGCATAATTATTCTATTAATAAAATAATTTATTAATAAAAAATTATGATAATTTTAAAAGAAAATATCAAGCATTTTTTTTAACAATTGTTTTGAATATGTTAATGTATATTTTTATAGGAATTACTATTTTAAAATCAATTGCTAAAAAATTATTTAATTTTTTATTTTAAAGTTATCATAAATTGTTAATGCTTAATTAATAATTTATTCTTTTAATAAAATAATTTTTATAGTTATCATAATCATGTATCACTATTTTTATATTATTATTACTCATAGTTTTTATTTTGTTAAGAGTGTTTTAACATGTGTAAGGGTATCTTGGTAAAAAATATGAATAAAGAATAAAATGTAACTTACATTCATTTGTTGGAGAAGGAGAGTGTAATTTAAGCATATCTTAGGATTTCTTAAAACAATTCTTTGATATCTTGTTTAGCATTGTGGCATTTTTAATCGAAACTAATTTTGATGTAACAAGAATACACAATGCTTTACAATGTTACACTTAAAAGAGTTAGTGACTTTCACATTCATTACTATAAATGTCTCACATATAACAAATGAGAAAATTCATGTTAATATGACAAATAGAGGTATGAACATGATATTTTCATATCTCTTTTAAATACAAGAGAATCTTAATATCACATATAACAACACATGATTGAATAACAATATAAAATTTTTTTTACTAAAAATATATAAAAATTAGGTCAAGTCAATGGAGATTTTCTTTCTCCATACTACTCTCAGCCCTCTGTAAATGAAAATTAGGAGAGAAGAATGATTGAAAAATTAAGTTGAGATCAAAGTTGATTCTTTCATTTAAGAGAAATAGAATACTCTTGTTGTTCCTCTTGTTTTTTTTTTTTTTTCACGATGTGATTTTCATCGAGGCAATGGTGGATTAAAGATGGGACTTTGTGTAGTCCAACAATTGAAGATGCTCTTAACTAAGGGTCCACTTGAGTCAGGTTAGATCGGATTTAGGGTAACATAAAATTCAATCCGAGCAAATGAACTCGGGTTTGGTTGGATCGGTTTTTTATAATAAAAAAATTCAAACTCGGCCCGACCCAACCCAACCTGATGTTAATTGATTGAATTGGTTTTGGTAGTCAAGTTATATTTATTTTAAAGAGAAAAATTAACACTGAATAATATCAACACAAAATACATATTATTTTTCTATTTCAAAACAAAAACTACCCACTAAAACATACTAGAACAGATCCCATATCACAATCATCATCACGATTTCTTCCAAAATCTCATTTCTCCCT
This sequence comes from Nissolia schottii, assembly GCA_003254905.1. NCBI lineage: Eukaryota > Viridiplantae > Streptophyta > Magnoliopsida > Fabales > Fabaceae > Nissolia > Nissolia schottii. The sequence continues at coordinate 152,850 of QANU01050717.1, forward strand.
AAAACGTGATTGTGATAGAAAGTGATTATAATGTGGAAGGGAGTAAGAAAAAAATATTTTTTAATTCTCTTATATAAAAATTCGAGTAATTGGGTCATCAGGCTGGGTATGCAGGTTTAATTGTAAAACTCGATATCCGACCCGATTAGAATCAAGTTCATAAAAAAAAAGTATCCAAACTAACCCGATGACTCGACTCAACCCAAAAATATTAATTTGGATTGGATTGGATTAGATTGGTTGGGTCATCGAGTTGACCCGAACTCATGTGCACCACTACGCTTAACAGAATGGATAATGATAATTATATTCATTGTGTATGTGGCATTGAGCCAACTTACAATCCATCTATCATTAGATAAAATTTCATGAAAGTGAGGACCTCATTAAAATCACACTTAATGATACGTGAAGTATGGGTCAACACTTTACGTTATATCTCATACTAAACAAGTACATGTAACACAAAGTTCTTGAATACATCAAGATAGATATGTGGAAGCAACAACAGGCATTTCCGGTTGAAATGAGCAATTCATGATTAGGCGCATTTTATCAATAATTCAACAAACTTTTTTGTCTTAGAAACTAGTGACTGATTTAATCAACATTTATTTATCATGTAAGAGTTGGTCTTTTAAAACCTAAGATGTTTGGACAAAACATCGACGATATCAAATTAAAACAATGCCATTCCCTATATGTACTTACTTCAAAGTACAATATTATTACAGTGAATCAAATATATATATATATATATATATATATATATATATATATATTACAATTTCATTTTATTTCGAGGGCTCTAGGAAACACATTAAAATACAGAAAAATCAAACAATTGCAATTGTTGTGGACCCTCAAGCAAGAACATAGTTCTCAATCCCACCAATCTGTTGCACCCATATCAATTTTGATTGATGCAACGCCTTAATTTCCATGCAAGGTAGCAAGATGTACCTTTACAGATCACAACATAAGGCTTCAAAAACAGAGCCTTTTTCACCTAACTGCCATTGTCATAGCCTCTATAAAAAAGCCTTCCCCTGCATATCATCAATGCATCAAACACTCACAGCACAATTACACTTCAATTCCCAAGCATTTGCATTCCTTCCCAAAATCACCAAAACGCCTTATTTTACATAAAACCAAAAATGGTGATGGAAAACCAATCTCTCTTGTGCTTCTCAATAGCACTACTAGTTTCCCTTTTGTATTCAACCACCACTTCAGCCCAATCACCAGCTATTGCCCCAGTACAACCAAAACCTGCCCCAACCCCACCAGCACCAGCAGCATCCCCAAAACCATTGGTTCCCTCACTACCACAGCCACCGAGTGATGGCACACCGGACACTCCCAACACTGACATCATTGGAATCCTGAGGAAGGCCAAGTCATTCAACACACTCATTCGCCTCATGAAAATCACCCAATTGATCAACCAACTCAACTCTCAGCTCATTACAACAAAATCTGGCGGCCTAACAATCCTTGCCCCTGATGACGCCGCCTTCTCAGAACTCAAAGCAGGGTTCCTCAACTCCCTTTCCGATGGACAGAAGCTTGAGCTCTTGCAGTTCCACGTTCTCCCTGACTATGTCTCTAGCTCCAACTTTGACACTCTGACAAACCCTGTGAGGACACTAGCCGGAGCCAAACCAGGAAAGGTGGAACTGAATGTGGTCAGCTATGGTGGCAGTGTGAACATCTCAACTGGGGAAGTGAACACCACAATCGATGGCATCATATACAGTGATAAGCACCTTGCTATCTACAAGGTGGGTAAGGTGCTTCTTCCTTCGGACTTCTTTACAGTTGCCAAGGCTCCAGCAAAGGCACCGTCTCTTGCACCAGAACCTTCAGCTGATGCAGCAAAGGCGCCTAAAGCCGACAAGGACACGCCAACATCATCAGATTCATCGCACGTTAATCCCACTGAACAGAGCTCTGGCACTGTGAAAACCACTACTGTGTACGGAATGTGGGTGTCACTTGGACTTGCATTGTTAGTGACAGCAACGATGCAAAATTGATGGGGGCACATGCATAAATTATTTGGCAGCTGAAAATTTTTCATTATTTAAAATATGCATATGTTTGCATGTTGTTAATTTGGTTATCTCCATTATTCCTATTCTGGTGTGGACTTTGTATGTGATGTGTAGCATGCATATTCTGAGAGATTTTTTAAGCTTGATTTCAAGTGCAGTGTATTTGATTTCTTTTTATTCAAAGGTACCATTTATCTTAAATAAAAAAACTTTTTATAAATTCATCCATTGCTATTTCATAAGTAACTATGTACCTTAAATTCAACATGAACACTTGGAGCAAAGTATCAAGCTTTACATCATCAAATTAACAGGTTATGAGTAACTTTAATTCTTAAATCATTACCTATGGCCCTTCAGACAAATAACCACCATCCCCAGGTTTCCTTTTCCCAGGAAATACATCAAGAACATCTGCACAAATAGGGAAATCAGCAGCAAGGAAACTACTTAATGCAAATTACAAATTAGAAGAACCAAAAAAAGAATAAAAAAAATTGAAACTTCAAGCAACCTCAGAAACGTCATGAGATATACCACCATTTAACTTTATTTCTCCAGGATCTCCTCCTTAGCAACCTGAAACATCATGACACAAGTCCTTCATGGTCGTAGAATCCCTCCCTCCCTAATCCATAAACAGCCAACTTGAAACCATTATTAACATTGTGCAAGAAACTAACAAAATAAATGGGTTAAATAAATTCCCCCCCCCCCCAATAAATTGCAAATTTTGATTTTGTACTCAGCAATAAACACATGATGAGTAAAGTCTCAGCACTCGTGTGAAGAAACGCCAGCAACAACGACAAAACTAAAATTTAAAAAATAATTTAAAAAAAAAAAAACACCAACCCTTATAACTGAACACAAGAAAAAGAAACACCTCATCAACACGATTATGCAAAAAATTGAACCACAAAAAAATTACATAAACTGATTTTTGTGGCATCGTAATTTCAAACGCATTTTCTCAAACACCTGGCGGGTGCTATAAACAATCACAGGAGCTTACAGGTTACAGCTTGTGACTCGTTTGGATTGATTTTTAAAATACAAGTTAAAATATCATTTTTCTTTTAATTTTGCAATTCTCAACTTCTAACAAAAATTGAATAAAAGTGATTTGCAGTAAAAGTATATTGCAAATATAAAATAAAACTCTTAGAAAGAAAAAACTGTACAATAATAATTACCCATTCAGGGGCCAGGTGCATTCAAGCTCTCCGTCATGAAGCTCTGCAGCCGCAAGGCGCCAAGAGTGGTGGTAGTCCGTCATGGACGAGGTGGACACGGTGGTTCGCTCCTTTTTACCGCTAAATATAGAGAGCAAAAACTCAGCACAGAACAAAACCATTATGAGCGAAAAATGTTCAGCAGTGACCAAAACCACTAGAGTGTCTCATCGGGATTTGTCTAAGTGGTAAGCTCTTTAGTATCGCTTAAGTAAAGTTTTGAGTTTGAGACTTTATGTATTTCCGCTGAGAACTCGTCCGCCATAGTCAGATACTTAGTCAAGGCTAAGTCTTGCATACTGGATAGGTAACATAAAAAAAAAACCACTAGAGTCTAAACGAAGAAACCCCGCAGCAATAAATGATTCCTCGGATTTGCTTAAAAAAAATTATTCTACTTATATTTTGAATAGCAAAATACTTTTTTGGTTCGAGTAAATATACAAAATAAATAAATAAATAATTACTTTGGTCCCATGTTGTTTTTATTGTGTTGACGCAACTTTTAAAGGAGCCAAAACTAGTGTTATTTTGGTACCTTCAAATTTTTCTTTTAATTTTTTCGTTACTCCCGGTTAAACCATTGCTATATTTTTAAACCACATACATCAAATTTAGCTGTGTTTAAACCGTGGCTATTTTTTAAAAATAATTAACTCTACCGCCTCAGGATATATTTTAGCAAAATTAGCCACGGTTTAAATTTTTTGAGAACATTTTTTTTATGTATAAAATCGGGGCAAAACGCCTAAGATTTCACAACTTCATTTTTATCTTATATTTTATAAATTCAATTCATAAATAATTTTTGTACGCATTTATCTATAAATATAGATGCATACTTATTTGTAACGTATACCAAAATTAAGATTTTTTTTTGTGAGTTAGAGGAAAAAAAATGAGTGAGAGAAAAAAAGTAATTTTGTCTTGTGTAGTTTTTAAAGAAAAAATGAGTGAAAAAAAATCCGTCTTGTCATTTTTTTACTCACCATTATCATACATAAAAAGTCTACTCACCATACTTTATATACATTATGCATTATATTATGTACATGGATATGCATGTATATATATATGCATAATAAAAATAAAAAATTATATGCGTATACCTTTAAAGTCGATTCAAATCTATTTTAATTAAAAAACAAATAAATAAAGTTGATTTGAATCGAGTTCAAAAATTAAAATAATAATAAAAATAATATGGGATTACAAGTGAGTCAATATAAATTAACTTTATTTATAAAAAAAATTGGTTTATTTTGAGAGCAACTTGTAAATTAATTCATATGAGGAATAAGGTATTTTTTATGTTTTATTATGAGAACATCTTTGAGTAATTGGGTTTAATTGTAATGTATTAAGAATGTAAAGTTTTATTTTTACACCGTCATTTAATTAAATTATTTTATATGCATGATTTTTAAAATAGTGAGTATTAGAGTCAAATATATATTTTTTCCTCAAAAATAAACAATTGTATTCATTCTTTTTTTTATAAGTAAAAAAAATGGCTCGAATTCTCCAAAAGAGAAGAGCAGGAGCAGACCTCCATTACGAGAATATCCAAAAATCGAAAAACCCAAGACCCCAGAAAAGAGCGCAAACTACAACAAATCCTAATAAACAACCCAAAAGAAACAACAATAAAACTTTGTTCTAACAACCATGACCCCAACGACTAGATACAACCACCCACGACTTTACCCCTTTCTTTTCTTCCGCTTACCCGTCTTAGCCAAAGCATCACTAGATACACACTTCTTGTTCTTTTTACTAGAGTTCTAATAACCTCATTATTGTTGGCATCCATCAACTCTTACCTTTTATTAAGCTCCCAAGTCAAATGAGCATCTATAAGAATATACTTATCAAAAGAAAGAACTTTTTTTTTTTTGATTTTTTTCCTCGGGTCTCAATACTCTTCTTCCTCTTAAAAACATCTCTTCTTTTTACATTTTTTCACGATCGTTTTCTTCTTCAACTCCTCAATATCCCTTCTCAATAGTTGTATTCATTTGTTCAACGAATCAAATACAAGTAAGTTATAACGACCAACACATAAGAAAGACAATGGGAAATTCTCAATGATGCCATAAGCAACAAATTACTAATGCAAGTGAGAAAGAACAAGTATATTTATTAATGTGTCAATTTTTTGTTTTAATAAGTTAATGTGTTGAAATTTGATTGAATAATAATACACGTCATTGGACGCTTTAAGGGAGTAGTGTATGGTTCATGTTCTTAAACAAAGGATATAAAGATGTTGAAGATAAAAACATATTTAAAGAAGCTTACAAAAGAAAAAAGAAAGAGGGATAATTTACCGAGATAATATGTAAACTAATTTCTTTTAACTCTAAAATAGAACAAAAGATAAGGCATAAAATTAAATACCACACATACCGAAGTAAAAAAATTGATAAATGCATTAAATAGTATAAATTGACAAAATTATCCCTATATATAAAAAAAATAAACCTTTATTTTTAATGCAATTATTACACTCTTTATATTGGCTATACTCATAAATGTTCTACAACAACTAATGATATGAATAAACAATTACAGTTAAATATTATAAATAAACATATATTTCAAAACCCTAAAAAGTAAAAAAAAAAATACTGTTAAAATAAAACAGATGGAATAATAAAGTTTTCGCTACAAAGATAAATCTTTTTTATATATCATGATGTAAAAAGAATCATATACAACATTAATCATTTTTCTCTCTCTGTCACTTTCTCTTTTTCAAAAAATCATCAATGCTATAAATTTAATGTAGTACATAATTCTTTTTATAAGGTGATTTATAAAAGAATTTCTCCAACAAAAATTACCCCCCTAACCGCCACCCCAATTCCATTTCTCTTGGCCACCGCATTTTGGATTGCCACCGTCTCCACCTGTCCGTCACGAACTGCCACAACTGGCGGCGCCTTGCGCATGCACGCATTTGGCGCCAGATACTTATACTTTGAATGTCAGGGAATCACCCATTCAGTTCGGCTGTGTTCGGATTTCTCCTATCGTTCGCAACAGTCTCAAGCTGTAAGTTCCTCGGTTTCCTGTAATTGTTGATAGCATCCGCCAGGTGTTTGAGAAAATGCTTTTGAAACCAATTTGTGTCATCTTTTGCGGTTCAATTATGTGCATACCTGCGTTGATGAGGTATTTTATTTTCATATGTTCAGTTATAAAGAACCTTTTTCCTTTTTAGCTAGTGAGTCTAACATCAGTGATCCTCTGTTTGGCTCTGGATTTCGACACCACACCATGGCATACGTGCTAAATATCATATTTAATGTTAAGAAATCAAATACAATGCACTTGAAATCAAACTTAACAAAGCTCTCAGAATATGCATGCTATGCATCACGTACAGAGTCCACAACAGTAAGAAAGATGACCAAATTAACATAATGCATAAAAAAATCAGAGGCCAAATTTATGGACATATGCGCCTCCATCAATTTTGCATTGTTGCTGCCACGAATAATGCAAGTCCAAGTGACACCCACATTCTATACACAGTACTGGTTTTCACGGCGCCAGAGCTCTGTTCAGTGGGATTAACCTGCGATGAATCTGATGATGCTGGTGTGTCCTTGTCGGCTTTAGGCGCCTTTGCTGCATCAGCTGAAGGTTCTGGTGCAAGAGACGGTGCCTTTGCTGGAGCCTTGGCAACTGCAAAGAAGTCCGAAGGAAGAAGCACCTTACCCACCTTATATACAGCAAGGTGCTTATCAGTGTATATGATGCCATCGATTGTGGTGTTCACTTCCCCAGTTGAGATGTTCACACTGCCACCATAGCTGACCACATTCAGTTCCACCTTTCCTGGTTTGGCTCCAGCCAGAGTCCTCACGGGGTTGGTCAGAGTGTCGAAGTTGGAGCTAGAGACAAAGTCAGGGAGGACGTGGAACTGCAGGAGCTCGAGCTTCTGTCCATCGGAGAGTGTGTTGAGGAACCCTGCTTTGAGTTCTGAGAAGGCCCCATCATTGGGAGCAAGAATGGTTAAGCCACCAGATTTGGTAGTAATGAGCTGAGAGTTGAGTTGGTTGATCAATTGAGTGATTTTCATGAGACGGATGAGTGTGTTGAATGATTTGGCCTTCCTCAGGATTCCGATGATGTCGGTGGTGGGAGTGTCCGGTGCGCCATCACTTGGTGACTGTGGCAATGAGGGAACCAATGGTTTTGGGGATGCTGCTGGTGCTGGTGGGGTTTGGGTTGGAGCAGGTTTAGGTTGTAGTACTGGGGAAATGGCTGGTGATTGGGCTGAAGTGGTGGTTGAATACAGAAGGGAAACTAGTAGTGCTATTGAGAAGTACAAGAGAGATTGGTTTTCCGTCACCATTTTTGGTTTTATGTAAAATAAGGCGTTTTGGTGATGTTGGGAAGGAATGGAAATGCTTGGGAAGTGTAATGGTGCTGTGAGTGTTTGATGCATTGATGATATGCAGGGGAAGGCCTTTTATAGAGAGGCTGGGAGACAATGGCAGTTAGGTTGTTGTGATCTGTGTAGGTACATCTTGCTACCTTGCAAAGGAGATTGAGGCGTTGCATCAATCAAAATTCAAAATAGATATGGGTGCAATAGATTTTGGCCAGATCAATTTTCTCCGATGGCATACTCGACTGTAAACCTATATAACAGAGACACCAAACACCTTTCAAAACTACCTTTTCATATGCACCCAATTGATGTTTGATGATATAACCTATGATTAGAAACCAAAATAGTTCCATTCTTTCACATCTCAATGCATCCCTCTTCTCATTCCCAACCACTAATCATCATTCATCTTTCATCGCGACTTATGATGCTCCATCTTTCCATGATAAGTGAGGGAATAGCAAAGGCCAAATAGAAGATTCTCAAGTGTGCAAAAACCATCATTTTAGCATTCTAACCTCCCAAATCATCACAATTCACAACACTTCCCTCCCTCCCTCCCTCCCGATCCCCACCACAACCTTTGCAAGTTGCATTTGTTTGGGCTAATTTTTATTTTTTATACATAAAAATCCCATTAAAAGTACTTTTGAAACTTGTCTAATCTGTGTAGAAATGTTAATTATAAAAACAAACAATGTTAATTAAAATTTGGGAAAAGGTTGCTACAATAGTTATAAAATTTGGTTATTGATTCAACCGATTGAATTGAATATAATTAATCTGGTGATATGCTAGTCCAAAGAATAGGTCACTAGTTCAACGGTTATTGGTTCAATCGTTTGAATCGAATAATTAGCAACTCAAGACACTTTAAAAATTTGCATGCTCGCTTATACAAATAAATAAAGAGTTAATTATGTTTTTAATCCCTCGTAAATTTTAAATTTTATGTTTTATCTCTCATACATTTTTCTTTTGGAAATTATCCGTCATAAAGTTTGTGTTTTACCTCGTGGTCAAGTTAACTACATACTATGTCATTAATTGATGGCCCAAATGGAGGATAAAGGGACTAAAACCTAATAAAAAATTTGTGAGGGACAATTTCCTAACGAAAACATTTATGTATGATGATTTCCTAATGAAAAATTTATTAAGGGTAAAAAAACATAATTTGCGATTTAAGAGGAATTAAAAATTGAATTAATCATATGTCATGTGTGTGGCACGTGACTGCCATGTAACCAAATTAACTGTGAGGTGTTAACGTCCCAAATGGACGACAGAGACTTATCTAACAAAAAAATTTATGAGAGACTATTTTTTAACAAAATTTTATAAGGGATAACACAAAATTCATAATTTATGAGAGACTAAAAACATAACTAACCCATATATAAATATAAAAGCGTCATATAATTACCACTACAATTGCCACAATGCCAAATTGGAGCAATAGCAACACTCATTTAGCGGTGGTTAGACGGCACGAATCGTCGCTTAACATTGGGTGGCTGTTTTGGGAAATTGTTGCTAGTTAATGCAGATTTGGCAGCGGATACTAGTATGCTATTTTACTATTTCTAGTAATTGTGTTGAATTTATTAAAGAATATTTTTTGTTTGAACTCATTACGAAAATTTTAATATTGATACAGTGGATAAGTCATGGATTACAATGCCACATAATTCAGTTAAGTATGAGCGAGGGATTAGGGGATTTATTGATTTTACTTTTGAACATGGTTCAGTTGAAGGCAAAACATTATGCCCTTATTCGCGGTGTGGTTTTCCAAAATGGCGGCTTAGGAACGTGGGATACGATCACTTAATTTGTATACAATTCCCAATAAGATACACATTTTAGTTCTATCATGGGGAATATGCGATAGGGGAAACTAGTAATATCTCAAATAATCATGATGATTTGAATGTTGTTCAAGATGCTGTGATCAATGAATATTTTATTTGTAACATGATCGATGATGTTTTTGGGGTTGATTGGCAACATGTAAGCAAAGTGTCATTAGCATCAAATGAAGACATTGACAAAGTTAAAAGAGTGATGTCAAACGTAACTCAAGAACATCATGCAGTTGTAGAGTTTGAAGAGTTAATAAGAGATGGAGAACAACCTCTGTATGAAGGGTGTAGAAAATATTCAAAGTTATCTTGTGTTCGGATGATCTTTGCTTGAGTTTTGGTATTTTATGTTGGCAATGGTCTTTGCTTGGATGTTACTCAAAATTGTTATTTTGACAATTGGTTTGTTGACCCTTTGGATAACTAGCTTGTTAATTTATTGCTCATGTTGAAATGGAGTTTAATATTGAAGATCATCATAGGGTAATTTAAAATGCATGACTTGCCAGTATTTATAATTATAAGTTTTGCATATCTCATTGATACATAATTCAAGTTATGTCATAGCATTTTAGCAACGTGTAATTTTGTTATACAACCAAATCAACTTTGATGAATTATTAATAAATATCAAAATATTAAGCATTCAATTCCTAAAAAAAATTATTATGAGAAAACATAACGGCAATTAAGAAATGTTGCAAAAAAGAGCTTTTTTCTATTAAAAAAAAGGTTAAACCTAACAGCATTTCGAAACTACAGCAAAAAAAAAGTAAAACAAGGAAAATAATACATAGCGGCAATTCTAAATTGCCGTGTGTAACACCCCTGCTAACTGCTCATTTCCATAGTAGTAAGCAATGCTCACAGAGTTGTTATTCGTTGTGTCGGGTTACCTTTAGTCCCTTACTTTTACCTTTGCAAATATCTCTTATGCGAAAATATGGACCCATTTGAAAAATCGTTCGTATGCTTTATCAATTTATAAACTACGAGCCGTGCGTGATTAAGAAAAAATATAACAACAATCGTTAGCGTCTAACATAATTTAGTTTATAACTGAAGTCAAACATTAAGAATATATACATAGAGTTACAATCGAGGTCTATGACAAAATCAAGTATTGTTATGCTAGTACGTAGTACACAGAATTTATAGCATTCCTAGATCTTCTACATCATACAAAACATCTAACATCCGTCGCCTTGGTGCGTCGATGAACACCTGTCATTCCTCAGGAGTATTTCCGTCGCGGCTCCTCAGCTACCACGCGTCTCTCTCATCAATCCATTCGTTGTGCACTCCTGGATCCATAAAAGAGTGGGGTGAGAACGCTTAGTCCTTAGTGGGGTTCCTTAGCGTTACCTAACGTTCACTTTCTCGGTTATCCTCCAGGCCACTCAGGAGGTCTCTAAGTGATCATACATACTAGACTTCCTACTGTTTATTATCTTTGGCCTAGGTCCTGAGTAGCTTTATCTACTTTACTAGGTGATAAGGGAACCTAATATTTCTTTACTTCTAGGTTGTCGCACTTTCTAGTCCTGATTGTTATACACGTACGTAACGTAACTACAGATACATGTATGCCGACAGACCCAACTGGTCATCACGCCTTCCATATGTCCAATACTTCCTCGCACACCCCGGGCCTGTCGGCCCGCATGACAGTGTACGACCTGCCTTTTCTGCCTGTTCCTCGAGGTAACATGACTCCACCCCCTTGCCGGGTGGCGAGGGGCCGCCTTCCTTTGGGCTAAGCCAGAAGCGGACCGTTTGCCATTTTCCCTGACAGTCATTCCTTTTTCTTTCGTACCATTGACCGTCTCACACTTATCTTTTCTTTGGCATCTCCCATTTGTTTCCTATGTTCAATTATGATTTTCTTTAATCGTTAGGTGATACTCTCTAGTGATCTAACTTCATGATGCATGCTTTATCATAACGCAATATCATGACATAGTCATTCAAATCATGGGACGACAATTCAAGATCTTCAGGTTAGGTTACTCCATGTAACCAGCAAGACCGCTCAGCGTGCCGCTAGTCCCTGGAGTAATTCTCCAAAATGTTGAAAACATGTTTACATAATACTAAATAGCACAGTTATATTTTCCTAACCCCAAAACTATTCAAAATCATTTTCACAGTTTAATCTCTATATTTTCCACATAATATTTTCGAAATTAGTTTCACAAATATAAGCACATAAAATAACACAGATATCCACATAGACCAGTTTAGGGTTAACCGCAAATATAATTATATTTTTCTAACCTCAAAAATGCCTAAAATCATCTATGCCTCATAATAAACATATTTTTCACATAAAATCTACTACGTTATATTTTCATATGAACATACAGAAAATATTACAGTAAACCACATAGACAGTGAGTGTAGAATTATCCATTTTCTAAGCGTTCTGAAAGCTGCAAGAAAAGACTCTCACAAACCTTGAGACGATCGTGCTATTTTTCTTGAGTTTAACGGCGTAACCGTAGAGCGCACAAACGGAACATAAATAAATTTAGCAGTATGAATTTTGAGCAACCACGGTTGTTGTTGGATGGCCCTATATATAAGGAACCTGAGGCGATGCATCATGCCGCCTCAGTTAGATTTTTATTATTATATTATTATAACATTATTATAATATTATATCTTACTACATATATATTACATATATATATCTTTACTTTTCCTTTTCTTTAATGACGGTGGCGAAGCATCCTTGTGGCTTTGGACAATGGCCATGGGCCACATGATCAATTTTGATCATGTTTGGTTCTTGATCGTTCGTGTTCGGATGTCTTAAAAATATTTTAGACATATCGTTATGACCCACTAATTTTTCCTTATTATTTACTTAATTTTATTTGGGCATTCTTGAATTTATTTTCATATTAGTGTACTTTATGGACTCCTTTGAATTGTAATTAAATTTTAATAGTAATCGAAAATCGATTCGAACATCACAGGACTCAGCGAAATCGCCCAATTACTATTTTTAGCTAATATTTTAAATATTAAAGTTAATAATTAAAATTTTTAATCTTATTAATTTATTCTTATTTATTTATCATGCAAAATCTTCATAAAGAGAAAAATCGGGATGTCACACCGTGAAATAACAATTGCTAAAAACTGCCTCAAAATGATCTCACAAAGCTGGAATCTGCGGCAAAAGGCGAACTGCCACGAAATTCATTTCGTAGCGGCCAACCATTCAAACTGCTGACAAACCTTAAATGCAACCCCCGCAAATTTGAATTTGTGGGATAGTGTACTATACACTTAAATGAATTAATATATATACATATGTACACACAATTATAAAATACATTTAGGGTTAATTAAGTTTTTAGTCCCTGTAATATGAAAAAGTTTGGTTTTAGTCCCTCATGACAAGTTTTAGTCCCTGTAAAATGTGAAAATTTGATTTTGGTCCCTGTGGACGGTTGGTGATAGACGGTGATGACGTGTCAGTTAACGCGTCATTAGGGACCATTTCTACATCACCGTCCATCACCAACCGTCCACAGGGACCAAAATCAAATTTTCACATTTTACAGGGACTAAAACTTGTTATAAGGGACTAAAACCAAACTTTTTCATATTACAGGGACTAAAAACTTAATTAACCCATACATTTAACTTATAAAAAAAAATCGTGATAAAAAAAACATTATCTAAAATAAAAAATCTCATTATCGTGCGTGACCATAGTTTGTATGGCCCAATTAGTGGGCCAGTCTTAGCGTTTATTTTTGGTGCCCTTGATAATGTTGGGCTACTTTTCTTCAAATAGTAGAGGTGTAGGTTGAAATAAGACCCAAAATTTAAGTCAAACCAATGAATTGGATTTGGTTATTTTTAAAAATATTTGTGCTATTTTTATATATAAAAAGTAGAAACATTGTTACTCTTCTCATAATACATCACAGAGTCTATTATATACTCGATAAATTTTATAATGTGTTATGATGTGTTATGAGAGAAGTGATAAGATGTCTTCACTTTTTTTTTTGCTTAAGTATCAATTTTTCCTTTTTAAATCTGTTCATGTTAAGATAAAATCAAATCAAACTAATTATCATTGTTTCATTTATCAAATTTATGAATTTTCGACCCAAATCCAAGGTGCATGGTGATCTGATCAACTATGTATTTTATTTTTCTAAAATTTTAGGGTTCAGTGTTTAATGAAAAACTAATTTGTGCTGAAATGGGAATAAGTAGCACAAATTTTTTTCAATGATAATAATATTATGTGTTGTTTTAGCTAGAGTTGTGTTATTTGCATTTATGAATCATGCCAACTAACGATTCATCCACCATGAGTACTATTTGGATTAAATCCAACAAAGACTTAGACCTAATATACATGACGAGATGACTTGACTAAGGCATACAACCCAATCACATTCTTGCCCAACTTAAAGACATAGTAGTTACAAAATTCATCATTATACCATGATAAATTAATTAGCAGGAGGTTACAGAATTCAATAGAAGTTCTAACGTAGGCTTGTGGATCTTCTAGATATCCTAACAGTACACACTTGGACAATAAAAGGGGAGTCTCTTGCTACTCAAAATGGGATGTTTTAATTTGTTTTATTGATACACTCATTACAGCGAATTCTGAAGTAACTTAATTAAACGTTAAAGTGATTTTGCAGTCACTTCACCAACACTCCAAAATGCTCTCAACCACCATGGAATCACCATCCCAACCGGATCATAATCACTCAACTCAACGATTCTAGATAACTTTGTTCCTCATCTCAAATTAATCACAAACCAGTATGAATAACATTTTCTATTTAGCTAAGAGAAATCTTTATGTGGTGACATGGCGCCATATTGGATATGACAATTTAGTTCTGGCTTCTCTTAGTAGTCCAATCACCGCTACTCATTACACCATAGTTGCCTCAATATTGTAGGAGAGGAAAAAGAGTCAATTTTTAATGGTTGAGATGCTATATTGTTGATTCAATTTGTAATTAAATATGATGACAAACATTATGTGAACCTTCTAATATGTGTATTAAGTGTTTCAACAAAAGAAAATGGTTAACCAAATTCCAGCCCAATAAGAGTTGAAGTAAAAGGAAATGAGTCCCAAATGTAAGCAAGGAAGAAAAGTGAAAGTTATTTCTTTCATAACCCAAGTGGAAGAAATAGATCAAGCCCAAAGATCTAGAGGCCCCAAGTTTGAAATGAACAAAAAAGGAAAGAAAGGAAAAACACAAGTTGAATAACAGCAAACAATTATGCAGCAAAAAATGAAGCAAAAGAAAAGAAAGAAATAGGTAAAACGTAAGGAAGCAACAACAATTTTGTTACACTACAACAGAAAGAAATAAGAAGGAAGTACAAGTTGTGTCAGCACAAATCATGGTGCAAGTTTTCGAGGAAGAAAAGAAAGAAAAAGGGGCTGACTGAAACCATAAAGCTGTCAACAAAGTTCACGCTGCAACGTTCTAAAAAGAAAAGAAATAAAAAGGACAATTGCTGTTAGAAAGATTTGAAAAGGGCAACTCACACAAATTGTACTGCACAATTCGAAAAAATGAAGGAAAAAGGACAAAGGAAAGAATGCACAAACCTCTTAGCATTATAAAAAGCAAAATGGTACAAAAGGACATGACATGGACCAATAGAAGATGGACAACACACCCAAAATTTGCAACGTCTAAAAATTCAAAAGCTGCCAACGGTCTGCAGCCTTTTGATTATAAAAGAGGATGAGGTGACCACTCAAAGGCAGGAAAAAAAAAGAGAGCTAAAAAGCCTACCATCAAACTTAGCAATTGAAACATCCTTTCTTCTTTTCTCCTCTTAAGACCAACCTATTCTGAATCTGTTTTTCTACATACTTCGTGATTGCATTGTTCATTTCCTTGTGAGAAAAACATTATTTTGATTGAGAGTGTTGAGAGTCAAGAGACTAAGAGTAAATAGTGTTCTTAGAAAAAAGCCATATTTATCCTTCTTTGTTTTTGAGTGTTTCTTTGTTTTTAGAAAGTCTTGTGAGAAACATTTGAGAGAAATTGTGAATTTGTAATTGGTGTTTGTATTTGAGATATTAGTGAAAGAAAATCTTTGAGGTGATTGAAGAATTGGACGTAGATTCCTAACATTAGGGAATTGAACCAGTATAAATCCTGTGTATTAAATTCTCTTCTTCCCTTTCACTTTTTCCTTATTTATAAACTTTAGAAAGAAGCTATGTTCTGTCACAAATGCGTTATTTCATATTTTCAATAAACTTGTCTCTCTAAACTTAAGGAGATTATCTCTTAAAGTTTTAGAAGATTATTTATTCGATCAAAACAAAAATAAATTTCTGATAAGAAATTAGTTGCTTAGATCCAACCCCCTTCTCTAAGTCATATTAAACCATCTTATACAATCTATTTAATATAAAAGTAGATCCTCCTACGTCTATACAATAGTAATAGTAGAACCAATAAGGACTACATAGATTCATGCAAACAATACATTTAAAATGGCTATGAGAGAGAGCATAATTTAGTAGTATTTTATGGAAAGCATTTCACGCCTCTACAATTGAAAGTGCACCGCAGCCACCAGCTAAAATGGTACTATATATATGACGCTGTAAAGTTCCATCAATCAACGCTACCGCGTTAGAAAAATTAAAAAGACGGGGGTAAAAGGAATTTACTACATAATATAATATAAGAATTGTGTTACATGTCCTCATTTATTTGTAGAGAGATAGTGTATCAATTTATATTTTATTCACTATCTCATTAAAGTCTGAGTCTCGTTTAATAATAATTAAGATGTGAATCTCGTACCAAATATTAAATAATTACAATTAACATTCTTGACATAATTTTAGTGATCTCGCATCAATTGTATGACATGCATGAAGGGAGGGACCATATATAAATTGGGAATGAGAAGAATCAACCCTTGTGATTTCAATTTGGACGTATTATTGGCATTGTTTGTCCCTTACTTCCAACATGCAATGGGGCCCACACCCTCCCCTCACGAGATCTCTCTGTGCATACATCACGCACGTGAAATTCTCATCAAATCCCAAACTTGCACCGAGTCAACTCGCTTGCTTAATTTCTTGGTTCTAACTCGGTATCTCTAGCTCCCAAACTTCATATATATTTGACATTATTACATGAGTTATCTGAAAACAGAAATCCATTCCTAGAAGTAACTATAAATTATTAGGGTTTTTCTTGAGAACTTATTAAAAAACCAAGAATTTTTTTTTTTTTGAGTTTCAAAGTCCTAATGTAGACTTAACTGCAAGTCCGTGATAACGATCTCTTAACAAAAGTAAATTATTTCTTTTTATTTTAAAGATTTGAATTCAAGATTATTGATTTAATTATTGTCAATGAAAAAAAAAAACCTTAGAATAGGTCAAAAAAGTGAATATATATATATATATATAAAACACTCTTTAGGACTGATCATACAGTGTGTTTAAACAGTTGGAGCACTTGAATGCAAACAAGAATCTGTCCATTGGTATGATATGATACAACATTACTACGGTACGGATCACTAGCCAGCTTTTTAGCCTTTGAGAGGCGCTACTACTTCAATATGTTATTGAACTGTGTAGCAAAGATCCTAACAACAGTAACAATTTTGTTATTTGGACTATTATAAAGGCGCAAATGTCTTATTACCCCTTTCACAACACATCATAAAGCTGGCAGAGACTCTAACAGTAATGTCCAGTACTATTGTTGTACCGGTGGCTGTGAAGGTCCATAGCCGACCCTATTGCACCAAAGTCAGCAGCAGCCAGAAGCTCTTGTTGCAAGAATGGCCTCGACTGATGTTCCTCTCCAACACCAAGGAAGTCCCTCGTTAATCCCCCCAACTCATCATCTTCATCCTTTTCATTATTATTATTTGAGCTTATAATTGAATAATGCACTTGCTTGTCCATAACTGGCATCACTGCCATTTGATGATCCAAACTACTCATCTTGGTGCTGCTATTCACAACCACAAAGTTTGAGTAGTTTGTGTTGTTGTTGTTGTTGTTGTTGTTGGCGGCTTCCAAATTCACCAACCCATCACTTGTCCATAATAACTGATGATTGTTGTTGTTGCTGCTGTTATGGTTGATCCTGGGAGATCCCATTACTTGAGATGCTTTTTGCAAGAGTGCAGTTGCTGGTGACATCATGTTGTAATTTTCTTCTGCTTGTTCTTGCTTCATAACTCCTCCGTGTGTCGGCGGCGGCGGCGGCGGGGGTAGCATATAAGGCATGTTGTTGTTGTTGTTGTTGTTGTTGTTGGAGCTTGTGAATAATGGCCATTGTGGTGGTTGTTGTATTGGGGGTGACCCAAACGTGTTGATGGCTTGCACTAGATGATCGGGCATGTTGGTGCATGAAGAAGAGTTTGTTGCTGAATCAACACCACTTAATTTGCTTTGTAAGTTACCGGTTAAGGGGTAATTATGATGATTTAGCTGAGGATTATTATTATTAATATTATTGGCCTGGTCTAGCCATAGTGGAAGCTTCATCAATTGTTCTGATGATGAACCACCAAATTCTGAATTGAGAAATCCAGAAGGAAGCGGAAGATTGACGTGAGGGATTCTTGAAGAAGCTTGAGCAGCATTATTATTATTGGTCAAATGACCCCTTCTCATGTTACTTAACAAAGTTGTTGGAGCTGTAGTCATTATCTTCCTTCCACTTTCCTCAGCCAATGCGTCACAGAAGGCTCTGTGTGTTATGAAGCTGTCCTTCCTGCACATTCATTCATTAGTGCCATATACTAAATAGTAAATAATCACCATCCTCCATTATTAAATATATATAATCGGTTCCACTATCTGTAGACCTCAAAAAAGGTCATTTAACAGTCATTAAAATAGAGAAATAAACATTACATAACATAAAAATAAATGTTTGTTTCTCTATTTTTATAGTTGTTTTTCAGATATACAAATCATTTTTTTTTATAAATTTTTGGACAACGAATATTCTCTCAATTAGTAGTACTCTATGTGCACACATGGCAATATTGGTTTACAGTAACATCTATCTGGCACCATATACTAATTGTTGAACATAAAAATGTTCCACAAAGTGAAGGGTGTTGAGTGATGTTATTTGAATACACTAAATAAGAAATTCTTCAATGTATTAAATGTAAGAGAAAAGTTTTGTTATGTATCATTCATTACTTAATATATCAACCATTTCATTAAAAATGTGAAAAAAAAAATATAAAACAATGCTAAATCATTAAAGTGACATGTCAAATGATAAGTAATATAAAATAAAACTTTCTTTCTTGCTCTGCATCTAATTAAAAAAATTTCAGGTGAATTGCGATGGTCAACATTATCGCATACCGCACTCCAATTTACATGTCATCAACCTAAAATCCCTGCTATTCCAAATCAAACTAACTGATCATAGCATCCCTGATGGATTCTCTTCTCTTTCAATCACAATGCACCGCATGAGTTAAAAGCAACACATTGTTATACACGCATAATAAGAAGATGATATATATATATATATATATATATA
>QANU01050717.1:172006-199062 GCA_003254905.1 Nissolia schottii
TATATATATATATATAAGAAAAGACATTAATTGGAATACTCCAACTCGGCAGGCATATCACATATCTCTAAAGAGAAACGTCTGAGAGTGTTATTTTTTTTAAGCTTAATTTATGTTTTTAATTATCCATCTCATACGTACACTTATTAAAATTAAAAAAATATATTCAAATTATGACAAAGTTTAGGTTAAAAATTTGTACTGATCAAGGCATGCAATTGTATAATAGTAGTAGCATACACCTACCTGGAGAAAACTGTGCCGCATTCACATTTGTACTCCCTAGTCCCACAAATCTTGCTGTGTGCCTTCCAATCCGATTGAACAGCATATTTCTTGGAACACTTGTCACACTTCCACTTCTTCTCCCCGTGCTTCCTGAAGAAGTGCTTCTTGATCCCTGTGAGGTCCCCAAGTGCCCTACAGGGGTCATGGTGCACGCAGCTCTTCTCCGGGCACACGTAAACCTTCTTCCTCACCGCCTCCTCCTTGTTGCTCCTCTGCTTCAGCTTCCACGGCAGGTTGTGGCCCCGCTGGTGGAGCTGAAGGTTCTGGTCCCTCTGGAAACCCTTCTTGCATATTTCGCACACGAATCGGTTGGTTGCCATGAGGGACTTGGGTGATAGAGCTATCACTTCTGCATCTGGATCTGAAAGGTTCATTTCATTCAACATGGTTAGTAATAGTAATTAACAATAATAAGCTAATTAATTAGTATTAGGAACCATCTCTTCTCAAAAGCCTAAGTTGTTAGGAGGTATCGGCTGTTCTTGATATGGCATCAAGGCTTCTATGACTAACTGATTCAGAGTTTGATCAATGCAATATTGTCCACACTTGAAGCTAAGAAGAAGCTTTTGAGTGCAGAAGCATATTAAAATATAAAATCATGTAATTACTTCTACTCAGCAGCTTAATTAATTAAGTTGTTGAGCAAGATGGTTTTTGTTAATTGACACAAATATTTGGATAATAAAAAGAAATTAATGATAATAATATTGCATAGAAGAGATTGAGAGATGATGAGAACTTGGTTACTTGCCTGGTGTTCCGGGTAGGTTTCTCTTTTTCTTGGCAGGGTTTGAATTAGGGTTAGGATGGTGATTAGGGTTTGAGGTTTGGTCATGGACATGGACCAAGGTGCTTCTGATGTTGGTGTTGGAATTAGGAACAGAAAAGGCTTCTTCAGACATCATTTTTGGCGAAGCCAAAGAGAAAGTGTGTGTCCTAAGCTAGCTAATAAGCTTTTGAAGTGGGGATGCAGGGAAGCACTACCAAAACAAAATAAATGAAGACAAAAGAAGAAACAAAATTAAGCTTTGTGTTACTAGTAGAGTTGCCGGTGCTGCTTGTGGGTGGGGAAAGAAAAATATCCAGGGCATATATTGGAAAATAAAACTAGACAGGTGTAATAGTATAATATGACTTTCATAATTCCATTATCATTTTTCTCGTTGATTTGAGATTAAAAATGATAATATTAAAAAAAATATATGTATAGGAATTAGAAATTGAAATTGGCTTTGCATGTGAACCGCGCGGAAAGCACTACTACTAGTCTTAGTTTGGATTTTAGAGAGAATGAGAGTTAAATGAAGAGAGAAGGGAATAATATTAATTATATATTATATAAATTCTCTTTCTCTTCTTATCTAACACGGCTGCTCTGAGAGTCAGTCAGCCATAGACTCAGCTGGACCACTCCACCCCCCCCCCCTTCTCCCACCTCTCTCTCTTTCATTTTCACTCACCATGTGCTCTCCTTCTCTCTCTATATATTGCGTTTGATATCATAGAGAGAGACAGGTAAATAAACAAAAATACAAGAATAGAAAATTATTGTATTTTTTATATTTTAATAAATTTGAGATAGAAGAGATAAAAAAAATTTGTGTAAGGACACAAAATTGAGATATGGAGAAACAAAATTTTTTTTTATCTCTGTCTCGATCCCTCTTTCTATGAGATACCAAACACGGATTTAGTTTATTAGATAGATACACAATATTTAAGTAAAGCAATATTGTTTATACTACTAAAAATGAATAAACACCTTTTTATTTCTCTTATAACATATCATTAAATACATCAAGTACATAATGACAAGTTTATATTTAGTGGTTCAAATAACATTATTGATCTAAGTAAGGGTAAATTGTAACTATGTTAAGTTAACTGAAGGAGCAGCTAAGCTTGGTGAAAACTGCTGCGACAGTTAGACGTAAAGAAGACCATATGTTGGTTTTAGCTTTCAAAATGTGTTTGCAAGATTGATGGAGCAGTATTTTACTTTACTACAATATATTACCCTTACTTTGGAAACGCTTTGAATGAAGATTTTCTTGCAGCGTATAAAATTTATTTTTGTAATATATATATATATATATATATATTAAAAAGTGAATAGTTTTAACGTGGCTTTTATAATTTTACACATCTTAAATATTATTGCATGCTGTGAAAGATGAATGTTACTATTGCCGGTAAGTAAACCAATGAGAAATATTTGTCTTTTCAAATTTAATATGTTACATACCATTTTGAATATCAAGACATGAATAACTATAAATTTTAGTTACATCTTTATCGAATATGATTAATATAGTAATGTAATTAAAATATATGGGAATCTTTTTTGTTAAACTCACTAATAAAATAACTAAAAAAATCTTAATTATTAATGTATAATAACAGGGCTTATTAGTTCTAATGGTATTTGTTATCTTAAGTTTGAGTTTATAAATAGTGTTTAATTATCTCACACAATAGTTAAATTGACCGGACTCGAACTAAATTAAGTAGAATCTAATACTTAGATACAAAAAAAATAAAAATAAATGAGCTACCTGAGACATAAAGCGAGTTGGACGTCATATCTTACTTTAAAAAACTAAATTGTTAGATCTTTTAAAATATATACGCTTCATTTAGTGTACATTTCATCGTCGACTATTATATTTATATTTTTTTATATATAATAATAATATAGTACTCCTAGTTGAAAAGTAACAAATTATAAGGAAAAGTGATTGAGCTTCATAGCCATAATTGTATCTAGGGCCTTAATCACTCTTGAAAAGATATATATGGAGAGAGAGGGAGAGAGAGATAAGGTGATGCCGTCCGTGAGCTAGGCCTCACTGGTTGTGGGGTTGGGGTGCCCCACAAAGAGACTGTCAGAGAAATCAAGTTCGATAATGGAAGAAAGTTCAAAGGAAAGTTGTAATATAAGCAAGGAGTAAAAAAGATAGTTCCTCCGTAATGCAAAATCAACCATGGATTGTCTCTGTCTCTCTCTCTTCATCCATCTAAAACACACGGTTTGGATGCCATGTGGAGAAAGAAATCTATTGGTTCAAGGATAATGAAAATAGGAATAGAAAGACAAGAGATGACAGATACTGGTTGATGTGTCGAGCCACCAGCCACCGATATCTCTATCTTTCTATCTTCTCTCTCTCTCTCTCTCTCTCTAATTAACCACAGTGAGTCAGTCTCTATCGTGTGCGCTTCACGTTTCTCTAGAAATTCCTCAACCCCCTTAGAATATTTAATCTTTCATGCATACACAGATAATTTAAGCCATCATTTTCATATAAACAAATTAAGATTTTGTGTCTTTAGGTACTTTATTTAAAAAAAAAAAAAAAGCATATATGATAATTGTATTGAAAAATGCAAATGTTGTTTGTTTTTAATGAAATTTATTGCATAATTAACTTAAAGATTTTGTTAACCTAACCACACACCTCAACCTTGCAATTGATTCATCTTCCCTCTAATTAATTCCGCTAGCTTGAAACCTTAATTGTCTTGCCGATATCTTAATACCTCGATCGCCCACGAAAGCAAGCTTTGTACATATATGTTGTCCCCATGATTGAGTCTCTCTAATTAAGGCCAAGCATCAAACTTTGTCTCGATCGCCAGTGGTCAATATCTCCAAGTGTTTCTAAAAGCTGTTCCTTCCTTGTGACCTCTTTCTATCTTTGAGCAACTATGCATGGAAGAGTAAGGAATGGAAGGAAGTGATGAAGATGATAAAGATCGTAACAAGTGAAGAGCTCCAGGTGCCCAACTCGAATGAATTTGATCCTTTTTCATACTTAAATATTTTATTGATGAGGTCTAAGACAAGTTGCACTCTTATGACCTTAAATGATGAGTTTGAGAGGCTCTACATAATTAACATTACTCTCCTTATCCTTAATTAGTCCCATCAATTATCTTTAGATTATTGTTTGCATTAGGCTTAGTGGATCCGGCCCCTTTTTGTTTGCTCTCGTTTTAGTTGTCCTTGTAGACCACCTTTATTTGTTCAGGTTGGATCAAGTTCTTGTAGTTGTTTCATTCGAATGCATAAAGTTCTATCTTTGTCCAAAAAAATAATAATAATAATCTTACTTCATTTAATAATTAGAAGAATTTATTAAAAGGACATTGCATTTCTCTTTCTTAAAAAAAAAGTTATATGTGTATATATATACACACACACCCAAACAAATTTGCATATAAGTCCATTGACTTATGATAAATTTGTGTATTGAGTCCTAATTTGAGAAATTTCAGTATTTTTATGGTCGATACCGTAAATTTCAGTTCAGGTAGCAATAATAGCTTATTTTTACGTCATTGGTTATTTAATTACATAATTTAATCATTTATTAAAGAACTAATAAAATTCATTATTTATTCAAATAAATTTATTATATTTTATATCATGTATTTCTGAAAACTAAGGCTATGTTTGGGACTTTTATAAATGACAGATGGAGTGACTATTAATGGAATGGAAGGGAGAGGCAAGAAGAGGAGTGAATAAAGTTAAGTCATACTTTTATTGAACAGATTTAATGCGAAAAAGACAAATGTAATTGTTTCCACCTTAACCGTCCAATTTGGAGGGTTAAAGAGTTTGGATGGCAAGAAAAGGACAAGATGTCCATCGATCATTAATCATCAATCTCCTTTTTTAAAATTCATTCCGAAACATATTTTTTATAAAAACAAGTCACTCTCTCCCTTGATATTTTTTATGCAAGGTGCGTAAGAGAAAGATAATTTCAATTTATATTGACATGCTAAGTGTATTTTAATTGGGAATAGACTATATAATTATTTTTTTTTTGATAAGTTTGATTTAAAAAAAACCCAAAATCGGATATAAAACCAAAAAAAAAACACGTCAATCCTGTTTTATGATTTGCGCTAAGCCGCTAATTAGTAGGGTGGCGTAGGATATGGTCACCACCTACTTCATAAACAATTAAAAGACCTTTAATAATTTACGTGCACGTAGGTTTGATTTGAAAGAAATATATTATATACTATATATACATCAACGATATTGAACCAAAAAAAAAAAAAAAATACACATCAACGTGCATGTAGATGGCTGAATTTGCATTGCAATCTTTGACCAGGTGTTAAAGCTATACACTAAAAATATTTATTTACATGGATTTAGGGTTGGAATCTAGACCTAATTAAGCAAGAGCAAGCAATTATGTTTAATACTCTTCATACTAAATTATCAATAGTGGCACTTCTCAATTTCTTAATTTGTTGAAGACTTTGTTCTACTTGGAGGGTCAATTCAATCATTTGGAATTTTCTCGACCAAAGAGATTGGCCCTCACTCCCATTGGTGTTTATCTCTTTAATTAATATTACATGTACATAATTATAAATAAAAACTCTTGTATATTCTTTTTCCTTGGTGATATTTTTAAATAAAATGAAGACGCCCTCTTTTAGGAACTCTTGTATCAACTAATATCTCTGCCCTGTCACCCTTAAACCAGAACAATAGAACTAGCTAGGCTTTTCAGATTAATTGAGCAGATGAATGATGAAGGGAAAGAAACGAGTTTCTTTAATAAGAAAATTGAGTAAAAAGAGAAGATAGAAATTTTAAGTTAAATTGTGATAAATATAGGTAAACAATTTCGTATGGACATAATGTTAACCCTCTACTTAATTTTTTAAATTGTCATAATAAGGTCCCTCTCAAGGTCTAGGGTTCCAATTAGGTGAAATTTAGAATTGTAATATTGGACCAGATATATATGGATGACTGTTTCATATATACAATCGTATATGTTGGTAACCTAACCATTAAAATAACTACTTACTAGTTTAGTAATCTTGCATAGCACGAAAGTTAGTTTAGATTTATTAATCTTAGTTTAGAGGTGAGAGAATATTAATTTAAATTAGAAAAGAATTAGTGAGATTAAGTTTAGTGAAATTAAAAACTTTAATTAGAAAATATTTAGTACAAATAGTTTGGACGAGAAAATTTGTCTCAAAATAATGGTTAAAAATACTCATACATTTAATTAATATGGATTTGTTTTATGATTAATGAAAAACAATTAGCGTTATGTTTACCTTCCGGTTTGTGTTGATTTTAACGTTACATCTTAAAAGGAGCAAGTCATTAAATATATGTCTTCAATATTTTCATAAGAAGAAAATATATAAAAAAGGGCATGTCTTGAATAATTATTCCTCTCTCTGCTTTATATCAATTATCTATTTTTTTTTTAAATTTTAGATTCATTCTTAATTCAGTATATTTAAATATACCCAGATAAACCAACGGGGGTTGGTCCAAGTGATAAGCTGCTTGGTATCGCTTAAACAAGGTCCCGAGTTCGAGACCTTATATACGCAGTTATCTTCGCTGGGAGACTCACCCGCCATAGCCAGGTGCGCGACCCGGGTCGACCCGGATTAGTCAAGCCAAAGCCTTGGATACCGGGTAGGCAACCTAAAAAAAAATATATCCATATAAATTGAGTTAAATATAAACCTAAAAGTAAAAAATAAACCATTAACATGAAATGGAGGGATTATTTTTAGTACATACTTCTGGAATAATTATTATTTTTAAGTATACATTTCTTAAACAATCAAATTGGGAATTCATGTACATACACGGTTGAAGTTACATCAATGATAAAGAAGTGCATGTGGGCTTGATTAAGGACTAGTAAGTGACAAGATTGCTTTGAACAAATAGCTGCTTTTGGCTTCAGCTTTTATATCTTCTACTCAAGGGACATGATGGTCATTTTTTTAATTTCTTTTTTGCTATGGGTTAATGAAAAGGCATTCTTCTCCTTCATCCCATAAAGAACAATAATTCTTCAGTTCCCTATTTCACTAGAGAAAAGTATATTTGCAATTTTAATTTTATTAAATGTGCTCCTAACTTCCATCATGTCATGATGCTAAAAAGACAATGTGCATTTCACGCAATGTATAAATGAGTTTTTTTTTCCTATTTTTTAGATGAAAGAAAGTTTAAAGTTTAGGTGAGTTCGACATTAGATCTTTTCATCAAAGTCAGGACATATCTTTCTCACATCGATAACAAAAATTAAATAAGAATTCCCCGCTTTATCTCTAAAGAATCATATAATATGTTAGTCTTGCTGAATTATCAATCTGGCAGGGTAATATATATGTGCAAATGATGAGAATTAAGTGCAATTGAAAGCTAAAATCACACTTAAACTAATGTCCAAATTAAAATCACACTTATCAGCTATCTTGAAACTAATTAAATTACATATGTTGCATAGTGGGGTCAGGCAATTTAAACAACAACAAAATTACATTATAAATAACCCCAAAAAAAAAGTGTAGAAAATCTTATTCAGCCAAATTGCGACGGGGTACCTTTTTTGAAGGGTTAGCTTATTAGCTTAAAGGTTGACAAGTCCTTGTCTTATGATTTAAATTCAAAAGGATTTCATTTACAGCCAAGATAATAAATAATAAATCCTTTTATAACCAATGTATATGGAATTTTAAAATGGTTCAAATTTGTATCTCGTTTGCTTCCAATAAAACTTAAACCTACCTCCCCAAATTGAAATTTCTTGATTTGGTCTTACGGAGTATTGACGATTCGACACTTAATTTCCAAAGTGCACAAAGTCAGGAAGGTTACTAATGTGCAAATTTCCTCGCTGTCGCAGGAAAAAAAATACAGCATGAATACGATGGTTGGCAATCTCTGAGGAAAACCATATTCCCCTTATTCTTTTTCTTCCGAAAATATCGGAGAAGCTTAATCAATAGCTAAAGTTAAATAGTGCACTCCAATTTTTCCTTTTCCAAACACAAAGTAGATGTGACCTTACAAAAGCAGGATGTCCCTACCTTATTTTTATTCCTCGAAAAAGAAAATTAAGATACCGGTCATCAACTTTATAAAAATAACAATAATAGAAATAAACGGAGAATGAACTTTTTTGGAATTTTAAAATGAAAACTTAAATGGGTTTGACACCGGAGACCCATGGAAAAATGGGTTAGACACTTCAGCATAATGCGAGCCCAAAAGACATAGCAGTATGAGACTAAAATGGTAAACTAGAAAGACGAGATGTAACATATTGAACAACAAAAACTCTTGATAGGCTCCACAACTAAGCACGAGGCTGAATAAAATTTAGAGAAGTTGAACAAAAAGCCCATATAGAACCTGATCTATATTCTTCTTGGTGTTCTTCGTGGGTCAAATGGTGAATGACTTCATGCATACTCTGATTTATTGAATTAATGAGCATTATGATGGGTCTTTCTCTTGTTTGGGATCTCAATTTTCGTTGAGATTGGTGTAAGATGGATTTTTGGAAGCCTGACAATGACTTCTCCTCCTCCATGGTTTCATGTTTGTGGTGTTGTAATTGTGAATATCTTAACCCTTCGTAGTAGAGAGTGGAACGTCAAGATTACTCATACACTTTAGGAAGTCAATACATGTGGAGATGTAATGGTCAAACTTAGTGCGAACTATCAAGAATCTTTTCGGTGTTGACCTACTCTAACTCCATTTGTGTTGTATGTCTCATGTCAGATAGCTTAGGTGTCATTGTTTAGCTTGTTTCTTTGTTTGTTTCCACTTCACCAAAAAAAAAATTATAGTGTGATGACTACACAATTCTTGAGAAGGGCATTGCTAAATAATCCTAACCCGAGAAATATCCTAACCCGAGAAATACTTGCATGCTCATAAAATACATCTAATGTATGTTCTAAAAAAATATTATCAAACCATTAATTTTTTTATTCAACTGAAAAATGAAAGAAAACTATAACCTCACATAAAGGATCCCCATATAATCATTTCAAAGAAGAAGGCGAAGCCCTACACGAGACTGACGAAATGGCTAAGTTTGTGAACCCTAACACCCTTAGTTTTAGCTAGAAAATTCGCGCAAAGAATTAACCTTGCGGAGAGCGTGCCACAAAGAAATATTCTAGTCATAGTGCAACCAACCATTAATTTTAATATGTAATGTTTAAGAAATATATAAGAAAAAAGAAATCAATAGTTGATAATGTCTTCAGAACATGTAATAAACAGTTAGTGCCTACTCCAAGTTCCAATAGAAAATAGTTAGATTGTTCAGAGACTACTTAGGGTAATACTATGAATGTTCAGGGACTACTTAGAGCAACCAATAGTTAATCCGTCACTTTTTTTTTTAAGTTGAAGGACTAATTAGAACAATGATGTAAAGTCTAGGAATAAAATAAAGTATTAAACCTCTGCAGAATATTTCATAGATGTGATCATGTGAGTGTTAAAGAAGAATTTGTAGACACCAATTAGGAGGTGACTTAACATTTCTCTTACTATTAAGGTATCAGAGCTCAGAATTATCAGAGCTGCGTTACTCTGTCATCATCATCATGATGGCTAAAAATTCACATGGAGCCTCCACATCATTTTGCAACTAGTGCAGCTAACAATCCTGTAAATGACCCTACCTCAGATCCAATTATCCCTTATCATGTTCGGCCTAATGAGAATCTTACAATTGTGATGGTTACTCCCCATTGATCAGTTCAAATTATCATTCATGGGCAAGGAATTAATGCGGCATGCTTTGTTATTAAAGACCTAGTTCAAGTTCCTCGATGATTCCAATCCCATACCCGAGTCGCATTGCCCCTTGTTTCCTATATGGGCATTGTAATAATCTTATTTACTCATACATCATGCACTAGATCTCTTCTGCCATAGCTTAGAGTACTGACTCCATTCACACCTCATTTCGTTTTGACAAACCTAATTGATCAACATGACAATGGGTACAAGAAAAAGTTAAATTCCATTGATGAACTGCACTGGCCGATCGACTTGACAAGATTGAGGAATTCAATCCAAATGCAGTAAAATGAGATTCACAGCTACTAAAATGCAACACATTAAAGGCAGATGCCCCAAGCATATTAGACTTATGCCAAGTTCAACAAAAAGGCTATTCAGCGACGAATTCATGTCAAAATCAAGAGAATCATTGTGGACCTAACTTGATGACCAAGGCATTGAGAATGAGAAAGTGTCGTCGGATGCTTTAGAGTAAGAAAGAAGTCTTGCTTTATTCTATTCATAATTTGACATTTCAGCTTTCAATATTGCGAAGTGTGAGAGGAAGAGACATTACTAATTTTATCCTACTAGTTGTAATACGAATATGAAAGCGCTGAGCGTGCGCTGAGCGCTGCTGCTGCTTACCTGTTTCCCTTTCTGTTGCAAGCTCAAAATTCTGTTAGTAAGTTTGTTATGAGACTCACTAGCATGTGACCACATTAGTAAGATGTATCATGGTCCACCACTCTTTGTATATAAACCTTAATGCAGCTCTGCAATAAACTAAGTTCATTTCTCTCATTTTTCAATTTGCTTGCATCTGAAGCAACTCTCTCTCGCTCTATTGTTCATTCTCTCGATAAGTTGCTTAACCTTATTTATTTGGAATTGTCATGTAAGAAGCATAGTTTCATGCTGAACTTAATAGCATCAATACACTTTTGATAAACGATATTTGTACTCATTTGTTGCAGGATAGAGATTCCAATGAAGCGTCAACCTCATTTAAATTTCACCCAATGATAAATGATGGGTAAGTCGACACGGTGTCTCACACAGATCACATAACACTACTAATACACTTGCAGTTAAAGTTGGATTTTTGTCAGCGGAATACGTTATACGGGCTGAGGAGAGGAGGTAAGACAGATTCATTAATTAACTCGGGCTTAATCAACACTAGTATATATACATGACAATTGCCATCCTAATCATATCAAACTACGAGCGTGTTTGGATTTCCAATGGGTAGCTCACTTCTAAGTGAGAAGTGCTAAAGTTCAGAATTGATTCTAATGTTCCCCACCTTGAAAACCAAACATGCCCGACGTCGTTATACAACAATGGAAAGTTAACAAATTCAATCTTCAGAAAATAAAACAGAAACACAATCAATTATCAGCCTTTTCTTTTCCAGGAAATTTAAGCAACGAAGTAAAATAAATGAACAAATCAAACAAAATTAAAAGTAAATGCCGAAGGCCAAAAGTGACTTCCTTCAAACAGCAACACAGATCCAATTAGTTTCAGAGCTAGAAAAGAAAAATAGGAAGCCTAATTAAGCCCTAGGAAAATTTACAACCAAAAAAAAAAACCGCAGGTTTCTATTACCGAGTGGAGAAGGAGAACCGAAACTCGTGCGATTTGAGTACGGATCAGAGATTCGAATCCAAAATGCGAAGGATCCGAAGACAGAGCCTGTGAGATTCACGATCGACAGAGAGAGATTGGAATCATGCGACGGCGCCGGATCGGTAGCGGTAGAGCTTGCCGAAGACGTGGAGGGCGGTGACGAAGCCGATGAAGCAGAGGCTCATCACGAGCACCACCGTCGGCGAGATCTTCAAGCCGGGGGCATCGTCCGTGTAGAATCTCAGCATGTTGCTTCCTCCGACGCCGGAGCCGCCCCCGGCTCCACCAGAACTGCTATTTCCGGCTCCTCCTCCGCCAAGGCGGCGTCGGCGCATGCCGGCGGTGGCTGCGGCGGAGCCGCGGGGAGCCATGACTCCCGGCCGCGTGGTGGCGGCGGAGGAGGTTGCCGTCTGAGATTGAGAGGCGCCTCTCGCCATGTCAGGGAGCAGCGGAGACCACGAGGGAACAAAAAGAACAGAGAACAGAGAGAAAAGTTGGAAAGTGGAACTTGCAGAAATTATTTGCGTGACCACCAAAATAGGGTAATTCTTTAGTTTATTATTTAATTATTTAGTTATTTAGTTGAATCCTCGAATTATCATATGATATTCACTTTTTTTCCTTAAATCGCAAATATTCAGAATTTGCTAACCCTTAATTAATCTGATATCCATAAGGGATTTGCTGACCAATATATTGAATGCCCTGGTTGAAGAACTAATAATAAAATATTTTTATTATTTCTAATGCATTTTTCACGAAAGCTAACCGTTTTAAGATGTTAAAACAAAAGTAAAACTCCCTCGCACCCATTTATTCATGATAAAATTTCTCGTTTTAATCTCTAAAATGAAATATCTTAATTTAAAATATCTTTATTGTTATTTATTTATGTGTTAATATATAAGTAAAGTAATTGAGTATCACACTTATTGTATCAAAAGATATTTGAGTAACAATACACAATTAAATCATAATGTAAAACTCTTTTGTCATCAATATATAAAAATTAATCGCATATGATATATTGCTTGTTTTATTATAGTAATTAGAGGAATTATATAAAAATTCATTTTAATATATATTTTTTGAGAAATGTATAATAATACTACATTTTAATCTGATTTATCCTCATACATATTTTATAAATACACTTGTCAAAGTTACAAGATTTTGACTTACGTGTGTAAGTTATATTAAAAAGTAAGAAACTTAAACCCTTCTCATATATCTTTTGTTCATAGTCATCCTACATAATCATATTTTGTGACTTGCTTGAAGTGTTTAATCTTACGTTGGGTTTAGGTTGTCATGGCATCAATCATCGCCTAAGATGCCCAATGCCTCGAACAGGGAAGCAGCTTGTGGCAGGCATAGAAGCTAACCACTAGAGGCCTATTGTGTTCCATTGTTAATTATAGTTGAAATACTAAGTTTTGATTAAAGAGGCATTTAGTTAGAGGGAAATAATCATAAATTTTTAAGCCAATGTTTGTTGTTTTCATTTTTTCAAGGTCCAAAGCAATCGAGTGAGCAAAACCAAAATTTGTTCCCATTGGCCCAAAATTTAAAAAGAAAAAAGCACGAAACCTGTTCCCGCACTTTCATCCCAACGGTTACAACTTACAACTCCTTGATCCTTCCTCTACAACCCAACACACAGTCTCAGATACTACTTCATTGCATTGCATTTCATTGCAATGGATCCTCTCCCCAAAGGTACCCATGCAATTTTCTCATCATATTATTATTATTATATCACTCTTCAATTATCTTCTATTGTTAATGCTAATTATTTCCCCTTGTGTTTTACAACAGTTAAAGCCAATAATAATGTCTCAAAACCAAAACTCAACCCAAAGGCATCCGGGTAAATCAATCACTACTTTTCCATCACTATAATTTATTTATTTATTAATTTTTCATTCTCTGCTTAATTTTTTTATATTTATTTTAACTTCAGACAAAACAGGGTATTTGGAACCGCCAGAAACGTAAACGTTTCAGAGAAGCCTACAATCATCAAATCAAATTTTCCGGTTCCGCAAAAACAACCAAAATTGATTCGCGCAATTACTCAACCTCCCTTCGACACCAACACCAAAATCGATTATTCAAGTACCAATAAGAAGACTCCAGAAGAAAACGCGAATCCCAAACAACAAAGACAAGCGGAAATTAAAGCGTCGAGGAATAAAAATTCTCAGGAGAAGAAGGAGGATTCTGATTCTGCGGAGCCCAAAACGCCGGTGACATCGCATGCTAGGAGCGCCAGGGGTACTAATGTGCCGGTGGCGACACCGTTTTATACGGCCGTGAATTGCAGCAAGTGTCGTTTTGACAGGCTCGAAACGGCGTCGTATTGGATTGGGCAAATCAAGATGGCGGAGTCCGTTGGGAAGCACTTTGTTGCCGCTGATTTCTTTAGGCTTGCGGTTGAATCTCAGGCTGAGGTTTGTGGTTTCCTTTTTTGAAATTTTAATCAAGTTATTATTTATAATGGGATGAATGTCTATATAGTCTAAACTTTTTTTGTGTCCATGTTGGTCTCTCGTTTCTAAACATTTCAAACATTATCCTCATATATTTTAAATTAATAACGATAAAGTTTGAAATGTTTCGGAATCAATTGAATTTTTTTTATGGACCAATGTGAACTACTAATAAAAAGTTCACAAATCAATAAGAGTATTTCCCTTATAATGCTTCATTGCTTACTGTGTATCTTAGTTTACCAAATTGTGCTATCTCGTATGGTTGAATGAATATCATAAAAGTCAATAATATCATATGTACAACATATTTATTGACAACAAATGACAACTCTCTCTCCCGCCATGGAGAGAAAAAATGTAAACATGGTGGAACTCATGCTTTTGTGAGAATTGTCTCTTGTTGTTCACAAATGTGTTGTAGCAATTTTCCATAAAAGTTCGGTTGGATTAAGTGGATTAAGAAAGAGAAATTGTTCGATGTTTAATCCTTAATATGTTTCTGTTTGGTTATGTTACCATGCATCACTTACAATAAAAATGTTGTGCTCACAATTTATTTATACCAAATATTCAACAACTCACTCTTACAAAAATATGTGACCTATTATACTCACATTTTTACATTTCATGATGGATTATACAAATAGTATTCTTCTCACGCATTAGTTACATGTACCAAAAAAAAATATTTGCTATTATACTAAAGATTACAACAAAAGTGAAAGAACATGTTGATTCACAAAAGAAATTTCTTTAATGCTATTAAAGTAAGAAAAAAGATGTGTTCTGGATCATTTATCATTTAACATAGTATGTGTTTGGAAAATAGTTCAAAGAGCTGCTTCTTTTTTTCTTTTACAAAAGCTGTTTTGCTTAATTGAAGAATGTTTAGCAAAAAAAAAAAAAAGGAACAACTTTTAAAGTGAAAAAAAAATTGTTTTGCTTTAAAAAATCAGCATCTAACTTTTGAGCATTTTCATAAAACGTTGTTTTACTTTTATTTAAAATATTGTTATCTCCATTTTACTCAAATTTACCAACTCTCATAGATATAATTTACTTTCTTTCAACAACTTTCATACCCTTTTTAGTAATTTATCATATAAAAACGTTTATTTTTAAAAAAAATTCAAACAAAATAGATTATTTTCAAATATTTTTTAGCTAAAGTATCTAAACATAAATTAATTATCAGATAATCGATTATATAGAAAAGTAGTTATTAAAATATGTTTAATTTTACAACTTTCTCAAACACACACTAACTTTGTGGAACACTGTCGTGATTCATTTTCTCTACACATTTTTATTGTAATAGCTAATGTGTTAAACATTGAATGGTATATAGAGCAAAAATTTAATGTGTTGAGTAATGAATGACACAACTTTTTTCTTGCTGCATGTTCTTATAGCATTGTGTACATCTGATCCTTAATGTTAATTTGTTGTGTTGTGTAGCCAGTTAGGAACCTCCGGATGGAGCTTAGAAGGTATTTGTTAAGGCACGAGCATCTGTCGGAGCAGAAGGAATGGAGAGAAGTTGCTGCTAAGTATGGACTATTGAAGGTTGAAAGCAACACTTGTGGAACATTGGACTCATCATCAATCACTGAGTCATCCAGCAAATGCAGTAAAAATGAGAGTGAAAATGTAACAGCAGTTAAGATTCCAGCTGATGAATGAGTGATTTAATAATGATAATAATAATAATAATAACAATGTATACTTAGCTCTTGTTTTTCGATATAATATACAGGGTTAGTATTTTAACCTGGCTTTCATTTCATTTGTAATGCAAAAAAAAAAAAAGAATTTAAATGGGGGCATTCCGAGAATTGAACTCGGGACCTCTCGCACCCTAAGCGAGAATCATACCACTAGACCAAATGCCCTTGTTTGTTGCTTTTTGCTAAACTTACAAAATTACTTTATGTTTATCATCTATACACATCTTCCATCAAAATTGAAGATTAAGCCAAAGAAAAAAATATTTGTTATGGATAATACTTATTTTTGCCTACATTGTCTGAGATGATATGATGTGTGTAATTTTATCGTAGTTCAAAATAAATTTGGAAATCCTATTAATTAAAGAAAAAAAAAATATAAGTCAATGACGTTTGGCTTGTATCTATATTCTATATACAATAGATAAAAAAGAATTTAAAAAATAGTTATTTTTTTTATCTTTAAAAACTGTATTGAAACTCTTTTTCAAATTCATTCGTATTTATTTAATTGATTTGGTTAATTAGTTGATAAAAAATAAATGATGGAAAATCATCTTCAGCACACTACACATTCACATCACTACACTTTTACGTTCTACACCCAGTTTAATCTGCCCAATACTTGACAGATCAAAACCCATTGATATAAAATAATATTAATTGAGATGATTTGGCCCTTTACAATGTCATTCTTAGATCGCCGTGTAAGACTTTTGCCAATAAAAAAATTATGTAAGATATTTTAGTAAGTTATGCACCAAAATCAAATGTTTTAGGGCAAAAAGTATCCACCATCTTCAAGGTTCGTTTAAAATAGAACAAAGTCCAATCTTTATGCAAAATAGCATTACAAGGCATATTTAATGACTAGCCACTAATTAAAGTGTTAATTTGAAAAGAATATTCATTTCAAACCATATTTAATTGTTAAATAATCACAAAAAAGGAAAAATAAAAATTATACAATTTTAATGCAACCTATATTTATCATCAAAATAGTGTAAATAATTTGAAGGTTGAATTTAATCTTCACCTTTACATATTTTTTAGATAATATATATATATATATGTATGTATATATATATGTATATATATATATATGTATATATATATTCACATAAAAATATATATAATATTTTTTTGATACCTTTAAATGAGAGACTAATTGTCAATTCTATTAATTTTTATTTAATTTATCTAAAATACTCTCCTGCCTACCTTAACCAAAAGTAATTATTTAAAATAATTTTTAGTATAACTTATAATTCTCTTTGGTGGTATACACCTTATAATTTTATCTAAATTCTTAAAATCTTTTAAATTTTTTAACAAATAATTATTATAAATTTATTTGTTTAATATAAATTTAAAACTTTAATATCAAATTGAAGCAACTTCAAATTTTATATATAGAATTCTTAATATATATATATATATATATACACACACACACATACATATATAATTATTTAATATGTTAAGTACGTTAAAATATAATTTTTTATCATAAAAAATAATTTTTTAATTTAAAATTTAACACATTAAGAAAAAAAAATTCTAAATTTTCGTCTATAAGAATAAATAATATTACGTAAAAGATATTATATTTTAAAGAATACTTGAAGTTTAGATTATTTATAATACATGAAATTTGAATATGATATTCTTTAACAATTAATAATACATAATTATGTGAAGTGAAGATTAAATTCAACCTCTTAAATTATTTATATTATCATAATGATAAACGTAGGTTACATTAAAATTATATAATTCATTCTTGCCTTTTTTGTGATTATTTAACAATTAAATGTGGTTTAAAAAAATATTTTAATAAAATATTCTTTTTAAATTAACACTTTAGTTAGTGAATAATTACTAAATAGAGTGAGATGCTATTTTACCAAATGTTTTATGATCTGTTTTTCTTTGTTACGGACACCCAAAAAGGTTTTGGGGATCATCTGGCCTTCTTGAGCTTTGGAGCTAACTTACAAGAGTTTCAATAATAAATATAAGTGACGATGAGTCTCAATAATTTCTTGAAATATGATTGAACTACTTATAGCTAGCTTGCAATATGACAATTAAGCCCAAATAGAATAAAATCCTTTCGAAGTTGGCCTAGTTCTTAATTCTTAACAAATATTCTTGAATTTCATCATTTTTGTTCATATATATATAGCTAATCAATTAAGTTTTTTGATAGAATAGCTAATCAATTACTGTGATCCAATCAATATATATAAAAATCAAAGCAAGAAATCGCAAATAGATACATCCGAAAATATACATAAATAGATTCGAATGTAGTGTCACCTTAATTTCGGTTGGAAACATGCTTGACCCATTAAAAACCATGCTGTGGGATTATTGTATGCCACTTTGACAAACAATTCGACAGATTCGACCCATGGCTTGTGGGCTTAGGACGATGCAACTGAACACAAATTCACAGCTAAACTACCTGCTCCCCCTAACAACATAATGGATAAGACACATTACCGACCCTAGTTTTGTCCATTTGATTCCCCATGTAGGGATCACAATCGGACAGGACGACGGCCAACAGTACCATCAATTTTATTTAAGGTCACATTTCACTACAAAAATTCAACTTAGACTTACAATTTTTTTTTTAGTTGACTACACTTAAAATTAAAAAAATGCTCTACCGCATAAAGTAGAACATTTTTATTAAAAATACAAGACTTTGAGGTTGGACTGTTTGAGGGACATTATGTCTCTTCCTCTGTTCCAGTAGGGTCATTTGATTTTTGAAGCGGGTTACAAACTCGCGGACAGTTGTGAGGATGAGGTGAGAAATTTAGGTTTTTCATTTTATTAAAAAATAACAATAAAATAGAAATACATATAAAATTACTACAGAATCTATGCTATTATATTATAAGAAAAGGATGTCTCTGGTTAATATATAAAAGATATACATGTAATTAATTTTTGGGTAAGTATCTCACAATACAGCATAC
Organism: Nissolia schottii; assembly: GCA_003254905.1. Lineage (NCBI taxonomy): Eukaryota > Viridiplantae > Streptophyta > Magnoliopsida > Fabales > Fabaceae > Nissolia > Nissolia schottii. The sequence goes on from QANU01050717.1 coordinate 190,752, forward strand.
TGTTAGTTGTTATCTCTTTTTTTTTTTTTTTTTTGTGAGGGACTTTTGTCTTCATTTTCATCTGTACGAGAAAAAATAACTCACATGTGATCCCATCAACAATGATCACTTTGCAATATCCTTGCATTGTAATAATTTTTTGATTTAGACAAACTTAAACAAAAATAATCAAAGACACCTTAGATGTGGACAAAATTTAACTGCCTGGTATTCTAAAAGAAACTTCATTTAGTTATGCAATCATGCAAATAAAATTTGATAAATTTTAAAATGTATTTAATAAAAAAAAAATTAATTTAGAAGTGATCACATTTTATTTAACTAATATTCAAAAAAATTCTTTAATTTTAGAACCACTCACATAAAATTAGTTCACTTTTAAAATGCATTTAACTACCTTTTCAAATTCTAACTACATTAGAATTGGTTTAGTAGTGAGAAATTTAGATAATATGCATAAAGTCTTAAGTTCAAACCTCATTACAAACAGCATAATTTCAAAAAAAAAAAAATGTAACTGAACTAAAGAACTGCTACAATGCATCACAAATAATTTGATAAATCAATACATCTTGCTATTCTTACATAAGAACACAAGGTCCACCACACTCCTAACCTGAGAAGGTACATGCCAGCCTTTACCTACATAATAACATACCAAATTAGTTGGAGCTCGAGTTAATTAAATTAATTGAACTACAATCAAATTTGGAAAGTGATAATTCAGATAAAAAAAAAATATAAAATAGCATGCCAAAAATCTCTCAGCTCTCTCTCTCTCTCCCCCATCTAGAGTTATAATACAGAAGATAAGGATAAGAGAGGGAAGAGATAAGGCTTGTTAAATCGAAATCACAAATTACGTTAACTGGTTTGGGTTTAGCTCATTGGGTCGCCCATATAGGTCATGGACAATTTATGCACAAAAACAAACAATCCTTCTAATGTCGTACGAAATTGTTGGTTGAAAGAAGAGTACACATGGCCCATAACCAGACACTCATTTAAATATTTTGGCATTGGACACATATGTGTGCCCCGATGAGATATGTCACACTTGGAAGTTGATTTTCTAACAACCATTTCACAATTGCGCCATGAGCTGTTTTTTTTTTTTAATTTATTATTATTATTATTATTATTTTAATTTATTTTATTTTATTTTTTGCAATAGAGTTTCAAAATACTCCTTTCATTATCTCTAACTCACAGAAAGGGCCACCCCTTTCGTTTCAGTGTCTGGAATTAAGGGAATTTATAAGAGGAGCCTGCTTAGTAGGGGAGCTAGCTAGGCAGTACAATATATACATGAAAATGGAACATGGGAATGATCTCATTGCTTCCCCTGCTGCAAGATTGTCGATGGCTTCACCCCACCACAAGTTCATAAAAAATAATTAAGGACTTCTAAAGTAATCTTGTCTTACATTTTAATTATTTCTCTTCTTTAATTAATTAACCTGTTTTATCAGGACTAAACCACCAATTTAGCCCTCCAAAAATACGTGTGACATTGATTTAATCTTTTAAAAATTTTAAGTGACATCAAATTAATCTTTCAACCACTTATGCTCTCCCCCACCCATAAAATATATCTAATATATATAAATTAGTCCATTTACAGTAAAAGTAACATGACGTATGGGCCTCACCACGTACAACTATACTGAAATAGCATTTTAGGGTGATTTTGGCAGATAAGAATTTAGCGGGACTTGATCCTCAAAAGTTGAGTTCTCGCTTTGTGGCAGGGACTCTCAACAACATGAGGTCAACTTAAAGAAACTTTGATGCTTAAGTAAAGACGATTGACACTATTTTTTAGATAAAGACATCAATGTAATACCTGAGCAATGTGACACAAGAATTTTTATAGGATATTACAAATAGGTCATGTCCTTGTTTGCCCTAAGTTCCTAGGCCTTGTCCTTTAGGAAGCGAGGGCAATTGGTCCTTTGTATGACCAGCCATTTTCTTTCTCCAAAATGAAGGCAACTCTGTCAAGGGTGCCACTGTTGGGCCGACAAGGACGTTCATTGCGTCCTTGGCCCAACATTGTCTGCCTTGTCGTTGAGACGCACATCTTGTGCTCAATAAATACAGCTTTGTAACAAGGATAATAGTTGATTGCAACATCAATTCAACATTAGTTATATTTTTGGAAGACTTAATTATTTGATGTCACGAGTTTTTAAATAACTAAATTAATATTACGTATACTTTTGGAGCAGCAAATTGGTAGATTATTTGATCCTCATATATTGCATTCTGTTATAAGTAGTTTTTAACAAATTCACACTGCAAAGTGCAGTCTGAAATTTGGTATAGCATAGTATAGACACACATGGTGGGTGGTGACTGGGAGCTCCTCAATGATATTGGTCCAAATTAGGGTCTACAAATTGGCCTTCAATACCCATCTATGAAAAAACGAAGAAGAAAAAACATCATCTCCAATGGCATAACCTTAACATAATCTAAAATCAACATAATATAACTTCTCATCTCAAATTAGTGACAAACCGATTTTGTTTTTTTTTCAGAAATATAACTTTTTTAACGGAATCATCTATATCTAAAGTTTACGAGTTTTCACTTAATCTACTTCGAGCTGATTTAGAAAACAAGTTTAAATGTATGTACTCATTTTTACACTATTAAATTTCATTTAATCTATACATAATCTGTCACTAGTTTATTTTGCAAATTCACATATAACTTGATTAATTAATTACTATAGACTATTTCTCTAAAAACATTTATTCTACCATAATTGGGAAGACATACACCCATTAAGGTTTAAACATATCAGTGATGCTACATGTACACCCCAAAATGATACACCATACATACACCCGTATTATAATACGGTGGGCCCCTCAAATAACTGCCTCATCGACTTTCTCTCCCACTCTCAACCACACGCGTGTGAACTCACGCACATCACAAAACCTTTCCGCTTCTACTTCCTTCTGTTTTCTCTCTTCTCTCTCGTCACTCTGATCTCTCATCAGTATCATTCTTTGTTCTTTCTTCACTCTCGTCATTGCCATCTCTCATCCCCCTCTTCACTCTCGTATTTATATAAAAGATTGTGCATTCAAATCACATATATCAGATTCTGCACTAAAATCTGATATGTTTGAATAAAATCACAGTGTTGTAAACAAGTGCTAAATGTTTGTGCACATCATCATAAAATGTTTGTGCACTAAAAATCTGATATCATAATCTGCAATATTACGTTGTGCACTCTATTCAGATTTCATATTCTGCAACATAGACCCTTATCACCATTGTTAAAGATAGATTTCATCTATTTTAAAAAGAAAACCAGTATTTAATCATCTTAATTCCATTTTAATCAAATTTGGCATGATAAGAGGATGAAGATGAGGAGGATGAGAAGGATGATGATGATGATGAGAGGACGAGAGGATGAAAGAATGAGAGGATGATGATGACGACGATGAACGTAACAGAACAAGGATGAGAGGTTGAAGATGATAAGTGAAAACGATAACGAGAACGGGGTTTGGGGTTGGGCGCGCGTTGTGTATAATTATACGTTTTACGTATAATCATCATTAATTACGTATAAAACCGTATAAAAGAGGGGTGTATGTACGGGTATATCATTTTGGGGTGCACATGGAGCATTTTTGTAAACATATATAATGTCGTGCAAATTATCTAAGTATTTGATGGCAAGTCCACTTCTAATTGCTTAAAAAATTGTTGAGTTTGCAAAATTATTGTGAAATATAGCTCAAAAGGCTATATTTACACAATTTAAGTTATTCAAAAATGGATTAATTAATCAATATCTATTGTTATAAAAAAAATTATGATACAATGTACGCATTTGACATATCCTTCAACCTAATTAATAAAGATTTCGGAGCTGAATATTGTTTTTGTTTTTGTTTTTAATTTATGGGAGCAACCTCTAATCCATCATAAAAGAGACTAATTTTTCAATAATTTTTTCTTACCATATGAATCCCACAATGGAACGCAGGATTAAGAAGTTCGCATGAGTGGGCCCGGGCGGTTTCATTAAGATAATCTCACCACCAATTAGTGATAGTGAATGATCTTGAAACAAATCTAAACCCTAACGCATGTAAAATCTTTCTCCCATAATTATGCTTCCTGAAATTAGTCCCTTTTATCCAAAATTCATAATGACATTGATATAATCTTCCTCGGTCCCTTTAATTTCTTGATTTCTTTTGGGGTCCAAACTAAGCTTTTGAATAAAAGCACCTGTTTTGAAGCTGTGATGCCCCAATCGCTGGTCAGTGATCATGGGATACCCTTTGTCTCCTATGTGGACCCCACAAAGCTCTATGTTTTTTTGGGAACTAAGCAAAGCATATATTTAGGGCTACCTTTTCGTATGGCATACAATCCTTGTCAAAACAGTGAAATACTTATGTGTTTCTGGAACATATATTTGATGTGTATTTTAAAAATATTATTAATTATTAATTTTAATTTAAGTATTAAAAAGTAAAAAAATAAGAAAATTAATCGCTGATCATGTTCGCGCGCGTGTATATATATATATATATATATAAAAGCACACACATATATATGCATCCAAGTATTTTTCTAGTACACACTCACCTAATGCAACACCCACTTAATTATTCCTTCCCGTAGTTTTGTGTTTTTTAGCAAAAAATAGTGCTGCAAACTTTATATTTTAGCCAGCACTAATTTTATATCGTTACGTAAAGTCTTATTCAAATCCGAGAATTCAACCAAAAATCATTACTAGCGGGTCACCTAATCTTATTCTCTTCGCTAAATGTTTAATTAATTAGATTCGATTAATGCCAGTCCAAAGAGGAAAAAAAACTTCAAACTAATCTGGAGATTTAATTTGAGAATATCTTGTACATTCATTCTAAAGTTGGATGTCGGTATATCTACAACTATGAGACAACAACTGTTAATCTCGTTATGGGCCAACTACTGATTCCAAATAACCGGACATAATTATGGGTATGAATATAAAAATAAGTTTAATTTTTTTAAAAATGCTTTGAGTATAATTGAAATTTAGTCAACTGAATTTAATTTTCATTTTCTCTCTCCTTTCCCACTCTTTCTTACTTTTTTCCTTGTTTTGTCTTCTTCTCTATTTTTCTCCTCTTCTCTGCTATTGTCTTTTCATCTTTTTTTCTTTGCAAGATGTTATGGGCCTCAGAGTTTTTGTTTTTATTTTCGTCATTTTTTTTGTGTTCAAAAGTTTATATATGTCTGTAGAAGAAAGTTTGTGCATATTTGTTCAAAAGTTTGTGTTCTTCTTTGTATTCATTTTATTTTTGTTTTCGTTTTCGTTAAATTCTTTGTTTTTTGTTACTCAAAAGTTTGTGTATGTTTATTCAAAAGTTTGTGTATGTGAGTACCAACGTTTTCTTCTTCTTCTTCTTAATGTTCGTTTTTGTTTTTGTCTTATTCTTTATTTCTACAGCTTGTTGAAAAGTTTGTGTGCATGAGTTCAAAAGTTTGTATATCTGTTTTGAAATGTTTGTATATGATAGAGAGTGAGTCAACGCGCTTAGAGTGTAAGTGAGGGGCAAAAGAGAGAGTGTAACAATTACTTTTTGTTATTTAATGCAACGTAAATTCGATTTTATTTTGTTTCTGTATTTGAAAAAGTTAATATGTGTTAGAAATGTCTGTGCATGTGTATAAAAAAATTTGTGTATGTGATTATCGTTGTGTATATGATACGTAACCATACGTTAACTATACATTAGTTGAATTCATTTGTACACTTAACATTACTATTAATTTTTATGCACTCATATTGTAAAATTATTTTATACTATTAGTCAATTAAATTACTTATATTCATGGTTTTTAAAATATTGAAGGTGAGAATCAGATATAAAAAGATAAGATTTGATTGGAATATTAATATGAAATGATAGATCTAGATGACTAAGCTCTAAATCTAATAGATTTGAGTTTTTTATTCAATAAAGAAAACTCAAAACAATGAAAAAGAGAAACAGTAGGGTTGCCATAAAAAAGGAACAATGACAACCCCCTCTTTAACACTCACAGCACAAAAAACACAAAAGAAGAAAGATAAGAGAGGAAAATAAAGATTAATTTTTTTCTTGTTTAAGTACGATACTTAATTGGTTGTTAATTTAATCTTTTAATCAAATTTCTGCCTATTGTTTATTAAAAAAAAAAGATTTTCTCACCTATTAGACTAATTTTTTGCATTGGATTTTTTATCAAACTTAAGTTCATAATATTAGTGCTTTCATTACGAGGCTAAGAGGCTGAAAAAAAAATCAAGTTATTAAATATTACGTCATTTAAGTATGCTACTCAAATTAATTTAAGGTATATTACCAGGTTAGACAATCCCTAGAACGTAAGTCAATACTTAAACTCTATGAAAATATCTAAGACTAGCTAATAATTAGCTAGTTAATTGAAACATGAAGTACTAGGGTATCTAGAAGAACATATACGATACAAACACATAAAGATATATACATTTGTTAGCGATCAAATCAATGTGAGGATATGCATGACAAGTTGGCAAACAAGCAAGGTGGGAGAGGGGGAGACAGGGACATATGATGAGGGGTACGATGAATGCGGGCGATTAATAAGACTAAAAATGGGAACAGGGAAAAGCTGCACAATATTTGCCAAGCAAATTAAGACAAAAATCAATCCCCAGCAGACAAAGTCACATTGATTAAAGTGTTAGAGAGATAGAGAAAGATAATTAAAAGGGATTTTGTGTTGTGTGTGTCGAGCATGGATTAGTTCGGGGGGTGATGACAGGATAGTGACTGACCGGCATCTGTCTGATGAGTCTCGAGGGTAGGATGGTACTTTCTATATCCTTTTATAATGAAATCATATTTCATATTATACATATATGTAATTGTATAGCGTGAAGAATCATTTTCGTTCTCAAAAAGGTTAAGTTGCAACTATGAGGCTGACATGAGGTGGTAAATGTCATCTCTTTTTTAAATTAAGTGTTGAAGGGTTCAATCTTTATTTTGAGTATAAAGTAACTTTAAAACTTGTGACAAGTGTTTACTTTCTCAAATGAGCTTACAGTACATGAAAGAATTAGTCACTACTTCTGGTGGTAAATATCCTGAAAAACCAAAAAAGGCTTAATCAAGCGCATTGTTAGGTAACAAATATTGAATGATTTAATATATCTCTTGACATATCCCTTCATGCAAGAGCTTCTTTAACTTAAAGCGTAAACATTTTTGTTTTAAAATGTGATCGATAATGATTGAACTCTAGACCATTTTGTAATAAAGGCTCTAATTAATAGGTCAATAAGCTTCATCACAAATTACAAATTTTGCAACGAAATCATGTCCATTACAAAACAATGTTTCTCTAGTGATACACCATATTAAAAATTATCTCACCTAAATAACTTAAATTGTTGAGTAGAGATAATTAGATATTCTATATTATATATGATATTTCTCAATTTGACATTTTAGTTTTCCTTAGGTTAGAACTTACAAAAGTATAAGAGATAAGTGTTATGTTTTTTGTTTAAGAATTGAAGTTCATATATTTCTTTTTTAAGTCAAAACTACGTATCATTTTGACTCACTCTTTTAATCCTTTCTATTCTTGGTGGGGGTGTTCTTCCTTTTCACTCTCATATGTACTTATGATTACGAACGAGTGGTCTAGGGTCCCCTTCATTCAACATGATAGTTTTATCTTCTTTTTATTGAGAAAGTTATTAATATATGTTATTTATTTGTTAAAAGTATATATTAAGAACAAACATGAGAGCAAGACTTGAGAGAAAATTACATAACATCTAGTGGTGGGGTTAGACGAAATTTTTTCTTTTTTTTATTTTATAAAAAATGTTATTTATATGTAAGTTTTAGACATCTCTTTTAATATTTGAGAGTTGAAGTATAAATAATGAGAAATTTTATTATATATATTTCTTACAAATATGACAAGATATCTTTTTTTTTTAATCGAAATCAATTGTATTTAAAACTCATTGAACTCTCTATAATTTAATTCAAGTTAGATCAGCTTAATATGAAAAAAAAAAATCTCAACATTAATTTTTTTATACGTAAAATTATCGAATCTCTTGAATCAACCAAATATATTAGTAATATAATCATAAGATAGTTGATAATATTAATATATGAGATATCATTTTACTATATCTGATATTTTGATAACTAAAATCAACTTAATCTTTAACATATGATTAATTCTTATATTTATATATATATATATATATATATATATATAT
>QANU01050717.1:199557-272540 GCA_003254905.1 Nissolia schottii
AATATCTTTTTGTAAGTTATATATATATATATATATATATATATATATATATATATATATGTAATGGTTGAGGTGAAAATGAGTTTTTTATATTAAAATATGATAATGAATTTTTAATCATTAAATTATATTTATGTGATCAATATTAAATTTTTAAAAAATATATATTATACAAAATATTTATTCTCACGTGCTCACATAAAAAATTTATTCTCACCCAAATTATCTCTTATATATGTTACATCATCTTTATATCTTTTACATGTGATACTCCCTAATAAATATGAAATTCAGTACCCTTGTATATAAAGAGTGTAAGAATAAAGTCACAAACATGGCAAATTGAAAAATATCTTATATAGTATCACATAATCTCAAGATATACAGATAAGTATAATTTACCCTTACTTGATGTGCGGGAGTTTAGCATGCATATTAAGCTGTGCCCTTAAGTTGACTTAGATTAAAAATATTCAACAAGCGATCCACATAAGTCAATTATTTTTGACAAAATGCATGGCTAGATATACCAAGAACTTATACTGTAAGTCATTAATTAATTTTAATTGCAAAAGAGTATTTATTTTTAAAGTTTACTTGACAGCCACATGTAATAAGACAAAAGATTCCTTAAAATTGCACTTTTCACACCACTTAAATAATTAAAAGTGATCAGTTTGACTCGGAATATATATAATCAAGCATGACTGCATGGACCCAATTTTAATAGAGTGTGTATAATTAAAATCATTGTAACTGTTTTAACTTATATGCCTATTCTTTATGATATTATAGAAAAAAAATCTTTTAACTAATGCAATTGGTACAAGCAAGACTAAAGTTAATTACAAAAGAAGAAATATTAATAAATAAATAATATATTTTTTAGTCTCAATTAACTTTTAAAAAAGACTGTTAACCTCGTTAACGTCCGAGAATTGATTATCTAAACACACATTCAATACAAAAAATTCTTCAATAATTATCAATAATTCTTCAAAGTATAAATTATTAAAACATAATTCATATAGCATATATAATGAATGCATTAAAATAAATTACCTTGCAATAATTTTTTATTTTAATATGAAAGACAATATTGATCAGGGGGTAAACTTGATGAATTAATGGGAGCAAAACTCTCATTATACACGTATTTTACTCAAAAATTTTCGAAAGTCAGCAGGGGCACATGCCCTCACAATGCAATACATAACATGCTGACCTATTAATTGTTATAGGCCAATTTTTACCTTCAGCGAGACTAGAACTCAAAACCTATGCCATTCACAGCAATGACTTATCCACTAGACTAGCATTACTTTTTGCAACATTTTATGCAATCATATTTATTAATATAATTTTATTATTTAATTTTTTTTAAAGAAACCCTAATGTAAAGAGTTCATAGGACTCTTCCACACTTATATTTCCATCTCATCTGAATAATGTGTGAGAGCTTTGCTGACATTTTTCTTTTTGTTTTTTGTTAGTAAAATGTCATATATCAGTGATAGACCCGCCTGTGTATTTTTTTATCATAAAAAAATAAAAAATAAATATTAAAATAAAATAAAATATGCAATTTTTAATTTTACAAAAATAATTATAACAAAGTATTATTTTTGTTAATAACTTAATTTCTTAATATAATAATATTCTAAAGTAAAAAACTAATATATATATATATATATATATATATATATATATATATATATAAACGTATTTCTTGAGAGAAGGGAAAGAGTTTAACTAAATATATAACATTTACTATATAACAAGTAAGAGTGTATAAATTTAATATGAATCAAAAAGACATTTTCAATAAAGAATTGAAACTCTAAAGTTGCAAGGGGTATGCCCATAAAGAAACAGATCAAAAGACAAGTCTGAGCAACGTGAATATCCTTTATGTGAGAAGAAAATCAAATTTTCATCCATTGACTTTATCATTAAGAAACCAAAGTCCATATCCCAAAAAACTTTGCTCAACTTTGTTATGTATATCACCAATTTTCTTACTTAGTATGTGATAGTAAGATCATAAACAAAATATATGACATTTGACAAACAAAAAACAAAAAGGAAAATGCTAGCAAAACTCTCACATTATTCAGATAAGATGAGAGTGTGAGTGTGGGAGAGTCCTAGAGACTTTTTAGATTATGGTTTCTTTAAAAAAAATTAAATAATAAAATTATATTAATAACTATGATTGCATAAAATGTTACAAAAAGTAATGTTAGATCCATCCCTGATTAAAGTGCTTAATACTCTCTTCGTTTTCATTTAGCTGATCCTATATTGATATAATTTAATTAAGATTTTAAGCTCACATCTTAACGTAGTATCAATTCCTTTTCAATATTAACATATAGTTCTAGTAAATAAAATATTGTACTATTAAATTTATTAGTGAAAGTAATTTCGTCAATACAAATAATTTTGTATACTACCAAGGATATTTATTTTCCCCCCTTACATGTGCTAAATTGAATCGGAGGGAGTTGTTATATTCTAAGATTTCTTTTTTGCTATTTTGTTGTTAAGATTTGTGTGGCATATATGGCAACACATCACTAATCAATAAAGTTATTTCCTAGTTAGCGTCTTCATGTGAAGTGCTTGTTGTAGTATTTTAGGGCCAACAACTTGAAATATTCCTGAAAGGATGATTGACTCATTTGATATAAAACATTCATAATAAGGTCGTTGAAAAACAAATTCCTCTAATTAATTTGATTTAGAAACTAATCAACATAATTTGATTTACTTTAGGCAAAGAGAGTAAGATACTTGTTGTCGGTTTCACATTTTATTATAAAGCAAAAAACACACTATCATCTTTTGTTGTTTTTCCCTTTCATATTCTCATACCACGAGAGAAAAAAAATAAAGCCTTACCTCAATTTTCGCTTTCATTCCATCCCTACTTTTGATGTGGACTAAACTTACTTTTTATGAACTTGCAATCACTTTTATTTGATTTATTTTAATTTTCTTTTCTCTGTTGTAATGTAAAAACTTTCATGACTTTAGCACGAGGACAGACAAACCTTTGAGTGATGTCCATATCGAATTGTCTTCTATCCATTTGTGTTGGTTGGAAGTTAAATGTATATTCTGTGGACATCTTTGTAGAATTAATTTTGCATTAAATTAAATAAAGAGATATTTTTTTTCTTTGTAAAATGGAATATAATATAATATTATATTATACAATATAATATAATATATAACTATTCAATACAATAAAAAAAATGCCAAAAAATTATTTCTCCTTATTATCTGATTTTTTTTTTTCACTTTTACCTTTATATCACTTTTACCTTTATATTCCAACTTACAATAACTACCTACTGTTTGCTTTTTATCCTAGTAGTTTCCATTTAAAATAACTACTTACTATTATAAAAAATACATATACTTAGCAAACACAAAATGCATGTCAAGTCCTACTCTTTCTCTCTCTCTATATATAAAGAGAGTAAATCATAACCCTCTTCCTTTAAAGATGTCCTTATTATACTCATTTTTCTCTGTTTTTAAAACATACATTTCCTTCCCTAAGAGATGAACTATGCTACATTTTGATTCATTTTTATGTTTTTATATTAAATCTTCATTATTTTGTTTTTATTTTATTTTTACAAAAATACCCTTTACAATAATTCTACATATTAAATTGTGTGTTTTTTTAATAAAAAATCAGAATATTTATGCTTTTTTAAATACTAATTTATTTGACTATAATACACAATAATTAATGTTAAATATTAATGTTAATAAAATATTTTATCTTAATTTATTAAAATGAAATAAAATGAAAATAAAATTTTAATGTTATAAAAAATTCATGGTTTTCAAAATTATTAGCTGACAATGAAATAATTTTAATAAATATTATGTCATATATACTAGTATTAAGTCTTAAGAATTTATAAAAGAAAATGAAATAATTTTAATAATGATAAATGTTGAATAACTAAAATAAAATAATATTGACACTAATTAATAAAAATGTACAAAAATATACTTTATATAATGGTAATTTAGTGTGTGTGTGTGTATATATATATATATATATTTCAATTAATAAAGCATTTTAGAGTGTATATTCCCTGCTGCTTTTGAGTGTTGCAAATCACCATCCTCATAGCGATGATAACCTTACCGCAACTGATGAGCATTACACTATGTTGTTCCCACAGCGGTCCTATATATACTACTTCCGAGCGTTATGTGATGTTCTCCTCTGAGAGATCCTATTTCTCTTAACATAACTATCACATAACATCGATCTAACCACTTATTGACATAAACATATATAGTACTTGCACACACTTAATATTATAGCATACATACCAACATGCTAACATTACATCATACATGTCATCTACAAACACCATCACTCATAGCAACCACGTTGCATTTATCATAATTAACCTGACTTACGTCTTCTATTTATAATAATTAATTGCTTAATTATTTATTAGGCGTGTTCATGTTGTTCTAACCTATTCAACATTAATCAATTAAATTACCAATTTTAGTAACGCAATCCTAATTACTATTCATTATGAAAATCAATCAATAGAATTAATTGATTTAATAACTTTACTAATTAATTATTCTCTAATTACTGAATCTCTATTTATGCTATTCTAATTATTTATTGACGTGTTTTACTTAATAAGGTCTTGTAACTATGCTATTTCATTATGCTTCTAATCCTAATCATGCTCAACTTAACACGCTCGTAACTATTATCATATTAACATGTAGCATTCTCATTCATACATTCTACGTCACATGCTCATACGTATTAATATATCATGCTTGCTCGAATAAGATCATACACTCATACATACACAATAAAACATGTGCAAGTCGTTATTTCATAAAACATTGTTCGCAAATGGTCTCATATAGATTTTTTAGAAAGGTTTTTCTTGTTTTTCAAAACATTATAATAACTTTTCAAAATAAATGTAATACCAAAAATATACTATGAGAACTATCCACTCATCTGGAGTGGCCGAAGACTAACTATTGTTCTTCGTGAGCTGGTAGGAACTCAAACAACGTTGCTGACTTACTTGGAACATAACAAACATAACATGTAATTAATGGCATGAAAGAGAACATATCAGTTGTTGCTAACCATCACTGTAGCGCCATGCACCACTACAACGTATGGCTTCAGTGTAGTGAGTAAGGGTGGAAATAGGTCTGGCAGCCTATCAGGGGCCTGCAGCCTGACTTGGCCTGACCTATTTAAAAAAATAAAAGCCAGGCTAGACTTATAAATAAGCCTATTTATCTTAACAGGCCAAGCCCAAAACCTTCTAGAATGCCTATGAATCCTTATAGACTGGCCTACTATGCATATGTTGAGCATATCTTTTTACAAATTACCTACAGCTGGTGTACAACTTGTGATCTCTTGCAAAAATCACGATGCTTCACCACTAAGCCAACACATTATGTTGTGATAAGAGCACATAATCTTTTATTAAATAATAAAATTTGTCCCACCTTAAAAAAATTTAAAACCTAATCCACTAACTTAACATTAGATCCCCCGCTCGCATTCTTTCATTCAATTGTCACTCTCATCCCTCAAATCCTATACCTCTTCACGTTCTTCCATCTCTCTTGGAGCAGCTTGCCGCCACCGTTTTCCATTTCCCTTTGTTCTCCGTCCTCTCCTCTTCTCAGTCTCGCATGCTCACAAGTCTGCACTTAAGCTCGTAGATCGTATTCACAGGCTCCTAAACACAGTCACTCAGACACTTGCAGCCGTGGCTGGTTTGACAACGACACCCTCTCCAGAGTCACCAACACATGAATCATCTTATTTTGTCCCAAATAGTAATTATTTTTGAATCATTTAATTTTTTATATGAATTATTCCATCAATCATTTTGATTTAGTTACAACTGTTGAATGAGTATTATTTGTTTCTTTTTCTAAAATGAGTATTATTTTGTTCCTAAATTGTTCCAAAAATTTCATTTACTATATGATTTGTTTTTTCAAATTATAGGCTTTGTTAACAAGTTTCAAGCTAGCCCAGGCCTTTCAACAGGTCAAGCTCAGGCCGAAAATAAAGCCTACAACAGGCCACAGACTAGGCCTAGACCAATAAGGTACAAAATAGGCTTGACCTGTTAAGGGTTGGGTTTGACCTGTTTTCACCCCTAGTAGCGAGCTAGCCTCGCTGTTGCGATCACATCGCTGCAGTGATTCAAAACTGTTGTAGCGGTGATGCCAGGCCCACCTTCATTAAACGAATACTAGAAAGAGAAAGATACTTACTCTTTGTGGAGGTACAACATCCTCACGATCATAACTGTAAGACTGAACGAAAGTTCACGCTTAAAACCGAACCTTCAAGAGATTTCAAGGAATTAACAAGTCTTAACACTTCAATAGAGGTTCTATTTACAGGAGGAGCAAGCATCCCATCTTTAGCACTAGGGGACTTGATGTTCCACCGACTTACTTGCTGGAGCAAGGTCAACTCATTGTGGCAAGCATGATAGTTGGAGTAACGAACTTTGAGCTAACAATCATATGATAGTGATAGTGTCAATGGTGTTGGTGGTTGTGGTGGAGGTGGGTGATAGTGATTATGATTGGTGGTGAGGGTGTGGTTGGGGGGGGTGGGGAGAGAAGAGGCCGAGGGTGAGAATAAGTTGATACAATGCTAAATTATAAATTGTTTAGGAGATGGATATGGCATCCTTAAGAACACCAAATAATCCACCAAAACAAAAACACAAAAATAGTACTATGTATCCGATCAAAAATATACTGAGCTAATTTTAAGAATTTAATCCACCAACCCAAGCTTTACATATCGTGTCAACCAAATTGCAACATTAAGAATTGATCTGTTATGCCCTTTCTTTTGTGGTTTATATAACAATAAAAGAGAAAACTACAAACGGCCAACTAAGTTTCAATTAAACAAGCCAACACACGACAATCCATAGTGCTTTGAGAACAACTATTATGATTGTGATAGTCATAAAACTCATGATGATCCAACAATCTCTTAAAGATATAAGAATAAAGGTTGATCGAAGCATAAATTGTCCATAAACATCGTTTTGATTGATATATATGTACGTGTATATATATGTGTGTGTGGGGTATCTTTAAAGCAATTGGAACATAATTTGGAAGAAAGAGGAGAACACTCCAATATTGTATTACACAACCAATTTTCATATTATAAACGATTATTCTAATTATTGGGTTTTTTTTAACCCTAAATGGTTGATTATTGAATGTGTTGCATAGACTCGTCTATAAAGGATTTATTTATTTTTTCTAAGAAAAGAATTAAGATGATTTAAAATGAGAGTGGTTATAATGCGAGATGTATTTTACAATTCTCTACATTAATTTAAGACATGGTTTGATATGAGATAATTTATCTAAATTATTGATAATTTATCTTTTAAATTACTTAACAATCCACATGGATTTATTTGGTTAGATAGTAGTGTCAGTAATCGGGATTATACAGGTAGTTGACATTGCCTTCAAAGTGGTAATATGGATTACCCTCATGGGGTGTCTATTTGAATTATCATCTCTAATGTAATCCTATTTTTTTTAACATAAATACTCTCAACCTTATTAACACAAACACTCATCTCCCTCTATGATCTTCTCTAATCACTGTCGCCGCCGCTACCACCACCATTGCCGTTGCCACCGAAATCATCGCCACCACCCACCACTAGCCATCACCACACCAACACCACCATGCCACCACCATTGTCGCTGCCTACCACCATCACCACACCACCATTGTCATCACAACTATGACCACCACTGTTGTCGCCCACTGCCTTACTACTACCACCACTCACACCGTTGACCACTACCATCGCTACCGCCACCCACCCACTACCACCACAACTAGTGATAAATCCTGAAAAATTAAGTTGTGAGGGAGAAATTATATAAGCATAGCAAACAATTTACACAATTACATTTAGACATAAAAAAATATATGTTAATCCAAAATAACAAAAGATCTATTTGCAATTGGAAGGTATAAATTATTGAAACATGTATTTCTACAATGTAATGAGCATATTAAAAATTTAAAAAGTAAATTTATTCTTGTTAGTAGTTTTTTTAAATTTTCATGTGGAGACAATGTTGGTCAACTAATGGAGACAAAATTGATCATCTAATGGGAGTAAAACTCTATATACCCATGATTTAGTAGAAAATTCACAAATCTTATCAGGACAAGCGCCCCCACAACATTCTTAGTGCATTCGTCCTTGGCCACAACTACCACCAGGTCCATCACCATCACCACAGTTGCCGCCCACCACCATCACCCACCACTGCCATAACCACCACTACCACACTAATGCCACTACCATCACTATCACCTGCTACCAATACCACCATGACGCACCACTTACCACCCATCACCACACCATAACCACTGCCACCACCCATCTTCCTCATCGCCACCACCCGCCATCGCTACCATTTCCATCATCATTGTCATCACAATCATCGCCACCACTTACTACTGTCGACATTACCACCACCACAATTGTTGTCGTCGCTTCTACCACCACCACCATTGCAACACACCATCCTATTTTTATTTATTTATTATTATTATTTATTTTATAGATTTTATTTTTATTATTTGAATTAATTTAATTTTCATTATTATTTTATTGATATATTTTATTTAGAGAGTATTATGATAAAATGCATATATAACTTGGTAACATTTAGAATATATCAAACATTTTAAATATTTCAATTAGATTCTTAGATGATCATAACAGTGGTCACAATTAGTTCTTCTATTCAATTTAAAGTTTAACTTGTTGATGTGGCACAATACCCCGATAAACATGTGTCAAAATTCTTGCAATTTTTTCTCATATTGTATTCTTTTATTTATAGAAGTACATATCTATAAAATAAAATTAAAAAAAAGTTAAAGAACTAATAATTAGTTAAGCCAAATTAAAGAAACCTTTGTTCTTCCGTCATTAATTTTTTATGGCTGCTATGTTAGAAAGATAGGGAAAGCCTTTGCCACCAAATCTCCTTCCCCTGCCCCCAACCACCGCAACTGCCCTGCCAATCCCCATGCAGGAGTGGCATATCCACCTCGACTCGACCTTCATTTGTATCTTCTTCTACATTAATGTCACACTCTTTCTCACCATCTTGAAGTACATAGTTTCTCCTATGAAACTGCTCTACTTTAGAAATGTTAAATAAAAAAAATGTAAGAACTTTGGCATGTGTTATTTACATGTTGCATTCTCTTAATAAGCTAAATTCTTAATCGAAAAAATAACTAATTTTTGCTTTCTTTGCTTATCTTTAGTCTTTAGTTTTCTTTGCTTGAGGCAGCAGACAACTTTTTAACTGAGTCCCATGTTGTTATTTTCTCTTTAGAAGATCAAACAAAAGAATACTACATAATCCAGCCACTTTCTCTTCACATGTTTTCCCCTCCTTTTTTATTCAACCAAACAGAATGTGTAAGTGTAAATATTAGGTTAACGATTAAAGTGACATTAATACCGCAATAAAAGACCCAGAGAAACTTTATATTTCATTTTTTTCTAAATAGGAAAACAAAACTTATCCATTCAACTATGCACTGTAACACTTTATTCCTTGATTTTTAAAAATGTGTAAATTAGGCACATAACATTTTATAATAATAAAAACAAAAATGTTACATGTACACCCAATTTTATACACCCTTACATACACCATTAATAATGCACAAACTTTATTTTCATAAGTGCACAAACATTACAAACTTATAGATGATGTTCCCAATTATATTTAATTAGGTGCACAAACATTACAGGCATTAAAACACAAACTTTATGTATATAAGTATAGGTTGTATGTGTGGTGTATATTTTTTGGTGTACGTGTAGCAGGACTCAAATAAAAATTGTCTTTGATATGACTAAATTAGCCTTACACTCTTTAAATAGCAGAGGAGAGCAAAAAAAGTGAGATAATAATAATTTGGTTATTTGAAGGGTGATTTGCATTGTTATGAAATATTAAGCAATCAATTTACATATTTTTAAAAGTTAAAAAATAAAATTCATATATTATTTATTTGTCGAGGCCATATTGTATTTTTCCCTTTAAAATATAAGTTTTTGGGTAAGACCGATGAAAATAAAGGTTTTTTAAATCAATTTTGTTCAACTTGGCTATAATGACACCATTTCTTCATCTTTGAAACTCAAAAGGTGGAGGACATGATGAATGGAACACTCAAGACCATAGCAGATAGGGAGACATCTGAGCAACGACAATTGAGTGTTGTTGCAAGAAGGGGATGAGGAAGAGGATGAAGGGATTGAGGCGAATTAAAAGTGAAAGTGGATATTAGCGAAATGAATTGAGGTAAATTAAATTGAATTGAGTTTGTAGAGTAATGTTTCATTGAGAGATTACCACCTTAACAAATAATCAAATGCGACATTATATAAATGCTTTATATCAAAAGTTATATATTATAAATAATTTAGTCATTTAAGACACTACAAAAGAAATCAAAATTATAACTACGAAAAAGTTTGTTTCTAATAATTAAAATTCACTGTTAATGAACATTTAACAAGAAGTTTATTTGTCGCCAGAGTTGATTTACATTGTCACATGTTAAAGGGTGAATTTGACATTTTCTAAAGTCAATGATCAAAGTGTCACATATTTATAATTGAAGTGGGTAATTGTTTTTTTTTTTTTTTTCCTTTAAAACATAATGAGTTTTTGGGTAAGACAGAGTTGCTGCCAAATACCACACCTCACTGCACTTTGCCAGTCCAAGAGGCTAAGAGCTGGAACCTCTCTCTCTCTCTCTCTCTCTCTCTCTCACTCTCACTTTCCTTCCATTAAATGAAACCACTGTAGCTGTGCCCTCTATTTGTCGGATCTTCATATTACATTGCCTCCAAATCAAATCAAATCAACTTAATACAATTAGTGCTAACTTATTATTATTCCATTTTTTATGGTAACATGATGTTGAAAATTCACCTAAGCCTTTTTTTTTACCTTAACATCACTCTTTTGTTCATTCCTTAAAATTCACCAACCTATATTGTTGGTCGAGTTGTGAGATTGTGTTTCCCTTGCCCAAAATTTGTTGAACAGGCAGAAGTCAAATACCTTTATTTGGATAACCTTACAGTAAAAATAATTTTCATAATTTTGTTTAAAATACATTTACTTATGAATTTTACCAAAAAATTAATATAAAAAAGTATTCTTGATTCTTTAGTCATATCTTTAGAATACGTGTTAGTAAATTTTTTTACTTATTTATGAGTTTCACTAATTTTATTGTAAATGTGTATAAATATGATGTGTTAGACTACATCTTTTATAAGCATGCAACTGTCTTCCTGCCTGACATGATTAGCAAATTCACAAGAAGAGGGGGGTAAAAAAACAACCTTGTTAATGATTGTTTGTTTGTTTATCATGTACATTAACTTTTGTTGTCATGGTGGGAGGGCCTCAATCACCCCCACCACAACTACAGTAAACAAAATTATCAAATAAAGATAATGAAAAATTAAAATCAAATTTTTATTTAATTAAAAAAGCGGTTTTTGAAGGCAAAGCAAAGGAGACTGAGACTGAGGTGGGTTCTGTACTGTCCTTTGCCTGTCCCCCCACCCAACACACATACTTAGTGTTATTTGAATTTATTTTATGTAAAATATTATATCAATTCAATTTTTATTTTTCATTAAATAAGATTTTAATAAAATTCATATCTAATTCAATCTTATATAATAATAAAAGATAAATGAGCTAACACGATATTATAACCCAAATGAATACAAATAACGTTTTTATTCTCCCCCGTCTCTATCTCTCTCTAATAGCAGTCTCAGTCCAAAAAGCCACTCCCCACATTGGCTTTTCTTGCCCTTTTGTTTTCTCTCAATGTGTGTGTGCTGTGTGCTTCCTATGCAGTTGTCTATGTCTGCTCCTCCTGCTCCCTCTCCTCAGTACCTTCAAAATGGCTGAGGAATCATCATACTTTGAATTCCTTGTTATTATATGAATACCCCCCTCTCTTTTCTCTTAAGGGTAGTAGTCTAGTGTAGTGTGCTGTGTCCTTCTTAACATAACCCTTTTCTCTCTTATTTCAATTCTTAGTGTCCCTTCCAAATATGAACTCTTTTCTTTCCTATGACTTGGCCTCAGTTATATGATATTATTATTATTATATTCTCCACTTTTCTTGGCATCCCTTTTCAAAAAAATTGATTTTTTTTAGTTGGGGTGTTTGTTCTTCTTAAGAGAAGGAGCTATATACAATTGGTGTTCATGGAAATTGATCTGAACCATGCAGTTTTGGGTGAGGATGAGAAGAATGCAATGTGCAATGGGGAATGTGAGAAAGGCTCTCCATGTGTTTGTTGCAATTCCTCTTCAGCTTGTTCATCCTCTACAACTAGTGCCACCTCATCAGCTTGTGTCTCTTCCTCTTACCTTGACCTTTGGCATGCCTGTGCTGGTCCTCTCACCTCACTCCCAAAGAAAGGGAATGTGGTTGTTTACTTCCCACAGGGTCACTTGGAACAGGTTGCTTCTTTGACTCCCTTCACACCAATGGAGGTTCCCACCTTTGATCTTCAGCCACAGATCTTCTGCAGGGTTGTCAATGTCCAATTACTTGTGAGTAGCTGAAATTCTCCACTACTTAAGGGGAAATTGGCAATGTATTCTTTGCTTAATTCATGTTCATTTAACATGCTGCCATTTGCCCTGATTGTTTTTTGCTGGAACAGGCCAATAGGGAGAATGATGAGGTTTACAATCAGGTTACTTTGCTTCCCCAAGCTGAGGTTGGTTTTTTCGTGTCAAGTTAGTTTATGTTTTGGTGTGTTTCTAATTTGTCATGGTTTGAAACACGGTTCTTCTTCTTGGGAAGTAGACAAGTTCTACATAAATGATTACATTCTTACGAATTTAAGGCTTCTTTCATTGTTAATTAGAACTCGGAAATTTTCCTTTTTAATCTAAATTACCAGTCAAGTCAGTATCAGGAGTCCACTAGACTCCAATTAATTGGGCTCGAGTTGAGTAGGTCCTATGGGACAAATATCTCTTATTGCCATTTTTTTTTTCTATTTCACAATATTTGAACCCATAAATTACTTAAGTGGAATAAGTGTCAAACCACTAGCGTTGTGTTACCTGTGTAACTAATGTGTTAAATGGTGCACCAATTGCTCCTTTGCTACACATCTTTTGGAGTTAACTGAATTCTGGATTGTTTTTTCAGTCGGCAGATATGAATTTGGAAGGCAAAGAGATTGAGGAGTTGGGAGCAGATGAGGAAGGAAATGGAGGGTCACCTATGAAATCAACCCCTCACATGTTCTGCAAAACGCTTACCGCCTCTGATACCAGCACTCACGGGGGGTTCTCCGTTCCTCGTAGAGCCGCTGAAGACTGTTTTCCTCCTTTGGTGTGACATTTTTCACTTTCTCTTCTCTTTTCTAACATAATAACGTTAAGTATGGAGTTTGATTGCATGGTGTATTTCCTTTTATTACTACTGCAGGATTATAAGCAGCAGAGGCCCTCTCAAGAGCTTGTAGCAAGAGACCTGCATGGTGTGGAGTGGAAATTTCGTCATATTTATAGAGGTAATCTAATTAGAAAAGCAATTAATGTCACACAATCATAAAAATATAACCAGAATCTTTAACAGAAATTGTGGTGGTTGTTCGATGGAATGAAGTCATATGACCTATTTTTTTTATCAAATGTCAATAACCACACCACAACATCATAACGATTAAATTCTGACGAAGTTTCTGACTAGCATTTTTCACTGACTAATTGAAATTGATACCTAAAGTCAGATGTGGTAATTTGACAGGTCAGCCAAGGCGGCATTTACTCACTACTGGCTGGAGTATTTTTGTTGGCCAAAAGAATCTTGTTTCTGGTGATGCAGTGCTCTTTCTAAGGTATAGTCTGTCTATATATATATATATATATATCCATGATTTGAATTGCGAACCTCATAGTTACAAGGCAACAATCTTACAGTTGTGCCGAGTCTAACCCTCTTAATCTAACTCTCTCATAAGACCTAAAAGAATCCTGATATGACATGACAGTTTTTCATATAATTATAATGTCCTTCCAATTTATGTCATGCTGCAGTGTTGCCATAATCTAGCAGAAATTAACCAATTGCCAAAAGTAAAATATAATGATGTAGTTAATGATGCCTTTTTTAATTAATGTAGGGGTGAAAATGGAGAACTTAGATTGGGGATCCGAAGAGCTGTTCGGCCAAGGAATGGCCTTCCTGAATCTGTTGTTGGAAACCAGAACTGTTATCCCAATTTCCTTTCTTCTGTGGCCAGTGCCATATCCACCAAAAGCATGTTCCATGTTTTCTACAGTCCAAGGTACTATATATTAATAGATCATATCTTGTTGCTTTGCTCTCACTGCAGCCATTTGTCCTTAGCTATTGTGATCTTGTTGGCAATTTTAAAATGAAATAAAACATTGGTTTCCTCTAATATGCTTGTTAAGTTCATTGTTTTGACAAAAGTTGAGTTCACGGATCCAAATATGTCCTTAGGGTCTTCCAATTAGGACCTATCTATGATAATGAACTTGTCAAAATCCGATGACATGGATACAAAATTAGTGAACAGTTTGATTTGGACATAACTGGCCTAAGGCCTTTCTAGAATCTATGATGATAATATATTCAGGGAGTGGATCATCTTACGTAAAAATTTTATATGACTTGCTCATATGTATAGTTTTACTATTGATCAGAAAGGTGGGGTCTAATGTGTGGCCCACTAGAAGATCTAATCAATAATAAGAATCTACATATAATTATGTGCTTCTTTTTTTTTCACATTAAAGGATCTATTCCCTGTTTACAGCTTACTAGCTTTGACCGTTTTTGATGGTAACCGACATTTGGGTATTGACGAAAGTGATTATTCCTCTGTTTGGGAATAAAATCTTTTGCCATGATCTTTAATTTCCTATAGATGTAACTTCTTCCCTCTTGGGCTGCTAGCTCATGATTGGTATGTCACTTTAGCAATAAAATTGTAATGGTTGAATTTGTATGATACAGAGCAAGCCATGCAGACTTTGTTGTGCCCTATCAAAAATTTGTTAAAAGCATCAAGAATCCAGTGATTACTGGGACACGATTCAAAATGAGATTTGAAATGGATGAATCTCCAGAAAGAAGGTAAATTACAACACATCTATAAATTTTAATACATAAGTCAGTCTTAGAAAAAAAATCTTGTGACATAATATCCTTTTTCCTGGCTTGCAGATGTAGTGGTGGTATGGTGATTGGGACGAGTGATTTGGATCCCTATAGATGGCCAAAATCAAAATGGAGGTGCTTAATGGTACATTTGCAACTTCTCTTTAGCACACTATGTAGTGTATTTTGACCATATTGTTATACATTTAGCATAGGATTTACTGAACTTTTATGTTTAGCAACTTCGTCATTGAAGCATGATAGAATTGAATTTACACTTTTACAGTTTACTTCTTGGCACCAAATAGAACTATTGTATTTTGTGAAACTACTTGTGAACCTCACCTAAAATGTAACTCCATTCCCCTACATTTCTATGTAAAATTTGCTTGCATACTATATTGTTCTGCATATGTTTTTTATCCATAGAAGTTCTTTAATTTAAAGCTCTAACATTATGCCTAGTGTTTTAGCTAAGTTAATGATCATACATGGTGATGGATTCGTTGATATAAGCTTGTTGTGACATCCAACAGGTCAGATGGGATGAGGAAATCGAAACTAATCATCAAGACCGAGTATCTCCTTGGGAGATTGATCCTTCTGCTTCTCTCCCTCCGTTGAGTATTCAGTCTTCCCCAAGACTGAAGAAACTAAGGACAGATAGGCAGGCTGCATCACACAGTCACCTCTTCACTGGTATGAGTCCTAACGCTTAGTCAGAGATGGCTAAAGTAGTTTAAATCCTTACTTGCTGAGAAGTTCCTAGATGCCCCTACAAGCTCTACACCATTTATCACTTGACACATCAGCTATTGCATTCAAATTTAGTAAAAGTGGGAGACGGTGATAATCCACAAAGCTGATGTGTTGAGTGATGAATGGTGCAGAGTAATTTTTTTTTTACTTTTTGCTTGCTTTGAGAGCATGTAAGAATTTCTCTTACTTGCTTGTTAATGCATCCTAATGATCCTTTTTTTCCCTTATGGCTTGTGGGTGGGGTGGGGTGGCAGCAGGAGGCAGTGCGTTGGTGGACTTTGAGGAATCTTTAAGATCGCCAAAGGTCTTGCAAGGTCAAGAAAATGCCGGTTTTATGTCACTCTATTATGGATGTGATGCAGTAACCAACCGGCCAGGTTTTGATATGAGGTCTCCGGGTCATCATCCAAATCTTGCATCAGCTGGAGCAAGAAAGGTCACCTCTGGTGAGCTCATGAGCGCTCACCCTTTTAGTTATGCAGGCTTCACAGAAACTTCTAGGTTTCCAAGGGTCTTGCAAGGTCAAGAAATAGGTCCATTGAAATCCCTGATGGGAAAGGCTGATTTGAGCCTTGGTGGTTGGGGCAAAGCCAATGCAGGCTGCACAAATTTCAACCTGCACCATGCAACCAAGCCCAACTTTCAGTCTTTAGGACCACAAGTTCTTCAATCTCCTTATTTCCCTTATGGGGATATTCACAAAGCTGGTCAAGCTAGCATGTTTTGCTCCAAAACCACCAATTTCCAGAGAGAGAATGCCCTGTTTAACACGCCTTCCCCTCAGGCAATGATCAATAGAACTGAAGTTGGAAGATTATCAGATGTCCCAGCTGAGCATAACCTGCCGGAAAAAACTGCTGCTGCTGCTGCATCATTAGGTGCAAGTATGAGGACTCCAAATGACAACAACAATGTCAAGGTGAAGGTAAATGCCTGCAAACTATTTGGCTTTCCTTTGTCTGGGGAAACTACCACCCAGAATTTACAGAACCCTGCTAAAAGGAGTTGCACAAAGGTGAGCAATGATATCTGAAAAAACTATATTATGATATGCTTTTCTCATTGATGTTTTGCCCACGCATGTGTCGTGCACTGCATGAAGGTTCACAAGCAAGGTAGCTTAGTGGGAAGAGCCATTGATCTATCAAGGTTGAGCAGCTACAATGACCTGCTGAGTGAACTAGAGGGATTATTTGGCATGGAAGGCCTTCTTAGAGATCCTGATAAGGGATGGAGGATCTTGTACACCGATCGCGAGAATGACATAATGGTTGCGGGAGATGACCCTTGGCAGTAAGTATTCTTCTTCCTAGTATCAAGACTTACTATAGAATGCCGATTTCCTACCATTTAGTCGGTTATCAATGGCCATCACCTATACTAGTAAGTAGTGTGGTGTAGAACCTGATATCTCTCATAGGCATCACCACATTAGTCCTGTAAAAATCTTTGCCACCTCACAAGTCTGTCAAAGATCTACAACCGTCAGACAACTCATCCTTTCTTACCCTTTAGGGTCACCCTCTTAGTTCTTCGAAAGGATGAATATGGTGACATTATAGATTTTTAAGGGACTTACATGGTAAGTTGACAATGATCTTTGGTGGACTAATGTGGTGATGCATCACACATGTCGTTCAGAGACTAAAAAAAAGTTTTACTCTATTCTTTTCTGTGTAAACTGTCTATTGTGCTGTAACTTTCTAGGTTATACTAAAAATAAAGTGCATGTTTCCTTTTGGCTGCAGTGAATTTTGCAATGTAGTGTCCAAGATCCATATACATACCCAAGGAGAAGTGGAGAAGATGACAATTGGGATGACCAGTGATGATACCAATAGTTGTTTGGAACAGACACCAGTGATTATGGAGGCTTCAAAATCTTCCTCAGTGGGGCAGCCAGATTATTCTCCAACAGTAGTTAGAGTCTAAGTTTCAGGGTTGTCTTAAGGGTTATTATTATGCTAGCCCTGTCTTTATCCAATCATCTGCATAAACTTTGATGCTATTTGTGTATGTTTATATTACCTTTTGAGCTTGTAAGCCCAGCAAAAATAGCATGGTCAGCGCTAGAAACACTGAAAATGCACTAAGCTAGATAAATAAGGGCTTTAGTCTTAGCACTGTGTAATAAGCCATTACCCCTTAAGAGTTGCTTGCTCTCGGGAACCATGGTGATGGTTTCCTGCCATGGTGCCATGCCATGTTGTGTAATATATTACTAGTAATTTTATGAATCAGTTAGTGGTGTGCACTTAATGAATCTGTTGAATTTGTGGGAAGGTAAAAGAGGAGGATGGTGTAGGCTGAATTAGAGTAGATTCAATACATGAATACTTAGGTATCCATCAGCACTATATACAGTGCAACAGAGACTCACTAATTAATGCTAGTCTATTTCTCAAGACAAGTTTTCAATGTCATGACTTCTACTATTTCTAAGACAGTGCTAGTTTCATGATTAAATACATTTAGTCATGTGTTTTATTCTTAACACTCCCTCTCAAGTTGAAGTTTACTAAACTTTAAGCTTGTTACAAAAGGATCTTAACGATCAAATAAATTAAATAAATAGTCTCCATAATATAGGTGGTTGGAAGTTGATGAGGTAGAAAAAGGTTGGAAGAATAGCCGTCAGTTGTTGCTGTTGGTTGAATACTCTCTAGAGATTATGCAGTTGGTAGGTGTGCAACTATTGCATTAGAACATATTCAGAACCATGGAAAAAGCAGTGGTGGAGTTGGAGATGCATAGTTGTTCCATGAATGGACTTCCGAAACCATTGGAATAAGGCACAATGGAGGAATCGCTGGAAGAACGGTTGTCAAGCGGTGAGTAGCTCATTGGAGAAAGAACAACTGATGTAGGCATAGTGGAAAGCACAAGTGAAGCACTGAAACCATTGGAAAGTCTCCCCCTCAAGGATTGAATATTGTAGCGGTGAGCAAAGGCTCCAACAACAAACAAACAAACAAACAAAGGCAGCAAGGTCCAAGAATAAGCCGAAATATTCGTCAGCAAAGTCGCTGGCAACAGCAAACAAGAGTAGTTTGAAGCTTTATTTGTTGTTGAAAAGACGGTTTTTTTTTAATAGAAGTGCATTTGGAAAATGATGAGAGTGATTCGGTAGAAGAATGCAGAGAAATTAGAATAGAGTTCCCATTTTAGATTTGGAAACTAGTAGCAAAAGAGTGAGAAAACAGGTCACGGAAGATGGTATCGTTGTGTTACCATGTTGAATTTTTGGGAAGGTAAAAGAGAGGAGAGTGCAGGTTGAATTAGAATATATTCAATAGGTTCAATACATGAATACATAGGTACCCATCAACACTATATATAGTGCAATATGGAGTAAATGGATGCCTAGTTTTAAGACTCACTAATTAATGCTAGTCTATTTCCTAATACTCTTTTCCAATGTCATGACTTCTACCATTCTCAGGACAATTCTAGTTACATGACTAAATAGTCATGTGTTTTATTCTTAATAGAATCATTTACTCAAAAGTTTTATAACAAACCAACCTCTACAACTATTAATAGTTAAAGGACGACGTAGTGCATAAGGCTTCCACTTAATGAGGTCTAATAGAGTATATGTATGCAACCTTTCTAAAAGTTAAGAGACTGTTCCAGAATTTGAACCCACAGCCCCCAAGTCATGAGGCAACAACTTTACTGTTTCATTGAGATTCACCATCTTTTTTATTAATAGTTATTAAAAAAAATTACAACATTTGGGCTAGTCATCTATCACACAATTCTTAAGGCACTAGATTATTGAGCGTTAGGGGTTAGACTAGAAAATTGTGTTTCCAAAATTGATTTTAGAGAGAAATGGATTGCTTTAAATGATTTTCATAAAGCATACACTGACGTAATAGAATAATGATCCTTGTACACATTTATTTAATGAGTCATTAACACTACAGAATTCGTGTGTAAATAGTATAAATTTCAAATGATGAATAGGGAATCAAACAAAATGAGCATGAAACTAGTAACATTGTCAATTGCAATCCTCTCGATTCCCTACTCATCAACATGAAACCCCTACTATTTACATGCAAAGTCCACAACACCAATGATATAAACAAGTACAAATAACAAAGACTAAACCCCAATTTCGTCTTTAAAGATTTTCACTTCAGTCAACTTTCAAAAATTTTCAGCCAAAATTGTCCCTGCGAAATACAAAATTAGATTAGATTAGTCCCCTGTCACTTTTCCTAACAGTGACAACTACATAACGAAATGACTAACATGATTGATTTTTATATTTTGTAAAAACAATTTTAGTAAAAAATTTGATATAATTATGTATCACGTCAGTTGACACTGTTAAGAAAATAACGTAGAGACTACATGAATGACTTTTGCATTTTACAAGAACAATTTTAGCCATTTTTTTTATGACAATGACAAAGTTGACCAAAATGAAAATCTACGGGATGAAATTGATTTTTTTTTTAAATAACAAACTAACATTACTCACATAATATTACTCTTTTTATTAATGATCAATTCTGATGACTATAATTCTCGTCTCATGAATGAACATTACTTTTACAAACTACATAGCACGTAGGGGTGGCATTTCATTGCTCCTTGAAAAGCTCACGTCCAATAATCATTCTTCTGATCTCACTAGTTCCTGCACCAATCTCGTAGAGTTTGGCATCTCTCAGAAGACGACCAGTTGGGTACTCATTCACATAGCCATTCCCACCTAAACATTGTATTGCCTGCAAAATTTGAAGGGTGGAGATAGCTAAGGCCCTATAACAAGCGTGAATAAAAGAATAACAAAAGTAACTATAACCAATGCAAACTCTTTACCTGCAAAGCAACCTGGGTTGCTCTTTCAGCTGCAGTAAGTATAACTCCAGCGCAATCCTGAAATCAATAGCAAGACAGCATGTTCGGTAGCGAAAAAGAGAAAAGAAAAAATGAACGAATAATAGTTTGAAGATTGTTGCATTGAGGAAGAGACAGAAACTGGGGCAAGCAGACTTATAATGGACCAACATCTTAGCTCAAGCTGAAGCCTATAGCAACTGCATAAACATATATGCTAACATTTCAAAGAATGATATTTTTAACCTCTGATGATTACAATTCAAATAAGTGTTGGATTGCAATTATGTAAGTGTCGAATCGACATATTGCCTTTCCTATCAGTGTAGATCCATTCTTTCTTAACATCACATTCAACACTTAACTGAAATCCACACTATTTGAGTGCCTATACATTAGGTACAAAAAAACATGTCCCTAACTTTGTATCATGATATCATCCTAATATTATGTTTCACAGATGCCACTACACTTGTATATTATACCACACAAAATGGACTCAAATAAAATATGAACAGGGTAAAAAAAAAAAAAAAAGATGAATGCTTTTTAGGGGTTTCTATAGAAAATAGTCAACCCATTCATAGGCCCAAATGTTGAAAGCTTACGTTTTCAAGAAAACAAATAATAATAAATCATACTATATTAACCACAGCATAAAGATATGTGGAAGCACCTTTGGGTCAACTTTTCCATTGTCACAATCCCGAGCTACGGAATACACATAAGCCCTGAAATGAAGAATGTTAATCTGCTGCCATGCAAACTTATTCAGAGAGAGGAAGGAGCAGCATAACATTACAATCTTCTACCTTGAGGACTGTAAAGAAGTATACATGTCAGCAACTTTTCCCTGTAACCAAAGATCAATGGCCAATGTGATGTCTAAGATCCACATAGCATAATTACAAGGCCAGGATAACTGTAGAAAAATAAGTTACGTTGTCAATGATATGAACCTGTATAAACTGAAATTCCCCAATAGGACGACCAAACTGCTCTCTTTGCCGAACATAAGGAAGGACAACATCAAGGCATGCCTGCATGATACCCAGGGGACCAGCTGCCAAAACAAGTCTCTCCAGATCCAGCCCAGACATCATGACATAGACTCCTGAACATTAAAGAAAGAAGTGATGTAATGGTTGAAGCATGTACTACGAATAACAGAAGCGGTTTTGTATCAGCATATACACTGTAAGAAGTGACATAAAAAGTAACGGCCCTACTACATTGCAGAGTTTCTTTAGATTTCCATAAATTTAAGTGTAGTGTGTTTGGAAAATTCTACCACTAGAAACAAATTCTGGATCAAATATATCAAGGATAAGAGCATATGAATTATGTTCTTTTCTTGATTTGGTTTAATGATTTTATATTAATAGGAGGGGGGAGATAGAGAGAGAGAGAGGCTGATCAACGTGGGCATATTACAGA
Source organism: Nissolia schottii (assembly GCA_003254905.1). Lineage (NCBI taxonomy): Eukaryota > Viridiplantae > Streptophyta > Magnoliopsida > Fabales > Fabaceae > Nissolia > Nissolia schottii. The sequence goes on from QANU01050717.1 coordinate 221,942, forward strand.
AGACCAATCATAGTCTTGCAACAAACTTGTGCAGGCTGGAATATACAAAATAACATAAAGATGATTGCAGAAGCAAATGCAAGACCTTTCCCTTCTTGCCCAAGAACATTTTCTTCAGGAACAAAGCAATTCTCAAAGACAAGCTCACATCTGCCGATCACAATTCGATATTTATCAGTAAAAGGAAGGGAAGGTGGTCAGATATGGATAAGTGTAAAAAAATTCCTACAGAACATGCATACATACGTATCACTTCCTCGCATCCCAAGTTTATCCAATTTCTGGGCCGTGCTGAATCTGCAGTCAAACGGAAACAAAAGTCAGACTTTTCATCTTTCATTTATAATTTTCACCATATTCAAATGATTTATCATTTAATTATAAGATGCTACAAGGAGACAAAATCCAGTTTTCTGTTTTTAATTATAATTATTTTTCGTGCTAACTACTATAGCCCCTGGTAAGTCCAGCTACATGAGCCAAGAGTTGGACAATATGTAAGAGAAATTTGGTTTTAAGGTATAGCTTAATAGCCAGTAGTTCAAGCATAACCTTTTGTCGAAGTGTAGCTACAGCTTAAAATCATGTGATGCTTGTAAAGATTAACAGCCAATAGTTTGGAATGCCACAGCATGTGATCACATTATTGCCTAAGAACTAACAAAACTGAAAACTTGAAACAGAGGTTTTCGTCAACTCAAAACCATACAACTTTTAGATGAGGTTCAGCGCAAGTACCCAGGCATTCCCTTCTCGATGATGAATGCAGTGATTCCTTTTGACCCAGCTTTTATGTCTGTTTTGGCATAGACAACCTGACTCAATTCAACACAACCAAATATGTGCTGTAAATTCTCAGCATCTGTGTAGACTATTAGATCTAGTCCAATGTAAATACAAATTGAGGAAACAATGCCCTTGTACTTTTCTAAAGGCAAATCAAACAAGAACACAGTCAATGCAAAAAGCATGGGTAGACGCAGTTAAATTTAAAGAATCATACCAATGTTTGAGCAACTGGACCATTAGTACACCACATCTTGTTCCCATTAAGTACATACCCCCCATGTACTCGATCCGCCTTGCATTTCATGCTGACAACATCAGAACCAGCTGCAAGAAAAGGTCATGTCACTCTACAAAATTCTTTGAATATCTCAAACACGCAAGATAGTACTGTTCAATTTCACATATCTTACAGTTGGGCTCACTCATTGCCAAAGCTCCCACATGATCCCCAGAGATAAGCTTCAAAATTCGAAGGGGGGAAAAACAAATTAGCCTATAAATAGATATGGGAAAAATTGTAAGCAGGATTAAACTAGGAAGAATTCAAACCTTTGGCAAGTATTTTTGTTTTTGATCTGGGTTTCCATTCCTCACCTAAACAAAACGGAACAGGCAATCCTAAAGACTCATCAGAAGATCATCAAGCACACAATGAAAGAGACTTAAGCTCCCTCCAATTACCAGCTGATTGATACACAAGTTCGAATGAGCACCATAAGAAAGACCAACAGATCCTGAAGCGCGGCTTATCTCTTCCATTGCTATACAGTGATACAAGTACCCGAGACCAAGCCCTCCATATTCCTCTGCAGATGAGCATACATGGAATAAGAAAAGTTTGTGGGCATACTAAACATTGTCATACTGAAAAGATGCCAAGTATACTAGTCTGAGGTTCAGAACATCCAAAGAAAGACAAATTCATCGCGAATGAGGCTTTAGTCCATATAACTCCATTTATAGAAGGATAATGACTTGTAAACAAATGAATAACTTCTACTCACTGCCTGCAAAGTAAACTAGTATCTACCCATTTGTTTGGGAAGGAGGATGGAAATTTTTTTTGGTGATTGAAAGGCGAGTGCATCAGAATGAATTGCTTTATTAGCATTCATCAAATAGTATGCAGAGGAAAAGGAAAACTGCAAAATGGAAATCAAAATAGCACATAACACCAACAGGTTACAAATAAAAAATAAATTTAAAAAAAAATAAATAAATATTCTTACATAACAGAAAATGGATGCAGTGAAGTAAGAGAACAAAAAATCAACAATAAACGACTACCTGGTGCTGTAATACCATGAAGATTAAATTCTCCCATGCTTTTCCATAAGTTAACCTCCTAAAATTAGATCAAAACATAACCAGATTTCAGAATTAACAACACATACTTACTTATGTTCATGGACAAGAAAAAACAGATCCTTGATACAGACCTGTGGGAAATAATTTGTGTGGTCTATGTGTGAAGCATGAGGGGCAATGTTTTCTGTTGCAAACTGAGCAGCACTTTCTTTGAACTGTATGATTCAATAAAAACCATAAAATCACTAAAAGCGTGACACAGTTCACCTTTTAATAAGCTCTTACTCAAGATCATCCAAAGAAACAAAACATACCCTGCAGTTTAACTTACATAATCAATGTTGGCACAGACAAAAAGGAAAAATTCAGGGAAGAAAATCTCATGAATTTTGAATCCACTAAAACATTGTAAAACCGAACAATTAAGTTGTTTTTATTATAAAAAAAACATTTCGAGGTGGGAGAAAAATATCAGTACTTTGCACCTAGTTGTAAAAATTGTAAACCAAATGGATATATTGTGGCCAGTCAAGAATGTCAAGCTATGATAATAGTGATGATACTGATAAGTTGATAACTTCATAGGGAGCTATAGCTTCCAACCATAGTTACCACATACGGAATTCCCCATTCTATGCACAGCATTCTTATCTTATTGATGATATAATAATTGCCTACAGATGAATATGAAACAATAATTTCAAGAAGAAAAAAACCTTAAATGTGGGGTCCAATCGTTTTCTTTTTTCAGGATAAATAATGGTTCAATAACTTTTTTTTTTTTCCCAAATCAGTGACCTGTTCTGCTATATTATTATTATTAAGAAAAGCTAAACCCCCCCCAAAAAAAAAAGAAGAAAAAAACACCTGAATCTGAGTATCGTCGAAGAGCAAGGAAGTGGAGAAAGCTGCAGATTGAGACTTGCTTCTGAAAATCGCGGAACAGATGGACCTTGCAGTGTTGATCCTGTGCATCGTAGCAGCAGCGGCCGCAATAAGGATGAATGGATGATGATAATGATGAAGAGAATGGAATTGAAATATTGAATTGATAGAAAAATGCTTATTGCTTTGTTTGCTGCTTCTGCTGCAAAGTGCCACTCTCTCGGAATGGCCGGCTTTGTATATATTATATAGCTATAATTTTTTTATTATATTATATAATAAATATAATAATAATATTTTGAAGGAACTGAATATATGGAAACTTTGAACCTGGATATAATTCTTCTTTAAAAAATGAAAGGATTGTAATTTGTAAAGAGAGAGAAAAAAAAAGGGGGGATAATAATTCCACGTACCTATAAAGTTAGATATATAATTATTTGGAGAGTTTAGATAAGGATGGAGGTGGTGACCATTTTGGTCACAGGTGGATCATGGATCGCAGAGACCATGCACCAAGTTGGAAGTTGGACAACGTTTCTCCTGCATATACACGTAACCTTCAGCTTAATCTATACAAATAAATAAATAAATAAATAAATAAAAGAAAAGAAAAGAAGAAGAAGTAGAGGAAGAAGAATTGCACAATTTAAAAAGTCAATGACTAATTTGATTGATTTTATCAACAATGGAAACAAAATTGCACGATTTTAATTGTCAATGACTAATTTGATAGATTTACTCACAATGAAAACGAAAAGTGATGGTTTACTCCAAATAAACAATGAACACATTGTGTTTGATGTATTCATGATTCACTTGGATAAATCTCAACTACCACATTAACCTTAAAAGTGTGGCATAAATAATTTTTATCTTCTTTCTTTGTTTACTCTTGAATTTTTTTTCTTTTTATTTTTCAATTCAATTTAAATATAGAAAAGAAAATAAGGGTGCCAAAGAAGATTATTTTCTTTCTGTAAGTTTTCTTTCTTTCGTCTTATCAAACACTTTATGCTATATTTGAGTGACTGGAAGTTGCAATTTTTCTCATGCTTTATAAGTTTTCACGTATTTTTAATATTTTTAATTGATACCTAGAATATTTCTTCGTCGTCACAACTTTCTTGAAGAGTATATTTTAAAGAAGCAAAACTTCATCTTTAAAGCCTTACCTTTGATCTTATTTTGATAAACTTGAATATGCACAATGGTTCACCATGTAGGCCTCTAATTTATTAATATGATATAAAAGCAAGAGTGACAAAGGACAAAAAGCCATAGATTTTAATTTGATAAAGATGATGAGTTTACTGCAATTCTTTAGGGTGTTTCAAATATGGAAGACACTTGCTCTTGCTGCTGAGGTAATTATGGTCAAAGACTAATGTTGATGATGAAATCCCAAACTTCAGCAAGATAACTATGCACCAATCTTTTTATCCAATCTATTCTTTAAAGTCAATATCTTCTACATTTCCCACATTCATCAATCTTTCCATCATCCTTTGTTCTTCCTCTTAATTCAATAATCTGTTTTTTTTAAATGAATTTAATACATGTACATACATTAAATCTTTCATATACAACTTGAATACATGCATTTCAAGGCACTTTAATCCATGTACATGCATTAAACCTTTGATTACACACATTACTCTTCATTGGAAACTATAAAATCAATAGTATCATTACTCTATTTTCTTACTCTTCGTTCAATATTCAGTTTTCAATAAATTTGTTTAATGAGACATGCATTAGTTTACTATGGATGAGATTGCTCTTTTTAAATCATGTATAAACTCATTCAAAAATATTAGACGGGAACATCATAACACAAGTAAAACTATATTTTGTCAAACTACATATTTTTTTAATGAAAATTCACACACCTCTTAAATCAATATATATTTGTTATTTAAACCCTAAATGCTAAACCTTAATTTTATAAAAATGTTTACACAATAAACATTTTTGGTGAGTCTATTTATCAAAATTTTTGAATATTTACTTTTATATTTATTTATGCCACAAACTAGTCATAGAGTAATTTTCGTAATAACATTAATATCTCAAAAATGATAAAATAAATATATAAACGTCAAAAAGTGCATTACAAATTTTTACACTGAAGAAATAAAAAAAAGTACAATACACAATTAGTAATTTACTTATATAAAAAAAAGGGGACGAGAAATTTTACAAGTTTTCACAACTTATGCTACAAATTTATTTATATTAAAATATTATTTAAGATAATAATATTTACATGACAAAAATAATTATTCATAGATTAACTTTCATAGAATAATTATTTATATAATAATTTTCACAATAGGGGATGAGAAATATTACATATCTTAAATTTTTGGTCCTAATAAGAAAATTTACAAAGTTATTAGATAAGTTTTCAACTTTATTAGATAAGATTCTTTAAGATTTTATAAGTAATATTATATATTTTTTTATAAAGTTTTCACAATAGGGACGAGCAATATTACATATCTTAGGTTTAATGATTTGAGAGAAAAAAAAGGAATGAACAATTTTATAAAGTTTTCACAAATTATGTTACAAATTTATTTATATTAAAACATTAGTTAAGATAATGATTTTTTATGACAAAAATAATTTTCATAATAATATTAATATCTCAAAAGTGTTAAAGTAAACATATACTTAATTTACATAAGAGATGTCAAAAAAGTCCAATATACAATTAATAATTCAATTATCTTATAATACATGTTAGTCCCTTTGTTATTTGGCCGTTTCCAAACTTAATGGAGTCACACACGCAAACCGTTAACTCTATCATGACACGAGAACGACGTCATTTCGAGCGTTTCACAATCACCATAAAAACAATGCTAACGCGGTGTCATTTAAGTGTCATAGTTGAGTTAACGAGTCAATTCAATGAGTTAACAGTTCACATTTGTTGTTCCGTTAAATTTGGTAACAACTAAGTGACAAAGGAGCTAATGTGTTTTTTTGGTGAATGACAAGAAATTTTGTTCCTGCAAAAAATGGTGAATGATTAAATAAGACATTTTATTTTTATATTTTTAGTATGTAAAGCAAGTCCAATGCACAACACAAACCATTGCATTAGTACTCATAAATATTCCATTACAATTACAACTAACTGTATGAATAAAATATTGGAAATGGTAAGCTATTTTAAAACTCTACAAAATGGAGGGAGTAAATAATCTAGGGCGAGGAAATAAAATTAGAATTAGATGAAATCAATGAATTGAGTGTGGAGGGAGAGTAATTAGCGAAGTATGAAATTGGAAGTTTAAACCTCAGCATCCCAAAACCCAGGCTTCTTCCTCCGTGTGATTGAAATTCGAAACCCTAATAAGGGTTTAGCGGAGGTTTCAGCCATGGCTTCATCGAATTCGAATCCCTCCAAGTTCTCGGTGTACCAAAACCCCGCCTTCTCTGCTGTTCTCACTTCCAACAGCATTCAGCCTTCCAACTACGCCCTCTTCTCCATACTCTCCTTCTTCTCCGCCTCCTCCTTCGCCTTTCTCGCCATCATCTTCAGGTACATTATAGCATTCTCTCCTTTCTCTCTATCTTACACGCTACTAACTACACTAATCGTTCTAATTTGTGGTTGATTGTGACAATTAATGTTCACGCATTAATCTGTGCGTTGTGTATGTTGCAGTGAAAATGTGTTCATTGACGTCTTGAAGCTCAAAAGTCTCTCCCCTGTCACAGCTTGTAAGTTCTCAAGCTCAATTACCAGTCTGTTTTTAGTTTGCTTGATTTTATTTTCTTAGTACATGAATTATTTACACTCATTTAACATTGATTGGGAATCTAAAAATAGGATGGATTTGAATGGTATCCTTATGATTTTGCCCTCCAATTTACGAGGAGTGGGATGAAATGGATATGTAGCTTGAGAGCCTTACCATTTCAGCCCTTTCTACTGTATCTACAAACAATGGAATGGAAACTTGGAACATTTGTTCCATTCAATTCCATTGTACTGTTTCGTTTCATTTCATTTCATTCCATTCCATATCCAAACATAGCCTGAAAGCAAGCCTAAATGACTTTTAAGAAACTTAAAGCATTATACCATGCGTCCCAGAATCATTTACACTCATTTTTTTTTAAAAGATAAGGGATGTAAACCGATAAAAAGAGAAATTATTTTTAGGAACCTTGGCCAGGAAGTACTACGTTTGTAGGGACAAAAAGCATATTTGAGCCTTTTCTTTTTGTTTTTTATGGAATTGTGGTGGGTGATTTATTTCTTGAACTTCAGATTGGCTTGCTAAGACAATGCAAATTTTTGTGGGTCTAATCTTCATGGGAACTATGTTGGCCCTCCTCAAAGTTATGTTTCTGCGTAGAGCTAGATATGGTGGCAGTGTTGCAGCTGTGCCTAATTCTAATTCCGAAGTTAACACCAATGAGATGGTTCTCAGTAAACATCAACTAGAGCTTTTAGGGGTGAAACCAAAGGTTGAATTGGTTCAGTCTGACTCGTCAAAGAAACCTCCCAAGTCTAAATCCCAGTTGACATCTTCGGATTTGCTTGTTCCTCTTCACCAGCCTGTTCCCAGCCCCACTCGTTCCTCTCGCATAGATGCTGATGGTTCAAATGCTAATAAGGGAGCGACAGCGCGCTCTATTGGTACCCCATCAAGGTCTCCTAGTTCTTCAACGTCTTTGTATCTTGCCCCTGGAGTGATTTCACCAGCAACTTCTGTTCAGAATTCAGCTGGAATGGATTCAGTAGTTTCGAGCCCTTGGTCTAGTAGGCGAGGCTCTGCTGCAAAAAAGATAACATCCGAGGAAAAGCTGGAACAGTTCTTAGCAGAAGTAGGAGAAAGAATCACTGAATCTGCAGGGAAGCTGTCTACCCCACCCCCAACTGTTCCTGGTTTTGGCATAGTGAGCCCTGGTACAGTTACAGGCTCAGCAAATACTTCTGGAACTACAAGGCTGACACCATTGAGGCCTGTGAGAATGTCTCCGGGCTCCCAAAAGTTTAACACGCCTCCTAAGAAGGGAGAGGGTGAGCTTCCTCCACCAATGACCATGGAAGAATCTATTGAAGCTTTTGAACATCTGGGCATCTATCCTCAAATTGAGCAGTGGCGTGACCACCTCAGGCAATGGTTTGCTTCAGTTTTGCTGAATCCTTTGCTTAACAAGATTGAGACAAGTCACACTCAGGTTCATTTTAATCTAAATAGTTTTTTCTGTTATATTTCAAGCAATGTTGTTGGCATGGTTTGTACTCAGATTCTTCTACCCCTTTCCCCACCAAAAAAGAAAAGAAAGCTTAAACAAACCAAGAAAAAGATTAACTGTATCAGTCAATATATGTGTTGGTATTGATAACAGTAATATTCAATTTCATGGTAATGTTTGACATTAAAATTACATGGAGGGTTTCAGGATCACTGATGCGTGTGTTTTGACTTTAGGTGATTGGAGTAGAAATACCTTTGAAGAGAATTAATTTTGAGTTAAGTTTCTCTTTAGTCTTTGGATAACGAGTTTTATATTGGGATTTGTGTCTATCCAAAAGTATTATCAGAAGTATGAGTCTTGTTTGGTTAATTATATAAAAAAAACTACTTATGGTATATTATTACCAGGACAAAAATGGTATGAATGATATTGTACATTGTTATCTGACTAATCTGGCTAGTAAGAACATCCAAAAGTTGAACATTCAAAAGGGTGTATCTGCTGAAACCTAAGTTAATGAAGTCTAATGAGCCTGACAATAAATCTTGAACGAGCCACCCCAACAAAGCAAAATCAGTCAAAACTTCAATTTGGCACTCTGTAGTGTGTCTACACAAGTTCTTCCTCGTTTTAGAATGTCAAGGTGCTCCAGTACTGCGGTTTGAGTTCCACAGTATTCATAGAAGTTCATAGATGATTTTCTTAGTGATGAACTTCATTATAAATGTACAAAACATATAATATGAATGGAGCATCAACTAATTTCATTTCATTTTTCCCCTGGCCCTAAGATTTTCTTATTCATAGGTTATGCAATCGGCTGCTAAACTTGGTATTTCAATCACAATCAGTCCACTGGGCAATGATATGCCATCTACTGGAAACCCTGCTACCTTGTCAGCAATTGATAAAACTCAAGACTGGCAGCCAGCGCTGACTCTCAATGAAGATGGGTTGCTTCATCAGTTACATTCGACTCTTGTGCAAGCCATAGAGGCTTCCAAACGTATGCTGTTTCACATTGGTCAATTAAATGTGGTTTTATGTTGTCACTGTGTGTGTGTGTGTGTATATATATTTGTTGATAGTTTTGTAGTTCTGACAAATTCATGTTGGTCTTTATTTGCATACAGCCAAGCTGCCTGTATATAATATGCAGCAGTCTCCACAGCAGAATCCTTTGGTTCCTGTTATGCAGGATTGTGTGGATGCTATCACTGAACACCAAAGACTTCAAGCGTTAGTTAAAGGAGAGTGGGTTAAAGGTTTGCTGCCTCAAAGCAGTGTTCGTGCTGATTACACTGTGCAAAGGATCCGAGGTAAACAGAACTATCAATATATTGCTTATCACTTCATCAGATTTCCTGTTATAAATTTAAGCAGGATCACATTAATCTGATGTTAGTTTTATGGCCAGCGCACACCTATGCAATCTAACTTCTAATACCTTGTCTGTACTTCCACAGAGCTCGCAGAAGGAACCTGCTTGAAGAATTATGAGTATCTTGGAAGTGGGGAAGTTTATGATAAAAAGAATAAAAAGTGGACACTCGAGCTGCCTTCTGATTCTCACTTGCTCTTGTATTTGTTCTGTGCTTTCCTTGAGCATCCGAAGTGGATGCTACACGTGGATGCTACGTCTTATGCTGGAGCTCAGTCGAGCAAGAATCCCTTATTGGTAGGAGTCCTTCCCCCAAAGGAAAGGTTTCCAGAGAAATACATTGCTGTTGTTTCTGCTGTCCCTTCTGTGCTGCACCCAGGGGCATGTATACTAGTAGTTGGAAAACAGGCCCCACCAATTTTCGCCTTGTACTGGGATAAGAAGCTGCAATTTTCTCTTCAGGTTGGTAATGAGAACGCATGTGTAGCCTCTGGTTATGAACATATAGCAAATACTACTGCACTATTTTCATACTACAACCATTATTAAACCTTCAATGCTGTTCATTTTAATGCACATTCTACACACTTGGAGAGTGAGCATACTATGACACTTATTGACAATGGTTATTTTATTATGCTAGAATTCTAACAGTTCTGTGATTTATGTCAGGGAAGGACTGCACTCTGGGATTCCATCTTGCTTTTGTGCCATAAGATTAAGGTTGGGTATGGAGGTATTATTAGGGGCATGCATTTAGGTGCTTCAGCTTTAAGCATTCTTCCCGTTATGGAAACAGAAGTCGAAGATTGAGTTCTCTGTTAACTGACAAACAAATTCTGCTTGTACCAACATTCTGCATACTGACTTTAACTTCTGCGGCAAATCACATTCCTCACGCTGTGACATATCAGAGAAGGACTTGCTGGAGGTGAATTCCGCGATTTAGATTCTCTTATAATGGTTTTAAACATGAAAATGTCATGTTAAGTTAGAGACAGATACATACACTTTAAATAGGTGGAGCATTACGAAATTTTTGTAGGGTCCAATTAAAATGTGTGTTTTATCTTTCCCTTGACACAACAAAAACATGTTCAAAACTAACCTAAGAGGATCCTTATCCGAATTCCACCTGATTAGGGTAGATTATAATTATGTTGTGTCAGATAAATTTGTCTGGTATCATTTCTTAGAAGTCTTTAGAATGCCGAGATCATTGGAGAGCTCATGACCATAGGAGCATACTTTGTTAGTAATATATTTGTAGGTATTTTAGCTCGCTCTTTGAACGTTTTGATTATTGGCTTTCTTGAATAAACTCCAACAATTCAATCCGAAATCCGAATTAAACAGCTAATTTATTTACGTCGCAATTTGCTTAATGATGTCTCCATACCAGATCACTGTCCAAATTTCACACATTCTAGTATTCTACTCAAAGTTACTCTCCTTCAATAATTTCATTTTTGCTTTATTGGTCTAATAACTTTATGAAAGAAAAAAAAAAAAGCCCATTTAGTTCTTGTTATTTGAACAATTTCATCCTTTTAAATTTTTTTTTGGCCATTTAGTCTATTATTTTTTAAATTGATTAATTTAATTTTGTTAATTTTTAAATTGGTCAATTTTATCAATTAATTTTTTTTTGTCAATTTAATCCTTGCAAATTATGAAAGTTAAACAAGCTAGTTCTTTCGTTTATCGACTTTGAGCATACCAAATGAACATGACACATTAAAAGTCAACAATACCTCCTTTACACTAAAAATGATGTCATTTTACATAATTAATAATGCATTTTCCTTTATTTAAGTGGCGCCATTTTAAATCCCATGTTCACAAATGTGTGCGTCCACAATGAAAACACATACACTGATCGGGTATGTTTGCAAAAGATGAACATCAGGTGTTTGCATATTTACATGGCAAAGAAAATAAATTTTCACTAAAATTGATTGATTTATAAAACAATAGGGACTAAATTGAAGTTTTGTCTAACATTTCTTATGTTATCATAGATTTAAGCATGAACAAGTTGATTATTAAACTTGCAATAGAGCCCACAGGCATATGGTTGTTGTTGCACCCAATAAAATAGAAGGGCCTGAGTTTGAGTCACACACTAATTAATAAAAAGTCTCATTCCTGTTAGTAAAAGAAAGTTGTTTATTAAATTAGGGGTTAATTATGTTTTTAGTCCCTGTAAAATTTGAAAGTTTGGTTTTAGTCCCTATCTAAAAGTTTTAGTCTCTGCAAAATTTAAAAGTTTGGTTTTAGTCTCTAGAGCTGGATAGGAGTTGACTGCACTGACGTGGACACCTCAGGCGCTGACGCGGCGCACCACGTGGGATGCTACGTGGCATAACCCCAAAAACTCAACCCATGACCCAGAGGCCCACCTGATGACCCGACCCGTCTTTTAAATAAAATCTTTTTAAAAAAATTTGAAAACAACCCCCCAACCCCCTTTACCCATGCAAACAGCCCCCACAAATCCCATATCCAACCCCATCTCCTCCTCTCATCTCTCTCTCGAGCCCCTACCCACCCCACCCCCTCNAGTCAATTAAAAACCCTAAACCCAATCAATTAAAAATCAGAGTTATAAACCCTAACACTCAAAATTCCCCCAAATTCAAGAACCTTGTATTCAAGAACACAAATTGAAGAACCCAATCAAAATCAAATAACTCAATACTTTACTGTTACTGTGAGAACGGTGGAGAGAGGTTACCTTTCTGGGGAGAGGTCACGGTGGAGAGAGGTGGGTGGCGCGGCTGAGGCTGCTATTGTGAAGCACGGAAGCATGGCGGCACGACTTTGGCTATTGAGGCAGGTTCCGCGGAGGTGGGTGGGGGTGGGTCACGGTGTCAATCAGCAGATCTGGAGAAAAGCAGGGCGGCACGGTGGCACGGCAGCGAGGGCGCGGGAGTGAAAAGACCAGCACGACAGCACAGGGCTCGAGAGAGAGATGGGATCTGCGGGGAGAGATGGGATGCTCGCGCCTCGAGAGAGAAATGGGATGCTCGACAGCGGGGGAGGACAGCGGCGGCGAAGGGGGTGGGGTGGGTGGGGGCTCAGGAGAGGTGAGAGGAGGAAATGGAGTTGGGCTATGCAGATTGCAGATAGCACGGGTTGGGGGGGCTGTTTTCAATTTTTTTTTTCAATTTTATTTTAAAAACGGGTCTGGTCAAGTGGGCCTCCGGGTGGGTCATGGGTTGAGTTTTTGGATTATGCCACGTGGTATCTCACGTGGCGCGCCGCGTCAGCGCCTGAGGTGTCCACGTCAGCGCAGTCAACTCCCATCCAGCTCTAGGGACTAAAACCAAATTTTTAAATTTCGCAGGGGCTAAAACTTTTACATAGGGACTAAAACCAAACTTTCAAATTTTACAGGGACTAAAAACATAATTAACCCTTAAATTAGTTACCTCATTTAAAGAAAACTGTAATTACACTATTTTAGGTGTTAAATGTATTAAATAATGTAATTTAATTTAGATATAAGGACGATGTAATTGTATTTTATACATACATTTAATTATGTATGCTGTGTTGGCTGAAGTGTTTAACTCTCATGTTTAGGAAAATGCTATTTTGATTCGTAAGTTCAAGTCACTCTGGTCATTAAAATTTAAAATATGACTTTTTAATCATTGAAATTATAAGTTGTAAGTCAAGTTAGTCCCTCAATTCATTATCATTATTGTATTGTCATATTTTCATTAATTTTTTGCATTAAATGAGAATGTGATTACAACATAAGTTGTGTGACAACACTAAAGGCTAAAAATATGGTTGAGACAATAATTGGAATTATAGTCTCAATTGTTGTTTTTGTCCCTTTTAATATGATAAATCAATGAAAGTGTGACAATACAATAATGATAATCAAACGAGAAACTAATTTGACCTACAACTTACAATTTTAAAGATTAAAAAGTCAAATTTTAAATTTCAAGGACAAATGGAACTTAAGCTGTTCAAAATAAGCATTACCCCTCGTATTCACTATTTTAAAATTTTCACATATTATAACATTTGATTGAATGATTATACAAAATTACTTTCACATTTTTTTAGAATACTAATTCACATTGATAGTGCATCAAATTTAATCTCTAAATATTTCTAAAAAACTAATCGCTAGATAGGAACATATCATTAGATGTAAAAACAATTATATATTGATAAAGCTTTAAAATCCAATTCACCATCAAATGTAAAATTATAATTGAGCTTCATCCATAAATTTAGTAATTAAGATGGCATTACATTCCCCAGGAACCAATCAAAAGTTACATTGGCTGAATTTTTGTGATGTATAAACAAAATTGTGGTACTAGTTAAACCTTGAAATCTAAACTGAGATTCAAAACATTTTAGGAAAAGAATATTGACCTGTAAATATTTGTTCAAAAAAGGATATTCCGAATTCATTATTAAGATAATTTAAAAGTATAACATATAAAAAGAGGAAATCCAAAGTCAAGCCCGTCTAGCTCAGTTGGTAGAGCGCAAGGCTCTTAACCTTGTGGTCGTGGGTTCGAGCCCCACGGTGGGCGCAAGCAGTTTTTAAAATTTCTTTTCAGTTTTACTATAATGTAAAAGATGCCCTTAACCTGTTATAACAATTCGGATGAGTCAAAATTACATATAGAACTCTTGATTTAGAATATATTTATAGAACGGCATGGGAAAAGAATTTCATTATTGTGCATAAAAAATATTTAATCATAGTGTTTTACTTCAAAAAGAATCTAAGCAAACTAGTCTGTAGAGCTAAGGAATGTCTAACTCAAAATTATTGAAGCGCCGATGCAATCTCAAAAAGGTGTACGTACCCTTTCTTGATTTCATCTTTGCAACATTTACTACACTCATAATTATTGAAGCGTGAATGTACCCACATGTCTTATTTTCCTTGTTTTTTAAACCACAACATACGCTTACAAATAAACCCATTGAACTGTCAATGAAAAATATAAAAAACAATATATGGTTAAATAAGTTTTTGCCTTTATTAAATAGCAAATTTTAATTTTATATTTTATTAATTTTTTTAAGTCCTAAAAAAAATTAGCTTTAGCTCTTAATGTTAAGTTGAACCGTTAAAAAATAACCTAATAGATAAAATTAGGTGCACACCATTGTAATTTGGTCAAAAATAATTAAATCAAGTTTTAACTATAGTCAAATTTGTCCAAATCAAGTTTAAATTGTGGTTAAACTCATCCATGGTTCAAACTAGTTTGATTGATTTGATCATAATTAAAGCTTGATTTGACCGAACTACAATTGTAGCTTGCCTAACTCTCCGTTTTAACTGTTCAACCTAACATAAGAGACTAACACCAAATAAAAACTTCATTGATGATTAAATCCAAAATATAAATGAACTGATAGGGTACAAAATCAAAATTCACGATTTATTAAAAGAACTTATTTAACCCAAAAATCTACATGAAAATAGAACGGTTATACATCCCTACGTATCTGCCCTTACAAATATATTCACTTTAAAAAAAAACATTCTCCTCCTAAAACGAGTAAACCACGATACATACGTCCACATTATTTACTACATGGTAGATTTTTGTGGGGCGTGGTACGTGATAGACTATGGTACAAAAATATTTATTTCACATGCTAAACCCATATTAACACTTGTCACTAGATACCTAAGACACTAGCATATTAAGTATAACTCGTACTGACATTTTTTCCCTATATTTCCCTTCTTCCTTTGCTGCTGGTTTATGAAGTACCAAAAGGTTAATCGTTTAAATAACCAGCTCTAAAATTTAATGAAAGAACATAGCAAACAACAGTGCCTTAGCCATACCATATAGCTTCTCTTTTGGTCTTCCTGGCAACTTGTTCTTGAGGTTTACATAGCAACTGTCTAACTACAATTATTCAGCAGCCAGACAAATATTTGCAACTATTTCAAATATACTTTGCAAACCTTAATAAATACAATCCAGGAGGCATCAAGTGCCGGCATATGTTGTTACAAACAAATATTGACCACTAGATATTATAAAATTATAAGTCATGTTGATAGCAAAACGCATATTACCCAGGCAAAACTATCCAATTGGTTAAGAGAAATAATTTTATGATTTCACTATTGAATCTGATGGCCAAAACATTTACAGGTTATTTCTATGATCTCAGCAGAGAAAAATGCAGATATAATATTTCTAAGGGGAACTCCCCACCAAAGTAAAAAGTTTGTACTACAATATTTGAATGACCAACTGTACAATAAAAACCAGAACTATACCCCCCCCCCCCAGTGAATCCTCATTGAAATTGAAGAGAATAACATCTTGAGCCTGATCTGTTAACATCTGTCATAAGGAGAATTTAAGTATCAAGCATAAAGAATTGAGAATATTTATAACCAACATCTTTGCCAATAGGGTACGTGCAAACGTTTTGGCAGGGAAAATTTGTAGCTCTGTTCCACAAGAGATGCCTCAGACCACATCAACTGCCATTTCATGAGGACCAAAAATGCCTCTCAACTTCCTTCAGTTTCTAAATACAACATCTGTCATTAAGAGGAGTACCTAAATTTCTTGAGACACAAGGTCTGAGTCTGACAACTTTACTCTGAATCCGAATCAATCGAAAGATACAAGCGGGAACGCTTTTGGCGAGGAAATGAAAAAGGGCTATCTGATCTTTGCCTACTTGCCTTGTCAGATCTAACATCATTCATACCAAGAAGCAAAGACGCTGCAAATGAAAAAATAACAAGTCAAGAAATAGTAATTTCAGCAACAAAAAAAGGTATTAAGGCCATGATGTTTTCTATTTGCAAAGCATGGATTTCATCAAAATGTTTGACAACTTTCTTAAAGTAGAAATATATATTTCATGAACTTTTTATTCAAAATATGTACTTGATATGATAAAAAAATGTTACTTCCTGGTATAATTTTCATTAGAGTCTCTCCATTAAAAATATGTTCAACGGCCCAGCTAAGAATGTAAATTACAGGCACATCCCACACCGAATGTAAAACACAGGCACATTCCCACACCATAAAAGTTCAAACAAAGTAACTTCCACCGCAAATTAAGGAACAACCGTAATTAAGGGTAGAGAGTAATTACAAACCAGCCTCATCCAAATTGGTATTTGTGGCACTTTCTCTTGGTGGGATTTGAAGTCCGGAATTCAACCCATTTTGAGTGGAAGTGTCACCATTACAGCCACCGGTTCCACCGCCAAGGCTAAGAGATATCCAATCCTCATTGCAGACACCATTGGACACATTTGTCTGATCTCTCATTTCATGCTGCATTGATGACTCTGCTGGTCTAGTGGGGAGAAAAATCTGAAGTGAGGGGTCATCTCCAGCAAATGCCAATGGATTATCAACCAAACCAACATTTAAATCAGCATCGGAACGACCAGCAGAGGAATCTGCTATGAGACCACTAGATCCCAAAGCAGCATCTGGAGCCAATGCATATCCATTCAGTGATGCGGAGCAATTAATAGGACCGTGCTGCATATGGACCAATGAATCTGATACATCTGCATCAGAACCAAATAATTGGAATCCTGGACCAGCCTGAGATCCAGGTGGCAATGACCACAAGCCAAAATCATCTTCATTAGGAAAAAGTCCCAAGCATGAATTACCACCAAGATTGTTGTGCTCTTCAGTATAAGAATCAACAATTCCAGGCGGTGGCACCGAGTAACCATCTCCTGCAGCATCAGTTTGGTTGTTCTTGTACGCAATTGCAGGAGATACCAATATGTCATTGTCTTCATCAGAATCACTAAGAACAATAACTTCTGCACCACCCCCCTGAGCAGAAGTGTTATGTGCAGTATATCCATAAGATAAATCAACATTATTGAGACATGGAGAATCCATCTCAATCCCATTGGCAGTAGCATAATCAATCTGTCCCCCACCACCATTTACACTTGGATCATCACCATCCCTACCACTTCCGGTGGCACTGCTGCTCATTGGAATAACCACCTGTTCATGATTTCCAAACACCTCTTTCAATCTATTACCAGAAGAGGTGTTTGTATCCTCAGGTTTGCTGACTTCCCATATTCCATTGCGATTCTTCCTGATGCCAAGTTTTAAACCAGTACGACTGTCTGAAACACCTTCCTGTTTAACCTGCTTCAAAGATTCCACTCTTCTGGCTTCATCAGTAGAAACACAGAGAGACCCATCAGGAAAGTGCCAATGTGCAAGATTCCCTAAATCGAAGCGTTCACTTTCACTCTTTGCCTTAACACGCCAAGAACCGTCAGGCTTCACCTCAACCTCTGTAACCTCTTCACCACAATTCATCATCTGCATCAGCAAATTAATATAAATTATATCTATTGCTCCATCAAATATAAGATTCATGACAGAAATTTCTTTAAAAAAGACTACCATAGAAGTGATGCGATTGAAATAAGGGTCAATGATGATATTCTCCAATGCATAGTTTTTGAGACAGATGGGACATTGCCACTGCAGAAACAATTTAATACTTCATCAGACAAAAATCAAAATAGAGGGGATCAGAGAAATCATGCACCATTTGTTAATGTCTTACCTTCCTTGACCGTTGATTCATTTCCACAAAAACACCAAGATCAAAACATCCCATATGAATACAAGGTTTGAATCTTCCCGCAATCTTCATCCTTGAACCACTCATCTATTGAAGTGCAGAAAAAAATTAGTAGCTGAAATTCCTGAATTACCAAAACAATCCAATACATGAAAAGCCTTACTGGACATCGAAGGTTGATGGTGAAAGTATCTGAAACCACTTCCAAATCACTGTCACTATCAGCATTATCATCCACATTTCCGCCTCCAACACAACGACAGACACGTGCAAGAGCTTCTTCAAAATGTTCACCTTCAGACTCCTTTGGAATTAAGTTTAGGACCTGAATAACAGAGACTCTTCAGTTATTAAACAATAAATTTATGACATTAATGGAAGGGGAAAATATCCACACCAGAGTAACAGCAATAAATATGCAACACACAAACAACAATCTAAAACTGGAACAGACTAGTTGGTTCAACCAACGTCAATCAGGCTTATGGTGAGCAAACAAAATCAGGTTGAGTTGAACCACAAGCAAATTTGATTGAAAACCAGAAATCAGATCTAGTTATTATGTAAAGGAACCCAGTCTAAGATATGTTTTATTTTTAACAGAAAGGAAACTTTTCCAGTCCCATGGGCTAGAGACCTAGAGCCCAGATGGTTCCTATTAAACTAAATCCTCAAAAGATCAAAACATTTAAAAGGAAATTAGATTAGAAGCAACAATTTCTGAGGTGCACAAAATCTGCTGCAGTGCTTTCCACTTTGTATTGGAAGAAACATCCTTGGACCCTAGGTTATGTGTAACTTTGGTTCCCAAACCTTATTCAACCAAAAAGGACCAATCATGGGAACTTTGGCCCATCATAATCAAATCAGGAACCCGAATCGGTGGACCTATTCTCCGCATTGTGAATTGTAATTTGTAAGATTCACAATAATTTTAAAAATACATAATAAAAGTATAGAAATAACATATCGCACCAAGTGGGAGCCTCATGCACCCGGTCACCCTTTTTCTAAAACCATAAATTAGTGTTGAAATGAATATTTTCCATATTTTCCTTTTTATGCAGATTACCTTCCTTTTATTTTTAGATTCCTTTTTATCATGCCGTATACACATGTAAGGTATCTCTATACCGAAGCATCGAAAGCAAAACCCTATTTTCTTCAGCTGCCTCATCTATTGCTCTCCTTTGCCACTCGTACATCACAGACCCACAAATCTGAGGTGTGCTTCATCACCCACCAACCCACCACCCCCGCTGCTGGTGAGACTGTCCAACCACCAGAGTCTCCATGCTCCTCTCTCTATCCCCCCCTCTCTATCTTTACCAAAGCATAGAAAGTGAAACCTTATTTCCTTCGGCAGTCTCGTCTATTGCTCTCCTTTGCTACTTGTCCATCATAGATCCACAAATCTGAGGTGGTGTTTCACCTCTCACCAACCCCACCACCCTCTCTGGTGGTGACAGGCTGTTCAATCACCAGAGTCACTGGAGTTTCCACTCACCTACACCCTGATTGCTGATTCACCACATCTATAAATCTGGGCAGCTTGGTGGCCGTCCAAGCCTATCTCAAGCATCTGTGACTCTTCACAGAACTCTCTACCCAGAAGATTTGGGCGACACCAAGTCATCACTCCCTTGGTTGATCAAATCTGCTACACCAGAATCACATCTCTACGGCTTTTTTGGCTCACTCTGCCCCTGAGATCTGGACTGCCAGAATTGTAATCTAGAATCATGTAATTCTGGCACAATTGCATCGATTCGATGCTTGGCTCCAGCGGAAAAAACATCATCTGTAACAACTGGGTGAAGACTTGCATTGCATCGCATGAATCAAATCCAATTCTTGTGATTCCGAATGCCAAACTTTGGACAGATATCATACAGGGAGATTCTTAGCCAGAAAACTCTAATTCCAAAACAACAAGGCTGGATTAAAGGTACCAACAGTCATTAAAAATAGTTTTATTAGCATTTAATCAGCTTAGAATTCAATCTACCTGTTGCATGCTGCGCCTTTTAACAATACGAACTCCTAAACAAAAACTGCGAGCATCACATCCTGTTAAGGAAATCTTATTAATTCCGTCTTTAGTATATGGCGTGATCTGACAAAGAAAAATACAGTTAGATATTGAATAAAACCAATAGAAATAGAAGTTACATGGAAAATCTGCCCATGCCAGAAATCTTAAAATTGGTGTGCCATCACATAATTGACAACAAACTCACAATTGGACCATCATCACGGCCATTAGCCCCAAGCAATTGTGAACCAGGTCTGTTAATTGCACGGACAGGAACACCTATATTGTCATAATCAGATCAAAGAGAATAAGTTTCAAATACAATCACAAGAAAGGCCACTCATTAACAAATATTTAACATTTTACTTCAACATGATGAGCTTATATTTGCTTAACAAACTACGAAATTTAAAACTAGACCAACAACATGAAACATAAATCCGTATCAGTAAAGAGACCGCCTTGTATTAACTATTAACATACCATTGACCTGAAGGTCTGTATACTGTGGCCACTGCATCCTGAATGGAACCTTGTCGTTCAGAAGCATACACCAAGCCTACATATGATGCCATTTTTTAATAAATAAACATACTAAATGCATAAAAGTTATTCATTGATCTACAATCACTTAAAGCCTAATTCCAAACCAACCTGAACATCAAATTCTGGCTTTGATACCATGTCCTTGTCTGCTCTTGTGAGTTGGAATGTTCTCTCCACACTCTGCACTGGGTTGGATCTAAACAATTAAAAAGTAGAAAGCCGTGTGGGTCATTCCATTGTGTCTTGATAAGAAAACAAAGTTTCCTAGCTTGGCTACTTTAGAAAACATTGATATAAGAGAAAGAGAAAAGAAAGAGAACAAGGGAAGTTTCCCTTCTTAATAGGTTATTGTCCTAAGGAAATTTCACTTCAAGAAAAGCAAACTTAACACCCAAAGGATTTTTAATTAGGACATAAATACTAAATAGTATTAGCAACACAATCCCTGCAAATAGCATAAAACACCTATTTGCATAAAAGAATGAGAACAAAAACTTATCACATCACACTCATACTTGGAAATTATAGATAAACCACAACCGCCACCGCCCCCGCCCCCAAAACAAAAAAACAAAGAGACCCAGTAAGGACATCAGTCTCTCACATACAAATTAGGAACCGAAATACAAACAGTTAGATGTGATGGAAGGGCTACCCACGTGGAAGCAGGGGAGAGAAGAGTAAAGAATGCGTGAATTTTGTTAGATTTGACAGTTAAAAGCAGAGAGAGACCCAGGGGGTGAATTGACAGGAAAAAGGTTGGGCTAGACGGCTAGACGTTCTGTGCATCCACAGAATTCTGGATTTATCATTAGTTTTCCACATTTCTAACATAGAGCGGTGTTCTTTCTCAGTAATACCAGTTGCTATCAATCTCCCGACCTGCATGGAGAGCCGCTTGGAAGCTGCCGAACAATTTCTGGCATCATCCACTAGACTATCAAGCAAAGGACTGAGGAGTTGATGCAATTGATGATGGAACAGTTAACAGTTGCTATTTGAAGCAGCACTAAGAATACAGAGGGTCCATTGACGGCCACCAAGGAGGTGAGAAAAATCATAACATGAGAAAAATCATGACACAAAAATATATGTTTAGAGATGTAGCTTTTCATGGGTGACAAGCGACGAGCCACGTGGTTGGTACTTCGATGTTATATGGTACTTTTGAGTTCAATGAAGAACCTGTAAGAGAATGTGACAACAGTAGTGATTTGTTTGGACTGTGGAAGGGTGTTGAAATGATTCAAAAAGTGGCAACTTAGCCAATGTTCTGCCATGGACTGTTGGGGGAGTTTCAGAACAACACATTGGATGATCCATATGACGCATTAATGGGATGGAGACAAAGGGGTTCAACAATTGAGTATCACAAGCTATTCATTACTCAAGCTCCTTCCAAATCTGCTCCGTGAGGAATGCTTGTGTGGTGTGTTCATGAATACACAAGGATGCAACATAGTCTGAGTTGAGGATGATCAGTTTCATGGTCCTTTATTTGTCAATAGAGAAGGCTTAAAAGGTAGAGGATCGAAATTGGATACCAGGTCTATCTACACCACACCCATACTCATGCTCTAGAAATGGGTTCGGGTCAACAATAACTCATGAGGGATCAATTGTGGAAGCTTCATATGCATCAGCAGTTAGCCAAAGTAAGCCAAGAAGGGAGAATTTCTTGGCACAGACAACTAGAGAATGGCGACAGCAACTTTCCAGAGAGAAGGACTAGAAAAACAGCCATAAAAGTTTTCACATGGAGCAGCCATGGGAGATTGGACAACTCCAAACACAGACAGAGCTAACCATGTCTGATCCAATAGATTACTGTAAAGAAGGAGACACATCATGGATGGAGATTGTCCATGACTATTTTTTATTTAATCATGGAGGTGTTTACGTTGCATTTGAAGTGACCTGATGATAATGCTGTGTTCTTCTTGAATGCAAATCTAGGATGTACGGCTCAATTGATGAAGCCCGAGGAATAGCTATTGACGCTACAATATCAACTGCAAATGTTGTTTTGTATTGTCCTACGTTTCACTCAGGTGTGCTGCTACGGTGGCCCATATTGTTTTATTTACATGATTTAAGTCCACCCATCAGATGTGCAATCAATATTCAGGAAGCAATCTATTCACAGGAAGGGATGGTCCAGAAGATGTATAAAGTATTTAAATCGGAGAAATTACCAATCTAAAGGGAGTGGCAACTCTGTTGGCTTGAGTTCTTGTCCTCTTGCAAGAGGAAGTGGGTTTAGAATGATCGAGCAGGTCAAGGCAATGAGGCAGCTGAGTGGAATGCTCTCAAATTGCAAAGACGAAATGCTTAGTACATTTTCAGTTGATTCATTTGTTCGTGTGCTCACAGGGTTCAGTTTTCCTCCTGCTCAAAATGAAGAAATTGCATTAGTCACCATTGGTGGAGCTGTTGCTTGGGGCATGTGTCTCCCCCATTATCGTCCTTGCTGCCTCTTGTTGTAGGAATTGGGACCCTAGTAGTTGTTCCTTCAGCTGCTACATGACCCTCACCATCTTTGGAGGGAGCATTGAGAGACACCCTCCTGACACTCAAGTTTATGTGCAGATAAATAAAGGGACAGGCAGTAGGGTAATGACTTGTGTGAGTAAGAGAGGTGAGGTAGAAGGGATATGCGGAGGTTTTATTGCAACAGCCTAGCTGCATGACGGTAGTGGAGAGAAGAGTGATAATGGCATGAATTCTTTCAGAACAGAAGGTTGAAAGCAGAGAGAGGGAGAGAGAAGGAAGCCATGAATTAGGGGGAAAAGGGCAAGGGTTTGGGCTAAAGGTTCTCTGCATCTGCTTAACTCTGGACTTTTCATTTATTTCAATATTTTTCTGTTCTTCTATGGAGTTGGTGTACATTATACTTTCCCAGTAATAACAATTCCAATCAGATTTTGAGGCATATAGCATAATTTAGAAAGACATTCACTTTCCCAAGAAACAAAGAAATCTCCAATTACACAAACTACATCTAATTTCAATATATCAACACCATAAACTCACCCATCAGTTGGGTTACTGGTAATGGCCAACTTTACAGGAAACAAGGGGTGTGCCACAGAAACCCAGAACCTGTCACAGAAAGAACAACAGAAAATACAAATTTAAGTAGCCAGAAAACGAAAATGCTAAATAATAGAATGAATTGAAAATAACAGAGAGAATATAAAAGATAAAATAAGGGAAGAATCATTCAATATAACTTAGCAAACAAAAGAACAAAGTATCTGAATCCTTGAAGCGAAAGATAATATAAAATTCAAAAGCATCTTCAGGAGCCACCAACTCAACATAATAAGAATCCATAGAGGATAAAGATAGCTAAGATAATAAGATGTTAAAATGTGATCACAGAGAATAAGCATTAACACGGGCCATCATATTAACAACAAAACTATAACAGTACAACATGGTATCATCTCACAACTACTAAGCAGTAAACCTAGTTCACTGCAACAATAGATATCAGCCGAGAAACTGAAAATCACAAGCAAATCATGTCAACCAACCCAATACCTTGAAGACACAATCAAGCACTAAAACCCTTAACGTTCACAAATATATATATATACACACATATGAAGAAAAAGAAAGCTATCAGCTGAAATAAGAAGGGAATGAATATGACATACGGGTCTGCACGACCAAGTCTACAGATTTCACAATAGAATTTATCAGGAACCGGCAGGACACCTTCCATAGGTTTCTCTGGAATAATAACACAACTGATGTGTTGCCACACATGGCATCTTGGATCATCACACTGCAATAAGATGAAAAATATTAAAATTCCATAATCATCAAATATACGAAACATACAGGAGGTCCTATGGAAATGTGCAATCACTCAAAAAAGGAATGAGATTATAATTTGGTTGGTAATCACTCAAATTATATGTGCATGTGCAAATGCACGGATTTTTATGTAGAAAGAAAAAACATCAGTTTTTACACCTTGACCAATGCATCTGTTTCCAATGTACTTCGACAGAGACAACGAATCTTCGTATCTGATTGAAAGGATTCATCTTTTTCAGCTTTAACTTTCACATTACTGCTATCCGAGGCACCCTGTTCCTTTGATGCAAGATCAGTGGCCCCAGATATCTGCATTTTTCTGAGCAAAGAGAAAATACAAATTTTAAATAAAAAATATCGAATTCAATAGATTAAACATATGAATCAGTATAATCAACCTAAACCAGACCTAAATGTAATGCACCAGATTGTTTAAGTCAACTTCTCCAAGTATTTTAGGTCATTGCATGTATCCAAAACAAATCAAAAGCTAGAAGAACAAAATACCATCAACAGTGTTGTTTGCAAAGACTGACCTATATGTGTCATCCACTAATTTTGCCACCTGTTCTTTTCCAATAGCATTCTTCTTAGCAAATATTTTGGAAACTGGGAAAAGACAAGAAGTTGCTTAAGTTTATAGGAGAAATGAGAGAGGAACACAAGAAAATCAACTCCACGTATTAAGATCACAAAATGGATTAGATGCACAATTACTGAATACTCCAAAGTTTTATGATTCAATAAACAATGCCCACAAAGAAGTTGCCATCATTCCTAAAATACAAAGAATATGCCAAACCAGCTTTAAATACAACAAAGAAGAGGAGAGGAAATAAAGAAAATTTAAGGCAAGAATACAAGCCCAGGTGAAAATAAACAGCTCAAAATTGTCTATTTAACAAGGAGGGTGTACCATCACAGCAATTGAAAAAACTCCATGGCCTTATCCTGAGATTCCCATCTAAACTTGAATAAAATACAGCTAACCACAGACTAAAATGCAAATTTCAATTAGATGTTGAAAGACATGTACAAACTTTGCAGAAATTGTATAGTTAATGATTCCATTCTGCTCATACTTTCATATGCAGATATATTGTCTAAAATTCCAATAAATAGGCTTGATACCCAAACAGAAACATTATGAAAATAGTAAAGAAATATAGGACAGAATTTGACAAAATTTGATTCCCTTTGTGTCTGTGCGAAGAAGTATACCTTGATCATCAGACAGAACGGATAATACCCGATCAACAAGATCCTGCAGAACATGAAACACTGGTATTATTATATCATCCTAAAACTCCAAGACATGATATCATCCTAAAAGGAAATAATGCATTGAATCAAAACCAAAGTTACAACAATTATAAAAATTGATGTCATAAACTGACTATATCCATAAGTTTAAAGAGATGCAACCTCATATTATTAATAGGTAAGAGAAGTATGATGTCTAAGGATATAAGACCCAAATGCAATAATCCAAATTGAATATAACCCATTGCGAAGATGGAAAAATGTAAAATAACAGATTTATAAATCGAGGAAGAAACAGTGGTTCTCGTCATCTACAAGAACCAATAATCAGAACATAAGCACTATTAAACAGGGTAAATAGAAAAATCCAAACCAAAGTGAGAGCAGAATCAGTATTAAGCTTTATTATCTAACCTGTTTCTTTCCCTGCTTCGAAAGGCCTAACTGAGTGAGCACATCTTTGAGCTCTTTTATACGAAAATATGCCAACTTTTCCTACAAGAGATGTCAACAAATCAGAAAAGTAGAATAGCATATCCCAATCATTAATTTATCAGTTCGTTCAACCAAAAACCAAAAACAGATGCCACAGTATGAAGAAATATCCAACCATCACGTTGCCCACGTAGTATCACGTAGTATCGAGTATTAACAGTCACTATAAAACCCCAAAAAAATTTAATAAAACCTGTACTGTAAACCTCGTTAACCATGTTTCCGCTTAAAGTAAACAGAACTAGGTAAAAACATAAAGTCCAACCGATGAGGCAAACACTGTGGCTTCCCAGTATAATTGTCTTGCATTATCCGTGTAAACCAAATTTCAAAACATGAAATTCCCTTGCTCCCACCACATTAATCTCTTCTCTCTAATCCGTGTACAGCCAATCACCAGGAAAAAAAATTAAAATTAAAAGAAAAAAAACCAAAATTTCGTTCTGCAATAATAATTTAACGAAAATGAGCTAGGCAAACACGCAATTTGCAACCAATTCGTAGTAGCAAAAAATCCAATGGACTAGGCATTACTGAAAACCCAAGTAAACCACAGCAAATGCTAATCACTCCCCCAAAGACATGCAAAAACTAATGAACTCTTCAATTACAAAGGAACCCCTTGGAAATGATGACATGAACGAACAGCGAATTAATTTCCCAATTAGGATCACAAAATTTACAAAAGCAAAAACTCCCTAAAACCTTAAACCCCCCCCCCCCAACTAGATTTTGAAAAATAAGCGAAGCCTCTCATCGCTTACCTTGCAACTGGACACCAAATCCATCTCCTCAAAACCGATAATTCAGCACAGGATCAACCAATCAAACAGCAGAGGCAGAGAGAGAATCTAACGCATGCTGCCACCAGCATCAACCAGTCTAATCAAATCAAAGCAAACAGAGGTGAGAAAAAAACATCAATTTACCAAATCAGACACATAAATTGGAAAAAAAATTTTTAAAAAAAGGCAAAATTGATCGATGCAATTAGAGGGAAAATTTGAGCTGGAATCGATGAGAAAACAACCACACAGAGAGGGGGAATTGGGGAATTAGGGTTTGTGAGGGGTGGGAGTATGCTTACACCGACTATGGCAGAGAGAGAGAGAGAAGGGGGGGTTGCTGGTTTTGGGTGTTGTTTTTTGACCGAAGAAGAGAGAAGAGAACAGATAGAGAGAGAGAGAGACCAAAACCAGAAAAACCAATCGGTACTTCACATTCCAATGGAAAAAGGTTACGGACCTATCGCCGATTATGCAATCCGGTTTTTTCACGGCAACAGGTCCGGGTTCGGTTACGCTGCGCTCACGTGTGTAGGGTGCATGCAACATACATCCGCCGGTTTATATATGAGAAATTTTAAAAAATGTTTTTTCGTTGCTCATGTTAATCTATTTGTTGAACCAAGTTTAGCATTAAAAAAAAATTAAAAATTAAGTTGACATTTTAATTTTTTTATGGATCAAGTTGGGAAATGAGATATTTTTCAGCAATTAACTTGAACATTAACTCAATATTATTTGTGCACTCAAAAATAATTACTTAAAAATAAATAAACATTAGGAGACAGAAAAAAAATATTACACAATAGCAAAAAATAAATGTTGTCATCGAATATTTTTACGTCTCCATACACGCATTAGTTTAATATTGTTACAAAATAGATAAACAAATATTGTTACCAAATATTTTTTGTGTACTCATATATGCATATGTTTAATATTGCTTGTTTTTTGTGTTTAATAATATTTGTTTATCTATTTATAATATTTATTTATTTGTTGGCTTACTATTTTTGAAATGTTTAAATAATGAGGTTGATTAAAAAATATGGTTAAATATCATTTTTTTTATGTGTCAAATATCTTTAAGAGTGATTATTGGATGAAATGTAAATATGTAATAATATAACTCACTTATTCATCTTAGAATTAATAACCATGCAGCATTGCATCCAAAAGAAAATCATACAACATTATTCACCCAACAAAATTGTAACAAAATTTATGATTCTTTAATATTTTTCTTTAAAGAGAATGGTACTGGAGTCTTTGAATGATTCAATTCGTCTGTCTTAATTTGATGTCTTTCACTTTATCTCTTCTATCAAAATTTGGCAATACATAAATTATTGTTGTGAGGTTAATCACTAGCCATTAGCATGGGATGTAGTTATGATAGTTGATAATGGTCAATCTTCAATGTCAATAGCACTAAGAAAAATGCAAATCGATATCATTTAAAGCTAATTATGCAATTTGATATAGGAGGCTCATAATGATTCTGATTCTCTTCCCCCTCTGTCTTTATCATGAAGTCCTTGTTATTTCCCTTAAACTCTTTTTTCCTTTCTTGTTGAATGGTTGACATTCTCCATCCTAGTTTGCTTTGATTCCTTCTCTTGTAACTTCATTAGTTAATATTTTATATTTTCTTTTATGCATTCTAAATTTCCACAAGCCTCTTCTATCATATTTCATTAAATGCAATTATTGATCCAAGAGTATAGAAATTTGCAGTGTGCAAGAAAAAAGATAAAACAATAGCCAAGGTAGATGCAAGAAAGGGGATTGCTGCATACAAGAATGAAGAGTGCTAATCGTTCAATGACAAAAAAAAATAGAGTTTACAAAAGGGAAAAAGCAAGAACTTCATGATAAAGACAAATGAAGAGAAATACTTGTATCATCGTAAGCCTCACAAATTATATTTCATAATTGGCTCTATTTGATACTATTTTGCTCATTTACATAATGGTCTTAACATTGAAGATTGGTCAATCAATGGTCATAATTACTTCTTACAATTTATTGTTGTGACTCTTGTGAGGTCAATCACTAACCATTAGTATGCATCATAGTTATGATCGCTTATATTGATCTTTCTTCAATGTCAAGAAAACTATGTAAAAAGGCAAATCAGTATCTTATAAAGCCAATTATGCAATATGATCTAGGAGGCTCATAGTATAACATCCAAAGCATCCTAACTTTTGATAGTTTCCACATTGGGATGGTCCCTCGCGGATTTAAAACAAGTCACAAGGGAGAAGTATCTAGGGTCTAAATACCTTCTCCTTTGTGACGTGTTTTAAATTCGTGTGAGGACGACCCATAGTGGATCCTATCAAAATCTAGGGTGTTTAGGTTGTTACAGATGGTATCAGAGCCGATACAGGGATCGATGTGCCAGCGAGGAGCAAGGGGACGAGCCCCAAGTCCTACATCGGTTAAAGAGGGGATAAAAATATGCCTTATATGGGTGTGGATACTTCTCCCTTATGACACATTTTAAATCCATGAAATGTCAACTCAAAGCGGACAAGATCATAAGTTGTGTGTTTGTGTTGTTACACATAGTGATTATGATTCTCCTCTTCCTTTGTCTTTATCATGAAGTCTCAGTTTTTCCCCTCTTGCAGACTTTATTTTCCATTGTTGTTGAATGATTGACATTATCCTTCCTTGTTTGTTTCGATTTCCTCTCTTGTAACTTCATTAGTTAATGTTTTATATTCTCTCTCGTGCATTGCAAATTTTCACACGCATCTTAAACCATATTTTATTATTGGCCAACGATTTTGCAATTGTTGATCTAAGAGTCTTGTGAAAATTTGCAATGTTCAAGAGAAAAAGATAAAACACTATCCAGTGATGATGCAATGGAGGGGATTCTAGCAAACAAGGATAAAGAATGGCAATCATCATACAACAAAGGAAAAGAAAGTCTGCAAAGGGAAGTAGAAAGAATTTCATAATAATATAGACAAAGGAGAAAAGAAAATTATGGATCACCACGAGATAGTTATATAAGATTTTGAAATGGGCTTTGTAAGATAAATTTTTGCTCATTTTCATAGTGCTCTTAACATTGGAGATTAGTCATTATCATTGGTCATTAGCAATTGGTCCCATGACGATAAAGAATTAGATGTAGTTATGACAATTGATAATGACGAGCGCTATGAAAATGTGCAAAAATGCAGCTTGCAAAGCCAATAATTAGAACCATGAAGTGTGACGTAGTGATAGTTCACATTGTCCCTAACTATGTTGGTGTGAGTTTGATCCTCACTTATATAAATGGAAAAACATTTCATGGCTAGTAGTCAATCACTTTGGGTGAGCTCAGTTACTGCGAGAGGATTAGTCACTATTGCCAGTAATAGACACCTTGGATACACCAAATAACGCTAATTGTAAAATTTGACCTAACTAATTGTGAAATTTGACCTAAGAGGCTCACGGTTTTTCACAATTTTTCTCCTATTTTGTATTTGTCATGAAGTTATTGCTCATTCTATTTTGCACTTAGCATACTATCTTTCCATTTATTAATGAATGGAAGTCATTATAATTCTGTTGCTATATTCTCCCGTCTTACATATTCACTGGCTATTATTTTTATCCTTTCTCTTGCATCTTGTAAATATCACAGGCCACTTACACGTGTTGACATGCTACAAAGATGTATTTTTATTTTTATTTTTAAATATCTGTGTTTAAAAGTATTTGTAAGTTTTTTAATTTTACAATAATATATACTTTGATCTTTTTAAAAATTAGTATTAGTATATAATTTTTGTTTCTAAAAGGTTTTATTCTTAAAACTAAGGTTTTTGTCATGTGTCAATATTTTATAAAGACTTAGCTTTGACCAGTACTTCTAGGTCATATTACAACTAATGAGAACACATTAGTTGAGAACTTTTGTCACGTCACTTTGAGACATCACAAAATATGTAAATTATGGTTTCGCCTCTAACAGGGTGTTGAGACTTAGCACAAAAGCTAACAAAAAAAAAACGTAAATCTTAGTATCATTTTTGCATTGTCACCTAAATGAAAACTACACTAGACAGGAAGGTTGTTTGAAATGACTCTAGGGTTAGAATTTGTTTCCAAAAGCACCCTAAAGTGCTCAAAAGCCCTACTCTTTATTTTTTGATCTCCTCGATATCCATTATCAGAAATAGTGACTAATCTACTCGTATACTATTTCTTTTGGTTGTTTAGGAGGTGTCTGCCGCCGATAGGCCTCTTCTATCATATTTCATTGTTGGCCTATGGCAAAATGCAATTCTTGATCTAAGAGACTTGTAAAAATTTGCAACGTGCAAGAGAAAAGATAAAACAATAGTCAAGGTAGATGCAAGAAAGGTAATTGTTGTAAACAAGAATGAAGAATGTCAATTGTTCAATGACAAAGGGAAATAGAGTTTGCAAAAGGGAAAGAGCACGAACTTTATGATAAAGATAGATGAAGAGAAAAATCTATATCGTCGTAAGCCTCACATATTATATTTCATAATTGGCTCTATAAGATATTATTTTGCTCCTTTACATAATGCTCTTAACATTGAAGATTGGTCATTATCAACGATCAAAATTACATCTAAGAATTTATCAGTGTGACTCTTGTGAGGTCAATCACTAACCCTTAGTATGCATCTGAGTTATGATCGCTTACAATGACCATTCTTCAATGTCCAAAGAACTGTGTAAGAAAGTAAAACGGTATCTTATAAAGCCAATTATGCAATCTGATCTAGGAGGCTCGTAGTGTAACAACCCAATCATCTCAACTTGTGATGGTGTCCACATTGGGATGACCCCTCACGGATTTAAAACTAGTCACAAGGGAGAGGTATCCAGGATTTGAATACCTTATCCCTTGTGACATATTTTAAATCTGTGAGGGGCTAGCCCAAGTAGACCCTATCACAATCTGAGATGTTTAGGCTATTACAGATGGTATTAGAGCCTATTTCGGGATCGGTGTGTCAACGAGGACATTGGGTCCCATAGTGGGTGGAGAGTGAAAGGGGATGAGCCCTAAGTCCTACATTGGTTAAAGACAAGAGTGGATCATGCCTTATAAGGGTGTGGATACCTCTCCCTTGTGACGCATTTTGAATTCATGAAAAGTCAGCCCAAATCGGACAATATCGCAAGCTGGGGTGTTTGGGTTGTTAGACTTAATGATTATGAATCTCCTCCTCCTCTATCTTTATCATGAAGTCCTTGCTCTTTCTATTTTGCAGACTCTTTTTCCCTTTATTGTTGAATGATTGACATTATCCTTCCTTGTTTGCTTCGATCTCCTCTCTTGTAACTTCATTAGCTAATGTTTTATATTTTCTCTCGTACATTACAAATTTCCACATGGCTCTTCCATTGTATTTTATTATTGGCCTACAACAATTTGCAATTGTTAATCTAAGAGTCTTGTGAAAATTTGCAATGTTCAAAAGAAAAGATAAAATATTATTCATTGAAGATGCAAGAAAGGGGATTGTGGCAAACAAGGATAAAGAATGCCAACCATTATATGACAAAGGGAAAGAAAGTCGGCAAATTGCAAAGGAAAATAGAAAGAATTTCATAATAGTAAAGACACAAATAAGAAAAATATGGATCACCATGAGATAGTTAGATCAGATTTTGAAATCGCCTTTGTAAGATACATTTTTTCTCCTTTTTCATAGTGCTCTTAACATTGAATATTGGTCATTATCACTTGTCCTTAACAATTGGCCTTACAATGATAAATTCTTGGATGTAGCTATGATAGTTGAAAATGACGAGCATTGCGAAAATGTGCAAAAATATATATTGCAAAGCCAATTAGAACCATGAGGTGTGCTGTGGTGGTAGCTCATCTTATTCTCTAACTATGTGAGTTCGATCTCCACTCATCAAACTAGAAAAATATTTCGTGGTTAGTATTCAATTACTTCGGGTGAACTGAGTTACTACGAGAGGATTAATCATTATTTCTAGTAACGAATACCTCGAATACACAAATCTGACCTAAGAGGCTCATGGTTTTTCACATTTTTCTCCTCTTTTATCTTTGTCATGAAGTTATTGCTCTTTCTATTTTGCACTTAGCATACTCCCTTTCCTTCCATTTGTTAATGAATAGATGAGATTATGATCCTTTTGCTATAACCTCCTGTCTTACCTACTCATTGGTTACTATTTTTTTTATCTCTTCTCGCATATTGTAAATTATCACAAGCCTCTTGCACGTGTTGACATGCTATAAAGATATTTTTTAAAATATATATTTTTTTAAAAAGTATTTGTAAGTTTTTAAATTTTATAATACTATATACTTTGATATTTTTAAAAATTAGTATATAATTTTTGTTTTTTGAAAAGTTTCATTCTTAAAATTAGGATTTTTGTCATGTGTTAACATCTTATAAAGACTCAACTTTGATTAGCGCCTCGTAGTCAAATTATAGTTGCTAAAAATACAAGAGCCGACAATTTTCATCACATCACTTAGAAAATCACAAAGGAGATTGCTAACCTTTACAAGCTCAAGTAGAGGTTAACGTTCTCCACATTTTCAAATGGTCAAAAAAAATCCAACTCCCCCTTTTTAAAGTGATTTTTAGTATGGGCAATTTTGTCTTTCTCTTTCCTATGAATTAATTGTTGAATTATTTTTTTCATTCCTCCCATTTTCTCTATGATGGGTTTTACAAGCGCATGCATCTTCTACAAGAATACCATCACTCTCTCTCCATTTATTTTCTTCATATCCTCACCCTTTATTTATTTTTTTTTTTTTTGTTATTCCTCATAATCATATCCATCACCATCCCAATACAACTTATAATTGGAAGCCTCTCACTTTCTCAGCCTGATAGCTCAAAGCCTCCAAGTGAGGCCGATTCTCTCTCCAATTGCCGAAATTGAGGGTGACTTTGGCAGCAATGCAAATATGAGAGATGAGGGGATAGAGTGGCCATTGGGGAGGGGAGGACACTGAATCAGATGGGTGTTTATGTAGATTTTCATTTAAATTTTTGTTTTTTAATAGCCTCACTCCCACATCGCATGGGTCTAGGCATCAATTGAGTGACCTTGATATATGAAGTATTGGCGTGCGAGAGGAGAGAAATTTCATGAGAAAGGAGATTTGAGGGAGAAAATGTCAAGTAGTAATTAATTGAAAGAAAAGAAAAAGACCAATTTACCCTCAACTAAAAATCTGATTTAGAAAAGAAAGTGTTGAATTTTTTGATCATTTAAATACGAGGAGCTTGCAGAGGTTAGGTATGTTGAGATTTGACACAAAAGCTGGCAAAACTAAAAACTCAAATCCTAGTATCGTTTTTGTAGTGTTGCCTAAGCAAAAACCTAGACAAAAAAAATATTATTACTATTTTTTTTAAGGTTGCAATTTCAAAAAGGAGAAAAATGACTCTAGGGTTAGAATTTGTTTCCGAAAGGACCCTAGAGTCAAAAAGGCCCATTCTTTATTCGCCACATTGGTTTTTTCAGCAAAAAAGAAAAAAAATAGTTCTGAAGAAAAATAAAAAATAAATTATATCGATTTCTTGAACAAAGGGTAAAGGAAGCAAACTAGGAACAAAAGAAAAACCATTATTTTTTTCCTTCTGCAGTTTCTTCAGTTCGCAAATCGCTTAACCATTCTATTCCCAATGGCCTCTGTAGCTGATACACAGAGAACTTTGTATCTATCTACTTTCATTCATTGATGTGTTTTCTATTCCTATCTTTCATTTTTTATTTTTTATTTGTGTAGTGTTGGAACTGAGAAAGTTGATTCGAAACTCTTCTTTTGATTTTTGTTTTTGCTGACCTAAATTTTGATTGGTAGGTACCCATATGTAACCGGATCATCTGTTGTCGCCATCAAATACAAAGATGGGATTCTCATGGCTTCTGATATGGGAGGTCAGATTCAAATCCAAATGCAATTCCTATCCCTATTTTCAATTTTTTTTTAAATTTTTTTTTGTACAATACAGAATAAAGTTATTTATTTGGTGTATTTTATGTATGATGAATGTGTATCTGAACATATTTGACTGTCCAAAATCTAAGCAGTAGAATTTTTAATTTTTTTTTTACCACAATATGAACTGTGGAGTTGTTTGGGGTGGTTTGAGTTAATTGTAGCTTATTTGGTGGAATGGAATTGTATGGTTCAATTGTTTCATTTTCTTCTAGAGTATTTTGTTAGAAAACAAAGATGTGCCTTCTTTTATGTTGAGTGTTGTACTAAATTGGGATTCCTTAGAAGTGCTGGCTTTTGGTTTTAGTCATTGTGTTTTGGACCATAAATGTGTCAGCTCTGTCTAGTGCACATGGGTTTTATAGTAATGGGTTCAATCTGTGTCTCATGTCAATCAATGGATATGCCTACAGGTTCCTATGGATCTACCCTGCGGTACAAGAGTATTGAGCGCTTGAAGCCTATTGGGAAGCATTCCCTTCTTGGTGCCAGCGGGGAAATAAGTGATCTTCAGGAGATTCTGCGCTACCTTGATGACCTTATGTAAGTCTTGGATTATTTCTCATAATTATGGCATAAGAATCTCGTTAGTTAAACGATTTGCTTTTGCTTTTGCTTTTGTTTTTGTTTTCCTCGCTTGATTTATTTTGTTTAACTCTATTTTTTAAATGTCTAGGAAATGAGTCCATTTGTGTATCACCTCTCTCCATTCATTCCAGATTTTGATAGTTTCAACTTTCAACATTGCCAATTAACTGGTGGTTTTGGGTTATGAATGTTGCAGCCTCAGTGACAGCATGTGGGATGATGGGAATTCCCTAGGGCCTAAGGAGGTGCACAACTATTTAACTCGAGTGATGTATAATAGGCGTAACAAGTTCAACCCATTGTGGAACTCCCTTGTACTAGGTGGTGTGAAGAATGGACAAAAGTACCTTGGCATGGTATGCCCTGGTTTGTCTTTTTTCTTCTATTTATTTTGGTCAACAATAAAAAGCCTGCAAGTTTACTGAGTTTTTGTACTTATCCTTATCCAGGTTAACATGATTGGAGTTAATTTTGAAGACAATCATGTAGCCACTGGGCTGGGAAATCATCTTGCAATCCCAATTCTTCGCGATGAGTGGCGTGAAGATTTGACCTTTGAAGAAGGCGTTAAGTTACTGGAAAAATGCATGCGTGTTCTGTTATATCGTGATAGGTCTGCTGTCAACAAGATACAGGTTTTGTACTTTTTTCATTTTCTTCTTGTAGTTAAATCCTTAGAAAGCTGTGAGGGAGCATAATTAATATGGAGTTGTAGAAATATGCACCCGACTCTGGTCTAAATGAAAAAATGGCATACAAAAGAATTGAAGTATTGTCGTCATAAAAGTAAATTACAATTTCCCAAAGTTGTAATATAAGTGAAATATCAGAATATTGTCCTATACCTATAGATGTTAAGGGCGCATTTTCATTGGCACTGTGTGCCCATCTCTATTTCTCCACGGGTTGCTAGAGGTCTCTTTTACTGCAATTTACTTACACCTTTCAAGACATAGTTATGGATTTGGGCTATTAATGAAATTTGGAAGGGTCTTGGGGATTGAATAGTGATTTTTTCTTCCTTAGTTTTTGCTAGGACTTTTTCGTAATTCTCAGTTTTTTTGTTTTGCTTTGTTAGAAAGCCTATTGATGTTCAGTAAGGCAGTTTTATGAGCGGGGACACTAAGCCGAAATTCATATAGTAACTAATTCTTTAGCTGATCATATCTATGTGGGATTGGATCCTCATTGGGTCTAATTCCAACTTGTTACAAAAAGACAGAAAGTTTATAGGCAGAAAGCTTAACATCTTGTATGAAATTCAAATGGCTAGTTTAGTTCAACAACATAGAATTTTGATCGCTATGAAGGCTTTAGCGAAAAAGGAATATCTGATATAATAATGTGGCTATTGGATTATGTCTTAATTCTGGATGCTTTGGGGAAGAATACATCTTGATCTTAAGGTCTAAACGGTAAAAAATATAGGTACACTTGCTTATCACCCAATTATGGAACTGCAAAAGTGGAAATCCAGTGAATACTGAATTCCATGGTCCAGTGGTCTTGTTTTAAATGAAATGTCGAATATATCGATTTGTTTCTACTTGTTCATGGTGTTGCAAAGCTTTCATTTTCTTTAGCTTTTACCGTTTTGTAGAGATGCTTGGATCTCAACTATACGACTTTTCTTTCTTCATACATAGATATACAATTTTCAAGAGTTCAGTGGACTGTTTTAATTATTGCTTTATCATATTTACTGGATCGGTTATACTGAATTTTGCAGATAGCTAAAATGACTGAAGAAGGTGCTACTTTGTTCCCTCCATTCTCATTAAAAACATATTGGGAGTTCTCAGCTTTCAAGAATCCAACAGTAGGTGCTGAAGGTTCTTGGTAGCTTGCAAATGAAACTGGAATTTTAAATTGATATATGAAATGGTTTCCAATCCCCATAGATTACTTCGTTGTGTTAAATTGACATGGAATGAATTAGCTGATGTGAGTTTATGTTTCTCACAAACATTTGATGTTATGTGACTTGAGATCTATTTTACATTCACATTAATGGTAGTTCAACTATTTAGAAACAAAGCTACTTGGTACAAGAAGATAGCACAATTTTAAGCATCAGTTTGATGCCACACCTAGTTCAGCTGGTGTTACATGAAATAAATGGGATTGTATATTAGAAGCAAAGCAGTAGGTGAATCAGATTCAAATGTGAATAGTATAAATTCACATTGTATTGAAAGTTGGTTGAGCAATAGGATGATAGGGTTTGAACAAATAGAAGAATAAAAGATACGAGTGTTTCTAATATGTGAAACGACTAGTAAATTCTGTATCTGGATTATTTTCTTTAAAATGAGGATTTAATTTGGATGATAAAATAAAGGATTTTATTCTTGATCAATAAAAATGAAAAACAAGACTTATTTTCAATTTAAAGAAGAAATCTTTTCATTTTCTCACTTTAAAATATTTTTGTCCTTAAATTCTATGCCTGAATATATGTACGGGCACTTTTATGAACTTTGAAGCTTATCATCTAAAAATCAAATGCTCATGGGATTAAAATAATTAAATTTCAAAAGTTAGACTGGCTACTCAACTTCTCTATTATATATATTTCATTGAAGAGCTCAAATTTTAAATCAACTTAAAAAGTAGCGGAGGGATCTATTGATGCCGGTGAAAGAAATAACGTCCTTGTCCCTTCAAAATTTTCTATAAAAAATAATTCTCATTGATCCAACCATTAAACTGTAACCACTATGATGTTGATCATTTGAGCCAAATATACAGTAATATATAATTAAATGACTCTTTGCTGTATGGAAATTAAATTTTATTTAAATTATATGAAAAAAATATACTTATATAGTTATATTACTAAAAAATACAAAATAATTTATTTATATTATATAATATTAAATGTTTAGGACATTCTATTAGAAAATGTCACAATTTCAAATAATTTGACATACGTGGTGACTGAGAAGCATCGTCTTCATCGAGCTCAAGGGAGAAGACGAAAAATCATCCAAGGTTGTCGGGTAAGTAACTCCCACTTACTCTGCCACCAAAAATCAAAGCAAAAAAAAAAAATGCAATCTTTCGGTAGAAACTGCTTCAAATATCGTAGCTGCTTCAGTAGTAATAGCTCCAATGCAAACCTATGCAACTTCTTCATGAACCCATTTTGGCAGAAATTCCCTAAACCATCCATACCCAATGACCCCATTTGGCAAAATCCACGAAAGACTCGTTTTTTCCATCATACCCAGAAATTTGATCCCTTTTTGTTCCAAATCAATTCTAATTATACTCAATTTCGTGTAAAGTTTGCACCCGATTGCTTAAAGTTTCGTTTTTTTCATCATACCCAGAAAGTTTATCCCTTTTTGTTCCAAATTACTGCTAATCATAATCAGTTTCCAGTAAATTTTGCACCCATTTGCTTCAGTTCTCGTTACTATTCAAGTAGGGCTCATTTAAGGTCTTTTCAAAAGAGGGCCCGTAAGAGGTTGTTGAAATCCCTCAAGCCTAAACTAGACCAAGCCAAATTTCAGTTTGCACTGTCTGAGCTTCCCCCAAGGTTCACCACTGAGGAACTATGCAATTTGGTCACTATGCAAAATGACCCTTTGATTTGCTTGGAGCTGTTTCACTGGGCTACTCAGCAGCCAAGGTTCCGGCATGACGTGTCCACTTATCATGTCACCATAAAGAAGCTTGGTGCTGCGAAGATGTATGAGGAAATGGATGAAATCGTGAATCAGGTGCTCGCAGTTCCTTTGATCCGTTCGGAGGAGTTGTACAACACGATGATATATTATTTCACCGAGGCCAGGAAGCTGAGTAGAGCTGTGAATGTGTTTAAGCACATGAAAAGTGGTAGAAATTTGAATTGCAGGCCTTCTATTAGAACATATAATATCCTGTTTGCTGCATTTTTGAGTAGAGGTAGTAACACCTATATAAACCATGTGTATATGGAGACGATTCGGTGCCTGTTCCGGCAAATGGTCAACGATGGGGTAGAACCTGATATATTTTCGTTGAATGCTATGGTAAAAGGTTATGTGCTTTCTCTCCACGTTAACGATGCGTTGAGGATATTCCATCAGATGGGCGTGGTTTATGATTGCCGGCCCAACTCTTTTACCTATGATTACTTGATTCATGGGTTGTGCGCCCAGGGAAGAACAAACAACGCCAAAGAGCTATATCATGAGATGAAGAGCAAGGGCTTCGTCCTGAGTAGTAAATCTTACAATTCGCTTGTGAATGCTTTGGCGCTCGATGGAGAGGTTGAGGAGGCAGTAAACTATCTGTGGGAGATGAATGAAAAGCAGAGGTCTGCTGATTTTATTACGTATAGGACTGTACTAGACGAGATTTGTAGACGAGGACGAGTTCCGGAGGCCATGAATCTGTTGCATGAGTTTCAAGATAAGGACCTTGTAGATGGCCGTGCTTACAGGAAGCTTCTTTATGTGCTTGAAGATGACTATGGGAATTCAATGAGCAGAATTGATTCAGGTACTGCAATCCTCGACTCTTTTATCGTTGTAGTTAATTGTTTCTATTCTATTAACCAATAGTTGTAGTTAAAATTTCGCATGCTATGTGCCAAGTTTCATATTGTCTTCTTGATATCACATGTATAGCTAGCAGGTGCACACCTAAACCAAGTATTGTGTGACTAAAAGTGGGTTTATAACTTTATGCTGTTAAATGGTTAATTGCTTTATTAAAACTCATAAGTTAGATATGTTATGTCTTAGATAAATGACAATGGAACATTTTTGTCTACATATTTCAGGTCTAGCCTCAACCTCACCTACAAACTCTTGGTAAAGCCTTGGATCCTTATGGCACAAAGTCCTCATAAGCTGCAGACTTTGTCAGAACCTAGAACCCAAAGAAAACTTGAGTTTTGGTTGGGCAAGTGCCTTGGAGTTTTCCAGAACACGACATTCATTCATCTCCCCTTAAAGGTGCATAGATGCCGGAGGCCCTTATGAGGAATTTAGTTTAATCTAAGGTTGAAATATGATGGTAAGGATCTCGGGTATGGTCCATTAGTTCATTGCCAAAAGTACTTCTGCTTCTGAACCCAAATACCTCATGTTTGAGCTCATTGTAATGAACGTTGATGATTGGATTCATTAAGTTGTTGCTTGGAATAAAATCCTCCCAAATTGCTGGGGAAGTAACTGTTTCTTGATCAAGATTGACATCAAGATTGACAACTTGACTTGCAATATGCTTTTGATTGAGGAATAATTCTGGAAGAATGGCGATGTGATAGTTGTATACGATGTCTATGCCTTGCATTCTCTGCCATACCAGATCAGTTGGTACATGAACCTTGATAACAAATTCTTCCATATTGCTTGAAAGTTGGAATGTTCCTGCCTTCTTGGTCAAGTTGGAAAGTTAACCTTCCAATGAGCTTTTGATGGAAGTTGGTATTCTTTGAAAATTCAAAGGTCGTGTAGCTCCTGCTGATGGTTATTAACTTTTTGTCCCTAACTACAAAATATGGTGCAATTGAAGGGTGGTGCCTGAAATGAAGGCTTACACTCCCATTCTATCAGCAAGAGGATCATGAGCTAATTCAGTGGGAGGGTGAGAGGGTGAGAGGGTGACTCCAAAGCATTAGCTTAGAACCATGATTCAAACCAGCCTTGGAAAATGAGTTCGCGACTCCAAGTTGCTAATAGCTGTTACAGGTTGATCAGAATCTGGAGCGTGTGGGATTGAAGGTACCTATTTCCAGCGGCCAGAGGGCCATCTTTGCAGTCAGACTCTATAATCACATCATTCCAGCAGCCATGTTCTTTAGCACAGGAGCAGCGCTTGCCGAATCGCACCGATCTTTGCTGAGAGAATTTGTCCAAGGGACCAAGAAAATGCCATAATTGCCAGCGCTCTGCTCAATATGGTTTGCAAGCATGCCACCAAGGCCAGCCATGCCTTGGTTGCTAAAGCACTGCCATCAACATTTATCTTCATACACCTCTCAAGGGGCTTGCTAAAAGATCCAGCAGATGAGAGCAATAGAGCTTTCACTGAAATAACTAAAAACAAATTAATCTTATTCAAATGGCATGCTATAGTATTCTATGATAGGACCGCGTGTAAGTTTAATGTGGACATAACAACTAGCAAATTACGTGAGTTATTTGAAGTCGATGTTATCACACATAGTATATTTTTTTGGTTAATATCACATATAGTATTTGAATTGACACAGTAATTAACTTTATTTTTTTAATTTACTCATTGTCATCTGATCGATCCATTGGATTCTAATCACGATGGTTCATTAGATGTTCCATCAGCTTCTCATTTCTATTCTATTTGATCATTTCCTTAATGTGACCTCAAGGCCTATGCATAAATATTAGAGTAAGTTGCATCCCTTCGCTTGGGAAATGTCTCTATAACATCTCCCGCTCTTTTATTTTAAAAAACATACACTCCCATCTCTTGAATGATGAAACCATGTGATACTTTA
Source organism: Nissolia schottii (assembly GCA_003254905.1). Lineage (NCBI taxonomy): Eukaryota > Viridiplantae > Streptophyta > Magnoliopsida > Fabales > Fabaceae > Nissolia > Nissolia schottii. The sequence goes on from QANU01050717.1 coordinate 264,161, forward strand.
ATCCATCTTTTATGCTTCTTTATTAAATCTCCATTATTTTTTATCATATTATTTTTTGATGAAAATACGATGATGATGTTCCTTCTGTACTTAGGTTTCTATAAAAGTATCAATACCTTTTTATATTTGAATTATTGTGATTCAATTAAAAATTTAAAATAATAAACAATTTGAGTGAATAAGACACGTGACAAAATTTTAAATATTATGGTATTGATACACTTAAATTTTATGAGATATCAAAATATATGCTTACATTATAATAATAATAATAAAATTGATAAAAATTGTCAACTTCAAGAGAAAAAAAAAAATAATGTTTTACTCCTCCGGCCTAAGGAGAAGGACGTTGGTTCACTTCTTGGAAAAAAGTAATAGCTTAGAAGGGTAAGCCTGTCTACTTCGAAAAGGATGAGTCTTTTTTCTGTGGGTTGAAAATAAAATTAAGAAAGATAAAAAAAAAGGACAGGTTGGATGTGCTGAGTTGAGTTTTATGAGTTGAAATCCACAACGCAAACCATTTCGTGTTGGAAATGTTCGAGCGAATGTCGCAATTAGTCTATAATTTTTTTTTTATTCACATTAATTCCTCAAAAAAAAGTTGTTTCTCGACGCTGCCAATTAGTTTATAAACATTTTATTAATCTAATTGATCTCTTGACATTTTAAACATTACAAAATATTAATGTTGATGTTGACACCGATTGAGGGAGCAATGGATACCTCTCTCACAGGGCAAAATAATAAAAAGAAGGAAGCGAGTATTATTACTTTACTCCTCAATTTGGATAGTAACCAAAATCGCCATACTTGCGATCCAAGGCAATTCCAGCTCTGCAATTCTGTGTAGGGGTGAACATAGGTCGGTCGGGTCGGGTAAGACCCACCCATGTCATTGATTCAACCTGTCTATCAGCGGGTGAGGATAAAATTAATCATTTTTTTACGGGTACCCGCCACCTGCCCTGGTTGGGTCGAGTTAGGCGGGTCAGCGGGTGACTCGTCTTCCCTTTTTTTATAAAAAACTAATTTTTCTTAAAAAAATTCAATTTCTTTTAAAAAAATCCATTTTTTAATAGAAAAAAGGCTATTATTTTTTTAAAAAATAGACGCCTATTTTTAAAATTAAAAAATCTATTTTTTAATTTAAAATAACCATATTTTAACAATTAAAAATAATATATATAGGTAGGTCAGCGGGTCCAATCGGGTTTAGAAGTAGGGATCTGAGACTCGACCTTTATAATACGGCGGATCCATTAGATTCGACTTGTCAACCCGACACAACCCGACCCAAGCGGGTTGGGTTTGGTCGGATCGACGGGTCAGCGGGTCGGATCGAACCCATGTTCACCCTTAATTCTGTGGTAGGTTCTATAGTGTTACTCCTCTATCTACTCTTGGTACTTAGAATCCTGAATTCCAAGGTGAGTGAGTCTCTTTCGTTTCTTCAGTTTCCACTAGAAGGTTTCGTTATTACTATTATTTTTCATAAAAAAAAGAAAAAACTGTGAATTCTGGTCGATTCTATTTTGTAAAAGTAATGCATTTTGGGGAATGAGTTCTTTTATGATTTATTTTTCATACGACAACGTCATCAAAGAGGAAATTTGTGATTTTTATGTAAGATGCTTATGAGAGGACTCATTCTCTTAGATTTTGAGAATGTTTTAGGTGCTTGCAAGAGTAAAATTGCGCAAGAATTGCTTCTTGTTTCACACTTTTATTTTTTATTTTTTATTTTTCAATCAACGTGTGGTTGGTTGAGGTCTCGAGACCTGGAAATGAAAAAACTTTTCAGTTCCCCCTTTGGAGACCTCAGCCGGGTTGGGCTAAGTTAGTTGAGTTTCTGGTAATAAGGCTTGGGTGTGGGTAATTTTTAATTTTTAATGAGATACTGAGGTAGAAAATAGCAATGACATAAAGTAGTCTATTTTTCTTACTGAGTAATCGTCTTAGAATTTCTCATGATTTTTTTTTTTTTCTTCCATAGATGGAGGTGTTGTGGCTAGCAGTTTTTGTTTTTGTTTCTTTCATGCAAGTCCTGCAATTCTGGTGTTCTTTGACTTGACCATGATGTTCTGTTGCATGCAGTTTCCCTTACACTCTGTGCTGCACCATGGCCATGGGCAAAAAGAAGGTTGGCATTAGCATTGCTGTCATCGGTCATGTGGACTCTGGCAAGTCCACCACCACAGGTCATCTCATCTACAAGCTTGGAGGTTTGTGATCCATAGCCTCGAGAAGGAGGAAGGAGGCTGCTGAGCAAGCGCTCCTTCAAGTGCGTGAATGCTCTGCTTGCCTTAACTCTTGGTGTGAAGCAAATGATATGTTGTTCCACCAGTCACTACTTTCCGTCATACCATTAATTGGAGTGGTGAATAGAATTTATGATCATACCACAAATGCATATTTTGCAGATTAACACATTGGTTGCATGAATTGTCATTCATAATCACAAAACTCACTTCTTGTTGCAAAGATATTTGTAACTAGTGTTTGCTTTGTGTTGGGAAGAAGATATTTGTACACCATATTTATACTTTTGTGTAAATGAGTGGCGATTAACACGTATTGTGATTAGTGATGATCGATTATCATTGGACTTTCATCATTTGAATGTTCGATATGGACATCAAAATAGGACACTTAAAAGGAGATAATAGCAAGAGAAAACTGAATATGACAATGATGTACTCCTACTAATATCTACGTTACAAATCATGGTGTCCAAGAAACGTTTCTCTTATCATTATGTGGCCATGTGTATGATATGGTGATCTATTGAAAGTTAATATGCACAAAAGGTTGCATGAGTACTGAGTAGCTAAACTGAGTTTGCTATTCTCATTTGCCTTTGTAATAATTAGCTTTGTTATTTCTAACGTTTCTTGTGCTGAAGTACCGTTCGCAGTTCATTTCTTTTCTGCAGATGTCCAAGGCAAGATATGACCAAATCGTGGACGGAGTTTCATCCTACTTGAAGAAGGTAGGTTACAACCCTGAGAAGGTTCCATTTGTCCCAATCTCTGGATTTGAGGGTGACCACTTGATTGAGAGATCCGAAAACCTTGAATGGTACGAGGGTCCCACCCTCCTTGAGGCCTTGGACCAGATCAGCGAGCCGAAGAGGCTCTCCGTTAAGCCCCTCAGGCTGCCAATCCAAGATGTCTACAAGATTGGTGGCATTGTAACTGTGCCTGTTGGAAGGATTGAAACTGGTACCCTCAAGCCTAACATGGTCGTTACTTTTGGCCCCACTGGACTTGTAACCAAAATCAAGACCGTGGAGATGCACGGCAAGCCTCTTCAGGAAGCTCTCCCCGGTGACATTGTTGGTTTCAATGTGAAGCATGTTACTCTCAGGGACTTGAAGCGTGGCTATGTTGCTTCCAATTCCAAGGATAACCCTGCGAAGGATGTTTCCAGCTTCTACTCTCAGGTTATCATCCTGAACCACCCTGGCCAGATTCAAAATGGTTATTCACCGGTGCTCGACTGCCACACCACACACGTTGTGGTGAGGTTTGCCGAGATTGATAGGAGAACAGCCAAGGAAGTTGAGAGGGAGCCCAAGTTCTTGAAGAATGGCGACGCAGCGCTTGTGAAGATGGTTCCAATGGAGGCTTTCTCTGAGTACCCTCCACTTGGTAGGTTTGCCATGAGGGACATGCGCCAAACTGTGGCAGTTGGAATCACCAAGAGTCTGGTAAAGAAGGAACATTGAGGAGGAAAATGTGGTGGCCCCGGGTGTTGTGGAGCATGGTAAAGGGCATATAGGCTTGGACTAAGGTCTTTGGAGTATTTTCATATATAACATTGCTTGTAGTTTCCTTTGTTTTATAATATGGTGTAGCTTCGTGTCACTGTGGTTAGTGTGTGGTCAGTCTCAGAATTTTTGGTAAGGTTACAGCTCTGGCTGTGTCTCTTCTTTAGTTTGTCTTCATTCATCATATGTTGAGTCTGATATTTTTGTCTGATGTGTGATTCAGGTTTTGTTTGAGGCTAGTAGCTCAGTATACTAAGGTTTGTTTTTGTTTGGGAATGGTTTTTTTTTTCTAAATGCTAGATACTCGTCTTCCATAGTACATTCATAATTGATCTCGTTTAACTTCATTGATCATTTACTTGGTGTATCTGGTTTTTTAATGTAGGCATGGAATTCAATTTGAGGTCTAAAGTGATCCGTCCAGCCGGAGGGCAAGTTTGGTTTTCAGGTAGGACACACTTAGAATAAATTAAATTTCAACTAAAGTGAAAATTTCTCACTTCTAGGGCTCCAGAATTGATTTTGAGCCACCACAACAGAAATCCAAACATGCTATAATTAGTGTACACATTCTCTCAAATATGGAAAATAATATGTAATTATAAGATTGGTAATGATAATCTTTTAAACTCTGATAATAGTCAGCTTGACTCGTTAGATAGCACTGCTCTGATAATTTGTATTTGTAGCTTAAGTTGCTCTCTGTTGTGTACTAATAATATCAAGTGTTGCTTCTCATACATTAGTGTGCCTTTTCTTCTTGGGGTACAAGAAGTGAGCATTCTTCCTCTATAATTACATTGCCTTTTTAAGTTTTCGTCTCAGGAAAATGAAGATTTGAAGTGGTGATGCAGAAGCAGAAGGAAGAAACATGCTACTTGAGATAATTGTGTTATGTAAGGATCTTACTTTTCTTTAACATCTTTCCCCCCTTTCTGCTACGAATTTTTTTTATAATTGTGTTGCGTAAGAATTTATTTTGGAATTTGTTTCTGATTTTTTTAATCTTATATTTATTAAGTTATTTGATTGAAAAAGAAATTAGTATCATTTGATTGACTAAGGTTTTCAGGATCATCAATTGTTTTTATGGATTTATGATATATGTATTAGTTAGAAACTTGCTTTACAAGATGTTTCTTTACTTTTTGGATTCTTTCATTCGGTATATTACTTAGTTTAAGGAGGTTTGCAATGATTACCATTCACCTTTTAGCTGTTTTGGATTATAAATGTAAATATCTTTGAGGATTCCTTCTTGTTCTTTTTGTGGTACTATGAATTGGAGTCATAGGCCCAACAAAATAGAAATACATCTCCTAGGGGAGGATGTGGATCCTCAAAAGTAACATCATTTAGATGGTAAAGTGAGAGATTTCAATAAAGTGAAAAGTGAAACCCATTTTAATTTATTGATCTAATGGTGAAATTTCTTACTTTACCCTCTGAAAGAATCTCATCATCTTTGTCCGAGTAGATAGATAGTAACTCTCCATAGCATCAGATAATACCAACCCTCTCACCTCCACTGGCAGAGTGGTCCATTCTCTCAACATCAACTTTTGCCATGCAATCTACACATTTATTCCCCCACACTAAAATTGTGCCTGATTTACTTGGAGTACTCCATTTAACTCAGGCATTCATGTACAACCTAAATAAGTACATTTTAAATTTTTAAGTAACCTCATTTGGCATTGTTTATTCCCATTAATCTATTTTTTTTTTTGGGGGGGGGGAATTATTATTATTATTTTTTTGAAAATTTAGTCTACTTGAATTGTCTGAAAAGCTATTCTACGTTAAACTCGATTTGTATTTTCATTTCAACAGTGAAGCTACTTATCAATTCAACTAACCCTTTTGAAAAGTGAGTGAGTTGCATTTCCATTGGGCCACATCTAATCAAAATAAGCACGGCTAAAAAAACATGATTATCTACACACTGAACTTGTCATTCTAATTTAGAGGGTGATATATAGGTTGGTAACCCTTATGCTTTTGGTGTTGTATGCTTTTATGCCTTAAGAACCTACCTCACTTAAACAGAAATAACCTTGTCAGTTGCGGGATAAGCGTGCGTACATCTACTCTCTCAAACCTCATTAGGTAAAAGCCTCGTGCAGTGAATCCACCTTTTACATGTGATTGAATGAGTAGAATCATCTATATAGTTTCTCTTATTACTTTTCTTGTTCTTCCCCTACTCATCAGCTTTCTCGATCTTCTCTAGAAGTTGGAGTAAATGGAGAAATAGAGATTTCAAATGTGTAGTTACTGCAGCTACTTGCTTCAGATTTGACAACTTCAAATGGAAAAAAATTGATGTCTGCACTCTCCTCTACAATTTGTGTTTTCAGGTGGTGTACATATGCAATAGCAGGAAAAATTCTTCAAAAGTTGCAGGATTAAAATAAAAGAATCCACAGTTTCCACATAGTTAAAACACAACCAAGATTTTAGACACAGCAAAATAGGAGCTAACTTTGGAAGATGTAGTACCTAGAATATAATCAACAACAACAGCAATCTACAATTTGAGTCCAGAAAACATTGATAATTTTGGTGTTAAAACCAAGCAAGCTAACTACTATGCAGCTTTTGCTGTTAAACCAAGGTAATCATGTGACAGATCTCCATCTTCCTCACCTTTGATCTCCACAGATTCCCTTTCAAAGTTCCTCTGGCTACCAATTTCTTGATCTGCATGCCCACCTTCTCTTGCCAGTGATCTTTGCTTCCTTATGGCCTTCCTTCTCCTATCATGATCTGCCATCCTACACCAACACATAACACAATCATTAGAGAGAAAAAAACACAAGTTTAGATCATAGATCATGGTGTTTTTGTGTGTGTGTTGAAGGTGAATAAAGAAGAGAAGGGGTGTTAGTACTCTTTGGAGAGAGCAAGAGGGTTTGTGATCCCTGCAAGACATAGAGGAACACCATGAGTAACTCGCAGGTTCAACATGGATTGCATTTCTTTTTTGATTTGTTTGAAGGAAGGGAATGAGAAGAGAAGATAAAAAAAGGGAAAGAAAGGAAGGAAGAAAAAAAGGGTAATCTTGTTATGTGAGCATTTAATGATATATGTGATGTCTCTGTTGTCCTATCCACCAAGCATTTATGGCATAAGGATTTGACAATGCAAGTGCTGTAAATAAATATCTTTTCATGTCAGTAATTTTGGGGGCACAGGGAATCATTGGTGCTGTGTGCTTCTTCCTTTGCTGCTGTACCTGTTGCTTATACTTTTTTTCTTCAGTAAGATGTATGTTTATTGTTTGGTTTGACCATTGGAGTTAACAAAAGTTGAAAGGTCTATAGTGTAGTAGTAATTTTTTAAGATAAGGATTTTAATATCAACTATCAAGTATCCTTTGGTTACTTATCACGGAATTCAAAGTGAACAGAGAACTATTAATTGAAAAAATAACACTATGGTGGGTCTGTTTATGAGGGTAAAAAAGAAAACAGAAAAAATGAAAGTTCTTGAATTGAGTTCATATGTAAAATAATATTGATGAGTTTGTTTGGTTTTTTGTTTTTTAATTTTTTAATTTTTTTTAAAATTTTATGAAAGAAGTAGTAAAAATAAGGAAATCGTGTTTCTTGTTTTTATTTTTCGTTTTTACTTCTCATCATGAAAACATTAAATAGATTGAAAACATAAAATGATAGTAGAAATTAAATAGAATTTAATTTTTATCTATGAACAATATAAAACTTTTTACATTGTCATCCGATCAAATCTTTCAATATACATGATTTTTAGAAGACTGAGAGAGAAGGTCAATCATTCATGTTAATGTGTTAAAATTCGATTGAAAACATACAAAATATTTTACTTTTGATTCCTTATTTTTTTATTCATTATCAAGTGCACTTAAGATAAAAGTTTAGGTGAATTTTGGTAAACAAATTTATACTATCATTTAATCATATATTATTATATAAGAGACTTTTAAGATAATGAGTGTGAGACTCAACCACATTTATTAATCTTAAAATTAAAAGTAATGTTATACAGCTAGAATCATCCATAAGAATTCATAATGTTTATCAAAATGATAGAATAAATTAAAGGAATAAAAGCAATAAAAAAAAACTTAGTTTGGTCCTTATAAATCAAAGGCAGCATAAATCCTCTTATATTAAGTATGATCATGTTTAATCATGTTATGAGAAAAAAAAAATATAAACATTCGAATAAGTAGAGTTTAGGAGTGGATCCTCACGAATTTTTTGTTATGTGGGGTCAAATGCGATATTTTATCATTAGTTGAGGATGTGAGACTTATACATAACATAAACAACATCTTCAATAATAATAAAAGATTACACTACTTAAATTTACATGACAAAAAATTCAAGTAAAAGAATTCATTTTCATAAATTTCTTTTAAAATTAATAAAATTCAATTTAAATATTATGTGTTCTTCCTCGTAACTTAACTTTTGAAGGAGCAACTTTATACCACCATCCACTTATCTTAAAGTTAAAAATGATACATGTGACTGTGTGTGTATATATAAAAATAAAAGATATGAACATAACGAGAATTTTATATATATATATATATATATATATATATATATATATATATTTATA
>QANU01050717.1:272905-307749 GCA_003254905.1 Nissolia schottii
ATATATATATATATATATATATATATAGCCTCAATGAATTTGTAATATCATAATATGGTCCATTTAAAAAAATTATGAATGTGTGGTTTTTTGTCTGCAATCGCTATCTCCTGTGACGGTTTCAGACATTTGAATTTTTTTTTAAAGTTTAAAAAAAAATTTTCAGATTTTCTGAAATTGCCTTGTATAGTGGTGATTTCAAAAATTTACCCCACACTATCGTAATTTCTCATTCCAACCCATATATTCAAAATTTTTCTCCTAGACTCATCTCAATGTCAAAACCCCACATAACGATAGGGTAGCTAGTCTCCATGCTCATAAGTCATAACATAGCTCTTGCAACTTGACAGCCTGGATCAATCAAAAGTAAACGAGGAAGTTTGTCATAATTAGAGGTTCCTAACATTACATACAACAAATGCATTTCTTTTTCTTTAAAAGATTGATTTAAGGAAGAAGAAAAAATGAGAAAAGGAAATCATTGTTTTTCTGCATGCCTTAGCTTTTCCTTAATGATGCCAAGTGGAAAACATCTCTCCTCGTGGCCAAATTCCATCCATGCGAGATTCTTTTCACTTTACTCTTTCCTCTGACCTTTTGTCTGTTTCTGTGGAAATATTATCACATTGCCAATATCACATTACTCTTGAAACAGTACTACATGAGAAACACCACTTTTTGACAGACAAACGTAATATAATAAAATACTAATTTTAAAATTTTATAACATGATATATATATATATATATATATATAAATATAAAATTAAATATTTATAAAAAAATAATATATTTTATTGATTAATATTAAATTTTAATTTTTAATTTTTTAAATTACTTTTAATATATATAAAACATTTAAGATATTATTTGTTAATCTTTTTTAATTTTTTAAAAGTTTATATTATTATTAATTATTTAATATTTAAAATATTTTTTTATTCAGACACGGTACAAATGTGACTCAAACAACTTTTAACCCAGACACAATAAATTATAAATTTTTTTTGACACTTTTAAACATTTACAATAATATGTTAGATAAATTTTTGTATGTATCAGGGTCAACTATATGTAAAATATGAGAACACAACACTCTAACAAGCCTCTTGAGTAGTATCAACTGCTAAACCATTTGTACTAGATTTTTTTTTTTCTCAGTAAGGACAGGTCAACTTTATTAATTACACAAAGCAAATAGAAGCATGGATTATCCTTACAGATAGCCTAAGCCACCAAATAACAAACCACCAACAAAGTAGAGAAAATTTTCAAAAATCCTCAAAAAACCAAAAAACTAGAGAGACAAATCTTTTTTTTTTTTTTTTTGGAAAAAAAGTTACCTAACCATCCGGATTTAAGGTAGAATATCATAAATTACATCAAAATACAACATAAGCTACATTATCACATTTTACACTCGCAAAAAAAAAAAAAAAAAAAACAGCACTAGAGAACCACTATAAATGTTGTTTTACTACCATTCTACCATTTCTTCTAGTTAATCAACATTTATATTAGATTCTCTCTGAAAAGATGAAATGATAAAGTAAATAAGTGTAATGTATAATTGAAAAAAACATAATAAAACATTAAACGCTCAACTAAATTAATATATTTCTTTTCTTGTTAGCGTGTTAGAATTGTGCTCTTCAGGCAATTACACATTTGTTTCGATCGGTCAAAAAGTGAAATACAAAAGTTAATAAACTAAACATTTGAACATGTACGAGTTTATATAAAGAAAGCAAAATCGACTCAACTGACCTTTTCCATGCTAGATTCATAGAGATATGGAATATCCTTCTCTTCATAGTTTGGTGTAAATTCAAATAAATTTGGGAAGAATTTGTTTTCCTATTTTAACAATGAGAGAATAAATTCAAATTTCGATAATGAGTTTCTTTTGTTAAATGATGATTCAATAAAACACAATTTATGCAAAGCTAATTACCACCATATGGTTTGAAAATAATTCTTCTCCAAGAAACTCTCTCAAGAACTTGAACCGTTTAAAAGAAAAAATGAATGTAAGAAATAAATAAGATTATAAGAACACAACTAATACTACATAGAGCAATGGAAAATAAATAATTAACCTGTATAATAGAGGACCCATGAGGATATAGTCAATTTTTGTCCTTCAATTATTTCTGATGTTGTTGGACATTTATCATCATTAAAATACATAAAGACACCATTCAGCTCTCTTAGCATTTGTTGAAACATCATCTAATTGCTTCAAGATTGTTTCTTTAATGTTCTTCTTTTGTTTAGAGTAAGATTTGACTTGTGTGATATTACTACAAAATTTATCTTCACAGTCAAAAATCAAAGCTAATGCTTCACTAGCTGCAACACAGATTGTGTTATCTTCTAGCAATGCTAAAAAGTGAGAATTTGCCCTGCATCAAAATAAACATTATATATGTTAAAATCATTATTAACCTCTCTTCATATATTTTTTTTTCTTTCTAATTAGTAGTTAGACATGACTAACTAAGGTCTCTGTATTATATTATATTATATAATACCTTAGTAGAAGTACTTGTGTGGGTACATGAAATGTCTCTATATATTTCTTGTGCATTATCAGTATCAGAGGCAGTCAATGCAATCAACCTTGCATTTTCATACAATTAACAAGATTATTAGTGTGCGTCCATTTGTTTCAACTTATTTGTCAAAATAATTAATTTTTTTATATAAAATAATCAATTTTACATATTTGCATAATTTTTTGAAAATAATTTGAACCTAAAAAAAAATGTTTTTAACCTTTTGGTGTTGAAAAGAAGGTGATTTATGTTATAACATGATGGTATATGTAATAGCATAAAATCTCCTGATCCTTTACAACTCTTTCCCTATTATGATAAGATTTTAAATTTTGATTTTCATAGTTATGATTGAGTATTCAGTTTTTTTTTATTAAAAAAAAATTGAAATGATAACTCAATTTAATTACGTTATATCGTAATCCAATAAAAAAAACTTGAAATATAATTTCATTAATCTAGTTGGATTTAATTTAATGATAGATAGATTTTGCCTTTTGTTTATACACTGTATCATTTTTTTTGAGGGTTGTTATACACTAAATTATCTTCTGTGATGATACCAACTCATTCTTTTGTTATAGTCGTACATAATTATGGATCAAACTGATTAAAGTATTGTTTACTTAAACTGAAATTAAGTCTAGCGAAAGGAGTTAGTATTGCATTTTACAAATTTCGATTAAGGGTGGTGCTTATATTAAATCTTGATTGTGCTTCGAACGAAATTGTATGAGAAAAATAAAAAAATTGCTTTTTTTTTCTTAAATTTATTATATTTTATTTTTATAAAAAAAGACTAGTGAGTCTTTACCGACACAAAATGTTTGTTAAATATTGAATTACTATTGTGCTGTCTAGTCTTATTTTTTATTCTTAAATTAAAATATTTATTAAAAAAATAAAATATTTAACATTTAAAATAATATTCAATTTCAAATAAATTATTGTAGGTTACTATAGAAGATAAGTAACTACCAAAAGGCAAAAAATTAGAAAGATAATTTAGGAATGAAAAGAAAAATTAGATATCAAAACGATACTTATCAACAACAATCTCTTAGATAAAATAACATAGATACGTGTGGTAGTCAAACTTAATTGAGATTCTTAGGCAATTTCACATAGAAACCTTACATTCCTATGTTTGGTAAAAGATGAAAATATATTATTAACCATCTTACATTCTTGTAATGGAAAAAATAATTTATTTTAATCTCAACCTTTCCACGGGAAGGGAATATTGTTAAGAGAAGAAAAATGATAAAATTATCCTTATTTCTATTTTTGATTTACAAGATTGCCCTTTGTTTCACTTGTCTCAAAAATTTTCGTAGAGTAGTATAACATAAAATTATTACGTTATCATTCTTAATTTTTTTTAAAATAAAGTTTTTGTCGCATAATTTTTTTTTTATTTTTTATGAAAATATTTTTGGAAAAAATTTTTTCTGCTCAAAAAAAATATTTTTCAATAAATAGTTTTTTTGCAAATATTTCAGGGAAAAAAAACATTCTAATGTTCCATCTACCATTCACTCCTTAGCCAGCATTACTAGGAAACTATCACACAAGAGTGTGCTCACTCAGCATAATAGATAATAAGACCAAACTTTGTGATTGTATAGGACATAACCATATAGTTTACAAAGACACAATTTTTCTGTAATTTAAATAAACAGACACAACTTTTTTATTATATGCACTGTAGGAGAGTGCAAAATTGAGACTCTTTAATCTTTATAATACTGTCATTACTTAAACAGCTTAGTAAAGAAAAATTACACAATTTAAACAAATTTTTAAACTTGAAAGATCTCCTCCAAAAATTAACGTATGCCACTTCTAGTGATGAGCACTGAAGGCGAAAGAATGGTTCGCTATGTGCTCACCACATGACTCATTATATTGGGTGTACTTGCTTCCCTGAACTATACCCGCCGATGTGGGACTTTACAAAGTAACACTTCTACCCATTCATGTTGAAAGCAAATTTGAAAGTCAAGAGTTTGGATAAAAATACAAAGAATGAAAGATTGATTTGTGGAGGAGTGTGAAGGTCGAAATGACTGAAATTTATACCAATCATCAAAATGTTTAATCCGTTGGCTACTCATAAATTCCCAGTTTAACATTTGGGTAGCTAGTACAAAGTTGCGACTAGTGGTTGATTCCTTGTTGATTCACTTACTTGTTTATGTGAGAATGGAAACGTGGCTATGTCAAAGCACTGTTCATACACCATGGAAGAATCAATAGTAGCTACAATATAGAAAAAAAATGGTGGGATGTAAAGGTGTTGAACATGCCGAAGGGAGGACTGGAAGAAGATGAAACACAGGAAAAATGGTAAAACACTTGACATTATAACATCAAATTTGTAACAAATATTTCTAAATATTAAAGCACACCGTCTTAATCTCAATCAATCTCAACCATTCATTACATTCGACTCGTCTCTTAGAGTTGTGCTATTTGTATGACCCAGATAGATAAACAACTTAATAGATTCTCTCACAAAAGCATTGAACCTACCATGGTGAGAGAAGATGTGAACATGGTGGGTGTCATGCTCTTGTGAAAAGAGTTGTTGTTGAATTGTCTACCTATTTAAGTTATACAAATAACATTTTTTATTCTCATAACATGTCTGAGAGATACAAGATGATAACACAAATTCAATTCCTAAAAACACATTTGTTAAAAAGAGGAATAATCTTAATACTTCATTTATAAAATTGTGAAAACAATGTTTACCTCATTTTCTTATCTAACAAGAGAGTACTTGCCTGAATGCAGTCCTTGGAATGAACTTTTGCCTGTCCTTCAGAATCAATAAGGCATGTGCGTCACTACCTATAGTGTGTTTCACTGGTACTAGCTACAGAAATAATCTATTCTTGCTATTCTTTTGACCATGATTCTGTGCGCGATATAGGCATTATGTCCCAAAAAAGCATTGCAACATACATGTGCTGCGAGTGTGTAATAGTAATAATGTAACCATGCTAGGCCCCCACTGGGTTTGAACTTGGATATTATTTTTTTTCTATTATCTTCTTCCTCTTTCCCCAATCATTACACTTACCGGATATGCACAAAAGCTATGCAATGATATTTTGTCGGTTTCTCTTGGAAGGAGCTTGAATTTTTTGTTTTGTTTTCCACACGTCTCCTTGCATAGAAAACAATCTTATTCAAGTACATAAAACAGTTAAATGTTTTTTTTGGGTCTTCCAAAATATTTACGGCTAAAAACAATAACTAATTTATTTACATATTATAAACTCATTTAAGGAGGTAAAACGACTTTCCCAGCTAAAATTTGAATAGTCAAACCATTGCGGTAAACTAATTCCCTAACCATACCACTAGATCAATCCTCATTTGGTGAAGCAGCTTGAATTGATCAGGTTAATGGATTTCTTTAGAATAGCATGTAACAAAAAAAATTCCTAAACAGCTTTTGAAACAAAAAAGAAAAAAGCAATAGCGTATCCCCAAAATAATCTGGCGTGTTTAAATAAACTTATTTTAGAGTTCAAAACAATATATCTTTTTTTGATGGGTTAAGTTCAAAACAATTTAATCAAAAACTTACGGAATCAACTTGAGAAGACAAAAGAACGATTGAAAATGAGACTGTTTCTAAATCAATATCCTTGAAAAGGCTGTTTCAAAACATGCCTTAAAAGCTTTCGAAGTGGACAAAATGAGACTCAAACGTATCCCTTCAGTCTTGTTTTGCAAACTTGAATAGGCAAGGCTTCACCATTAGAGTGCTAGTGTACAAGATCAGTTCATTACAACTACATGGTCGATCGGATAAAATGGCGGTTAGAGCGGAGCAAAATCGATCTTCAGTAATTCGCTAATCTCAAGTCCAAATCTGAAACCAATCACTAATCTGATATGTGCATGCCTGTAGCATAGAAATGGTTGCACACCAGGTAAAGACTGCACAAGAAGCAACTATTATTCAATCAATTACCGCACCACATAAAAAAAAAGTCCTTTATAAGTAAAATTAAAGGTAGAATTAACACCTATGATATCGTGACAGACATTCCAATCTAAGCTTTCTAACCAAACGAGTGGTATTAACCATTTTTTTGGGGCTAGAGTTCATCCTAAAAAGATCATTTGTTTACTAGAATCAAAACTCTTCACTGTAATTGTTCCAAAAATAAACCTCAGTAAGCAAAACACAGTAAGATTGCTGCCAAACAGTGATTGATGTAGCCATGATCGCTGATTCACTATCCTCTGGACCGTTAGATTATAAAAGACGTTAATTGAAAAGTATTCCATTTTTCAATCCATTGGTTAAAAGTACAAGGTTCAGGACTGGACCTTTATTACAGGCTCCATCCACAGAAAGAATAAAGAAATAAACCTGCAGTGATGGGTATGTTGGTAATATACCTTAAAAAAACTATTATAACTCTGGATCACTATCAAGTTGCGCCTTTGTTGCTGCCTTGTCAGCTTCTTCCAAAACAAAGTTTTTCAATGAATCGATATCCCTTGTACCTGACCATCCGAAAAACATGCAAATAGAAGAATAGAGCTGTCAATGCTCCCTCTAGCTTTGATTGACAAAATACTACAGGCATCCAACAACAAAACTAAAATCCATAAACCAGATCTATGGTGAAAAGACCATGATTTTTTACGC
Source organism: Nissolia schottii (assembly GCA_003254905.1). Classification (NCBI taxonomy): domain Eukaryota; kingdom Viridiplantae; phylum Streptophyta; class Magnoliopsida; order Fabales; family Fabaceae; genus Nissolia; species Nissolia schottii. Next base: position 280,144 of record QANU01050717.1, read on the forward strand.
TAAAGTAAGAATGTGTTTCATTCAGGGATGATGAGATTCAGCACATATGAATTATACAAAAATTATATCTAAGATTATCAGGTAGTTCACAAAAGTTTCCCTCCCTTCCAAGTGCTCGGGTATTGTAACTTGACTAACTGTCAAATGCAATGCAAAATTTTACAAAAGGTTTTGAATCCCTCAACTTACACCGAAACCTAAAAGCAGACTGTAGACCAGAGTCTAACATAGCATGTGATTTGAAGAAAAATGTCACACTCTGTTACAAACACACACCATGTTCTCTGACAACTAGCAAACTCATCTGATCACCACCACTATCTCTCAGGTGACGTGTGAAAATCTTGCATCCCAACATTCATTGGCAGGAAGTACGTTCAACATTAGCCACCAGTCACTTGATTTTCAATTTCATTTTAACTTTCAACATCCAAGATGTGTGATGACTTAGGCGATACCTTGTTTGGTTTTCCAAACGTGAAGTTGTAAATTCTAATTAATCTTTTTGCACTGGTCAAGGAAAATTCATACAAAGGAATCAAGGAAAATGAGCAAAAGTGAAGCGTAAACTAGTCATATATTGGTTATGGTCTTTCAAAGATTAAGTGAGCATGTAGATCAAATTGAAGAACAATAACAATTATCTGTTGGGGGGGGGGGGNCAATCTCTATCTCATCAGCTCCTTCCATTGCCTTTCCCAAATCATCCCACAACGACCCCAAGTTCTTGCTGCCAAGTGACAACCATTTTTCATTATTTTACAACCTAGAAAGCACTAAATTAAAATAAATACATAAATAAAAGAGCATGTTCAAGTTCAACAACAACATCATGCTTAGCTTATTGCAAGAGTATCTAGTATAAAAGAGTCAATTACCAATGCTTGCACCAGGGAACGCAGAATTTCACAAACCACGCAGTGTCCTTCTCCTTGATCTATCCAAAACAAAAAACAAAAAAACCCAAAAACAAAATTAAAAAAATTGAGATAATAAAGGTAACGAGTGAGATACTCTGCATCTAAAGGGGGAAACTTATATCGACAACAATAGTTAAAATTAAAACATGGGTATTGAAATTGGGGATGAATAAGCAAAGAAAAGCGGACAAAGCGAGGTTTTTGTCTTTTTTTTTTTTTCCACATCGAAATGGAGATGGTATACCTTGTCGGAGAAAGTGTCGGAGGTTAAGGTTATGACCTCGGAATGAGTGAAGAGAGGGAAAGCGAGGAGGAAGAGTAGTAGTACGAGTGATGCTATTGGCGGAGGAAAGGAACGGGGGTGGCGGTGGCGATGGCGGTGGATGATTGCCATGGCTGCTTTGCACTGATCTGCGTCTCTCTACGGAACCTCCCAAAAACTTGCTACCCCCACCAAGATCTTGTCCTACACGTGGTTCGCACGTGACTTATACCGTCTTCTATTTTATTTCCTTATTTTCTTTAAAAGTGGTAGGAGTTGTTAATTTTAGGTTTAAATATGATTTAGGTTCTCCACAAATTTTAGAAATTTGATTTTGGTTTCTAAAAATTATATTATTTTGGTTTTTGCCAAAAATTAATTGTTAATCACGTTACCAGTTAATAAAATTCTATCAATTATAAAGAAAAAAATTAAATATTTTGATATATTTACATAAAAAAAATAGGAATCTAATTCAAATCGCAACAATTTTTCAGACATTTAAAACATATTTAAGCCTTAATTTTATCATTTATGTATTGTGAGGCTCATGGAGTTTTACACTTTCATTTAAGGTTTAAATATGTTTTAAGTGTCGAAAAAATAATTTTTTTAATTTTGGTCCAAACATATTAAAAATTATATGATTTTAGTGTCTTCTGTTAATGTCACTTTGTTAATTGTTGGCATGATTAATAGAATGTAAAATCAGCAGTGTCATGTGAGCAAAATAAAGACATAACCCAATCCACAAACTGCGATTTAACTCAAATTTGTCCTCCAAATCCTGACTCACCTATCACTCAAAATTGGGTCAAATCATGAGCTATGGATCAAGTTTGGGTTGCGTTATGAGTCAGATGAATTTATTTTGCTCATACTAAATTCCTGATGTAACACTTTATTAGTCAGGTCAACAGTTAACATTGTTTTACTAATAACATAAATTAAAATCATATAATTTCTTATATATTTAAACCAAAACAAAAAAAAAATAGAGACCTAAACCAAATCTCACACATTTGTTGAGAGACTCAAAACATATTTACGCATTTATTCAATCATATTATGTCACATCACCTAATAGGTATAATCCAATGAACTCCATATGATGATTTCAATCTTTTTTTTTTAAAAAAAAAAATTGTATCGTCACGTCATTGAAAATGGTTAAATCTCATACTCATTATTTAAAAAGTATCATATATAACTACACATGATTAAATGACATTAAAATATAAAATTCTTTTATAGTACTAATGCATAAGAATTAAACTAAATAATTATTTAATAAATTATTCAAAAGATGATGTAACAAAATGACCTAGCTAAAAAGATCTCTGATTACTAATAACTTGATTTGCAAATATTTATGACCAACTTTTATAGAAAATACAACATAAGTTTATCACTTTAAAATAATTATGACTCCTTTTTTATTTAAAAAATACTATATGTACAGTCAAAAAATTGACACATGCACGAACATTGTCATTAAACATTATGCATGCACGAGCAAACATGTGTTTAATATTTGTTTGTTTATGTGTTTAATAATGATTGTTTCTATATTTTGTATGTACACGAACACGCGTATGTTTAATATTGTTCGTTTATGTATTTGGTAATGTTTATTTCTTTACTTTATAATGTTTGTTTCTTTATGTGAGTGTACACAAATGTCAATTTTTTAGATATATAAATAACACAATTAATTGTACTGTATATATCACTAGTATTTAAGGGCGTCAAGCAGACCACTTTAGCCCATTTAGACCTGTTGTTTAAACACTACAAGAAAATCGGCTTTTAGTGGACAATTGCTTTTTAATCGCTACTAAAGGAACGAAATTGTACATAACGACCGTTCATGCTAATCACCATAGTTTAACTCAAATTGGTGACGGTTATTTTGCATCAGTTCGCTACATTCACCCTGATAAATATTAAAAAGTCTATAATGTCCTTACTTAATATTTCAAAATTCTATACGTGCATATAGATTTATGACATTTCACATAAAAAGTAAACTAAATATAAAATAAATAAAAGAAAACCTAGTAAAGAGTCGGATCATTTTTATAATCAACTGAACAAGCTAGCAATAGAAAAGTGTGGCTCACAGGGAAAGGCTGAATTGTGATCAGTAGCATAGCATTAGGTAAAAAAGTAGTAGTTTTAATTGCACGAGCGAGTCTATATGTGCGTCTAGGTTACCCAACTAACATAACATTGCGTCAAATGAGTTTTACCTCAGACCCAATCAATTGAGTTTCCTACCTGCTAGGCTAAATTACTTACTTGCAGGTGCTAAAAATAAATCAAGTTAAACGGGTCACAGTTGTTACATTCTAACATTGGTTTGACATGTTTTGATGTCCTTTTCCTTATACGAAACTCATTGAATTCTCACTAATCTAATTCAAACAGCTTTCTCCCCACATTGATTCGCATGGCATGACGCAAACTCGACAACTTATTTATAAAAAAAAAAAAAAAAAAGAAGAAAGATGAAAAGACATTCTATTTTTGTATGCCAAATTCCAAATACAGTTGAAGAATATGCAAATTATAATCAGATTATAATCCAAGCATGTTGTTAATAATATACCCGAGAGGTTAATAAGTGAATAACTAAAATAACTAAATTGCTAATGTGATATAAACGTGAGAATATGTATGCATAAACGATATATTTAAAAATTTAAATTTAGAGTGGTGACCGGTTGAAACCTTAAAAGAGCTCCAAGTGCTCTTTCCGAAGAAAGAAAGAAAGCAAATTGAATGAATTCAGTGGACAAAGAAAGCACATTTTATTCACAAGAAGAAGAGAACTACTCTTGAGAACATTTAAGACATCCGAACAACATAGCGAAAACGAAAACAGAACACCCCACTCACTAATCACTTGTCCTAACTCTTATAACATTAAATGCTAAACACAGTTAGTGGTTGCAATCAGCTGTATTTTCCTTACAATCTACAATTCTTTCTTTGCAGTAATCACACCGTCACAACCACATAATAAAAGTAGAAATGATAATGGTCCTCGTTTAGCACTAAAGATGTAATGAGTTGGTACCCAAAAAACTAGTTCAAGTAACACACCTAGTTAGTTAAACACCAACGGCATCCAAAACCAAATCCCTCGGAAAACTCTTGACACCCTTAGTAACAACCACCTTTGGCTTCTTCTCACGCTCCCCACCCTCCTCTCCCTCTCTCTCTTCCACGTCACCAGCCTCTCCCCTCGGCCTCTTGCTCTCACGCTCCTCACGCGCTCTCTCTCTTTCTTCCACGTCCCCACGCTCTTCTTCCTCTCTCTCTTCCACGTCACCAGGCGCGGCCCGCGTGGAAGGCAAAATAACCGCCTCGTCCTGAGCGCCCACCAGGCGCCGCATGGTGTCCTCGCGCACACCGAAGGCCGCAGCGAGCTCCGGGCCCATCATGGCGCTTAAAAGGGAAGCCTGGCCCGCGAGGAAGAGCGAGCTGGTCTTGGCGGCGGAGGTGGTGAAGCCGAAGAACTCGAGGGGCCCGCTCCTGGAAGCGACGTGGCAGAAGGGGAAGAAGCGAGGGACGAAGAAGACGTCGCCTTCTCTGACGCGGGACTTCATGGCGGTGGTTCCGTTGGGAAACACCACGTGGACGGTGCCGGTGCCTTTGAGCACGACGCCGTACTCGGTTGCTCTTGGATTCAAGTGAGGTGCCATCATCGATCCCTGCCAGCCATTGTTACACATTAATACACGTGAATCAGTAAGTAAGATGGATGAAATAAATTCATGTAATTGTAAGAACATGTGATAAGGTTTAGTTTTGCATACTGCGGTGAGATTGACGTGGTAAACGCCAACGTCAGGGATTTGGAGTGGAGGATATTCATGGGCATCAAGTGCAGTGCTGTGTCCATAATTGTTTCTGAAATCTGTTTTCTTGTCATATAAGTTGTATGAGTCAGGAGAATCGCCTTTGAACTCTCCATCCTTCTTGTTCTCTTCGCCAAGCACAGCTCTCAGGAGCTTCCTCCATGACCAACTTGTTCGCAGCTCTTCTTCTCCTGCCTGACCATGACGCACCATCTTCTTCAGGTGTCGCGCCTTCTCTTCGTTCTTCATTTGGAGGAATTTGGCCCATAGGGAACTAGGGGCATGCGAATCACCCACATGCACTATTGGCCCATCTACCTCTGACCCCAACATTCTCTCTACATCCCTTCTTGATGCCTATATATACGACCGAGTGACAACATAAATTATTAGCAAATCTATGCAGATGCAGGGGGGTACACATTTTATTAAATTTAAAATCTCACTCACTCAATCACACATCAAGTGTACTGTACCTATGTGAGTGAGTGAGATTGATTGATTTCGTTTATTAGGAAGATATACCGATTCTCTTGTTATTTTTCACCTAGCTACAAGGGGCTGATTCTGGGTGCTTTCAGATGAAAAACCAAACGCATTATATATATATATATATATATATATCATTAGCTTACATTAAATGCATTTTGAAGAATCACAGGCTCGAATCCAAAAAGCACCGACTCTGGATAGGCTCCTCCACCAATGTAGAAGGACTGCATTAATTATGGCATAGGAAAAATTGATCAATGACTTCAGACCTTAGTCACTTTATAGCACAATTTGCAAATTGGTTACAATGAAAATGAAGTAGAAGATGTGAAATTATTAATGGATAGATGTTTGTTACATGGAAGGTGTCTGATCCAAATCTCTCAGTGGGTTCAATGCCGCACACGATGTGAAGTCTCTGCCCCTCGCCTATGTTTACCAAATAGAATGGTGTACCTGCTGGGATTACGTACACATCCCCTATCTTCAATCTTCTTTCTGCTAGTTTATCTTCATACATGAATCCCAATTTTGCTTCCCCTGCAACAAGGCTTCATGTTTTTAACTCCCAATTTCTCCTATTAAGTTTTTAATAGAGCTTGCATGCGCATCACTATAATAGTTACTCTGGTGGTCCTGAGACATTTTGAACAATTTGACACAATCATTTCAATAACCTCTTTCACAACCCATGACGAGACTCACCTTGACCCATTTTCATGTGTTCCAATACCAAAATTGGTATACAATGGCCTTATGCATAATACACCCGGAATCTTTTCTCATACTTGTAGATTTTTCCTTACATGCTTATGTGATTTAACATGCACATAGTGAGAAATCTGAAATTATAGAGAAAGAATTGAGATACCTCTACGGATGAACATGACCATATTGGAGTCAAGGTACTGTGGAATGAACAAGGACTTTGGTTCCATATTGATCAACCCAATGTGCATGCGCCTCTCCAAATTTCTACCACCACCATAGCTTGTAAACACCCTCATCTCCCCTGCATCAGTCCTCACCACACTCCTTGACTTGTTCATCAAGAACAACCTTGATGAATGAGTACTTGTACCTTCTTCCGCTCTCTCGTCTCTATAGAATCCCATTGTTGTGGCCACTCCATGGCAAAGAACGAGCAACAATAACAAAAGGGTAGCCATATTTCCCATTTTTTACTTTTCTACTTAAGGCTGTGTTTGGTGGCATGCACTTAGGAGGAGTTTTTTGAGTTTTGAGCTTGTGAGGATATAAAGGAAAGGGGGTGTGGTTTATGAAGAGAAGAGGAAGAGAATTTGAGGGACATGTGTCGTGCATGTAGAATGTTGGGGGGTTATGCTGGCGATGTAATGTGAAGACAAGTTTTAAGGTTGGTGAGAGATATCCGAATCAATGACACAACGACAATGCATCTGTTGAAATTTTCCAAATGTCAAACATTAGTATCGATTTGATGACTTTCCAAATTTTTAGTACTTATAAATATTTTCAGTTTATTGTGATTACAAATTTAAAAAAAAAAAAAAAGAGTCACATATATTTTTGATGAGTGAAAAAAGAATCGTATCACTACGAAAAAAAAAAAATATTGATATAACCATAAGAAGCATTAAAATCTGTTTTTCTTAAACAACGGGGTGCCTAAGCACCCGAAACAAACAAACACACAACTAGACCCCTCTAATGCAAGGTGCACCAATAGCATCCTGCCACAAAAGCTGATTAATGCAATTAGGTGCTTTAGCAAATCAAGACAACCTCAAAGATAAAGAGTGCCCAAGACTCGTAAGAACATCTGCGGTTTGATTCATTTCCCCAAAAACATAATCAAAGTGCGCATCCCAATTACAGGTAAGGAACGCCAAAACTGCTACAACTGTCAAACACTAGAGACCAGGGATCATTAAAATCTATTACATGAAATAAATTTATACTTCCAAAAACTAGGATTCTAAAGAAAGCCGAAGAGGTAGGAAAATGAGTTCTTTTTCCCCTTTAATTATCGGTTTTCATTTATTTGTTGCAAGATATATAATAATAATAATGATAACAACAACAATAATAATAAAAACCAACGGGAGTTGGTCGAAGTGGTAAACGGCTTGGTATCGGTTAAGTAAGGTCCTGAGTTCGAGACCTTGTGTATGCAGTTATTCCCGCTGGGAGATTCACCCGCCATAGGCAGGTGTGCGACTCGAGTCGACCCGAATTAGTCAAGGCTAAGTCTTTGATAACGGGCAGGCAACCTAAAAAAAAAAATAAAAAAAGTAAAAGTAAAAGTAGTAGTAGTAATGATGTTTGGGGTAAGTAAAGCTTACCATCATTTTAAATGATTCTTTTTTCACAAATATTTTGAGAGATTAGAGATTTTTATTCCATTGATAACTTTTATAATTTTTTTAGTGAATGTTGTTGTTTTTTTATTGATAATTTCTTATTCTCTAACTTTCTTTAATTCTCTTCTCTATTTAATGAAATTCTTCTTTTATAAAAAAAAATAATAGTAACAGTGATGGTGATAATAATATAGTGGTATAAAAGGATACAAAGGACAAATAGGATGCTTTTTTCTTTTTTTTTCAATAACGGGGAGATACATTGAAAATGAATCATGTTTTTGTTAAAATTAGAAAAAGAAAAGTTTCATTTAAAATAAACTACACCTTCAATATTAATCAATATTAATGTGAGATTGGTCAAGGTAGTTCGGTGATCCCGGATTTAAGTAATGTGAATGAAAAAAACATTCTCGTTGAAAGATCTTATTCCCTCTATAAGGTAAGAGGAAATAAAGTTGGGTTAGACCAAATTAGTTAGGTTAAGCTTCAATGCAATTTGATGGAATGACAATGAAAAAGTTTTAAACATAAAGCACCATAAGAATAGAAATGCCTAAATTCTAAACCAAATAATGTAAAATTCCTTGCTTTAAAGAGTCCTTCAAAAGCCTCACTTAGGTCAAACTGAATTAGTCAACTTCATGATAAGAGTGATACCAATGATTTTATCACGATAACAAAAAAAACATGAGTCCTTGTAAACATTTTTAAAAAATAGATACATCTTATTCGTGAGTAATTCGTATAGGGAACGAAGTTACTTTAACAAGAGTAGAGGGAAAGGAAGACGCCTTGACGGAAGCTTGAATGCTTGGGCGGAAGCTCGAAGCGGGTTCCTTTTGGACATAAGCTCTAAACAGGTTCCTCACTTAGAGAGAGTGCGGCAGCAGGGTGTACCAGCAAAGACATTCCGATGTTCAAGTAAGCACAAATATTATGTGAGTTCTCTAGGAAGGGAATGAGTGATACTTGTTAACCTGAGATCATGTGCCTTATATATGAGCTAGGATGCTAAGATGGAGATAAAGCGAGGGGACTTCGTCTAACCGCTACCCCAATTTATCTTTCCCCACTTAATTATCTAGGAGTTAATTGCGGATTGGGAGAAGAGAAATTGTGGCTACCTCTTTTTAGCTTTACTGGGCCAGACCAGACACTGAGTCTTGGACTTACGACCTTCTCCTCCTCTAGGCGACATGAAGCTCTCTCTCTTTGGGCCTGTGTGACTAAGTGAGGAGAGTCTCTTCTACTCCTTAGTGGGCTGAGGCCTCTTTGAGCCTTTTAGGGAAAATGAGCTTCTCTCCCTCCTTGGAGGGTTAGAGATCTCCTGACCCCCATTCTTTAACCCGTAACATTGCCCCAGCACAAGCTCGTTATATTACTAGTGAGTGTCGTGCTTTTGTCTTTTGGGGTCTCGTAGCTTGCTTTTGATTGGTGTATTTTTCCTCTGAATTTCATCACTTCACGAGTACTTTTAGCACTTCCATTTGTAATTTTTAGTTGGACTTTGTTGCCCCCACTATATTTTCTTAGACTTTTTCTTTTAAGAGTCTTCTAAAAAAATTTGACTCCCCCCCCCCTTTTTTCTCCTTTTAAAAATATCTCAAACTCTACGCATCCATATTTCATTTCCCCCCCCCCCCATTTTTACCTTTCCTCCCCTTTATACCTTCTTTCAAAATATTTCAAATCTTTCCCTCCCTCCCTTTTTTACTCTCCCCCCATTTTTTCATCTTCCCCACTTCTTCTTTCCACTCTTCTTCTTCATTTCCCATTTTATTTTTCTACTTCCACTTCTTCTTTTCACTCTCCCCTTTCAACCGTCGCCGCTGTCACACACTGCCATTGCTTTGCCCACCACCACCTTGTTCTCCTTTAATTCCTTCGAAATGAGCCATTCTTTCCTTCTTCCTCTTTGTGCTTCTCTTTCATATTTTATGCATGTTGATGGTGCCCCGTCCATTATTGACCTCAAAGATAAATTTTTCTTTGAGTTTGCTAATGAATGAAATTTATTTGTGCATAGGTATGATGAGGATATGTTTAGTTGCCATAGATGATAGAGAATGGTAATATATGATGCATGTTTCTTCAATATTATGCAATGAAAGATTTTTGAGAGGATGAGAAAAAATTGGTTGAAGAATGGGATGAATATGATAAAGAATGAGGGTTTTGGAAGTGGTGTGGGTGTTGTTGGCGGCAGAGTGCTCGCCGACCAGCGGCTGACCTAGGTGACTGGGGTAGGGGTTAGTCATGCAACTGACCTGGGGAAGTATTTGGGGGGCATGTGACAGGCCTGGGTCCGTAATCCCTTTTCCTTTTCCTTTTCCTTTTCTTTTTGTGTTGGGGTCAATCATGTGACCGACTCAGGGGCCTTTTTTTTTGGGGGGCGGAGAGGTCACCACTTAGGCTCTTTGTTTGCTTGCCAAGCTTTTCTGCAATTTTTCTAACTTACATTGTGGTGATTCTTTGTAGGGATAGTGAGGAAAATCGGTCCCTCGATAGAGGATTATTGTCCCATGAGGTCCCGTGATAGGGATGCATACGGATGGGCCTCCCACGAACTATTAGGCCTTCCTTCTTACTTGACAACTGAGAAATTGAGGGACAAAGGTGGTCTCCTTGAGTTGTCAGCTGAAGATTTATTCAGCGACAAATATGAGTCAACTGCCTTCTAATTAGGAGAGATCTTGTTTCTCTCACGAAGACAAAGATGGGGACTTTTTCTACATGTACTCAGCCACCTTTATGAGTGTTGGCTTTAGACTCCCTTTCAATGATTTGTAGAATTTTGTCCTTAACTATTACCGTGTTGCCCCTATCTGGATTAATCCCAATGGTTGGGCAACGCTTAGGGGTTTTGAGGAGCAATGTTCCTTTTGTGACAATCTTGATTCTCCCTATGTTTTCTTGAACTTGTTCTACTTGGGTAGGCAAGAGGGAGGGGGTGTCGCAAAAGATTTGGAAGGCTTGCTATCTTTGAAGTCTTGCCCAAACAAGCTATTTTTATTCCTTTCGAAGAGTCTTTTCATAGTTTCAAAACTTGCTACGTGAAGGTTTTCTTTAAGAATTCTTGAGATCCAACGGGGCTCCCCTTTTTCCTCTCTATTGGAACAAGGACTGGTTTCCAAAGAATGCTCCAAAGTTGGTGCTGGCTGAATATGAGGAGAAAGTGGTAAAGGTGCTTGTAGAGCACTTTGAGCGCATGTCATTTGCGCTATCTAAGCTTAAGAGTCCCCATTTTAAGAAATATCTTGGTTAGCTTTCTATGTTGTTGTAGCTTCCTTTTGCTTTACTTATTGGTTTGTCATAGTGACTAATATCTTGTTCTCTTTTCTTTTTTGTAGGCAAGATGACCTCGTAGAACCTTGCCTGCCTGCTCAACAGGAGCAGTGTTAAAGGAAACTCTTTGGTTAGACATCATTCACCCCGGCTAGTTGTGAGCCTCATGTCCCTAACCCTGTTACTCCTATTGGGGCGGGAACTTTAGATCTTGGTGTTCAAGGCGCCCCTACTACTGAGTTGGAAGTAAGCTATTCTAGTTCAGAGGACTTGGTGTCCCCCTCCCACAAACGCTCTCGTGTTAGCTCCTCCCGGGAGAAGGGCAAAGTGGGTGGTCCTCTGAACTCCTTTGCCCTTGCTGATGACTCCTAGGTGTCCATTTTGTCAGACAAGTTTAACCCTCGTTATCATTTTGAGAGTACCCTGAGGGCTGATTAGAAGAAGGATCTTGAGAGGGATGCGATAATGAAGGAGTGGACGGGGGTTGGGCTTCGCAGGGTTATGCAACTTTCTTGTGTTGCAGTTATGTCTGAGCGGCTTATGACCTGCAAAGATGCGCAGATAAAGAGCCTTACTTTGGAGGCCAAGAAGGCCCAGCTGGAGGCTCGAAGGGCTCGGGAGGAGGCCCAGCGGGAGGTTCAAGAGGCTACTTCTCGAGCTGAAAGGGCTTAACAAGAGCTAGCGGAAGCCAAGAAGAGGCTCGCTTGAGTAGAGCCCTCAAGAACAAGAAGGGGTTCTCGAGCACGAAAGTGGAAGACTCATACATTTGAGACTGAGACAACGTGGTATGAGTCCACCGCAGCTACCTCAGTTTATCTTTCCCCGCTTATCTAGGAATTAGTTGTAGATTGGGGAGGAGAAGTCGTGGCTACCTCCTTTTAGCTTTGTTGGGCTAGACCGGACCCAAAGTCTTGGGTTTGCGACCTTCTCCTCCTCTAGGCGTCATAAAACTCTCTCTCTTTGGGCTGGTGTGACCAGGTGAAGAGAGCATCTTCTACTCCTTAGTGGGCTGAGAGCTCTTTGAGTCTTTTATAGAATGTGTACTTCACACCTTCTTTAGAGGGTTAGAACTCCCCGATCCCTCGGTCTTTAGCTCGTAACACATCTAAAAAAAGTTAAATCACTTTTATTTTATAGTTAATAACTTTAATTCATAAAATTCTATAGATCGCATGAGTTAAAAAAAATTAGTTATTAACATAATATATTTGATTTGATTATGAACATTTGAAAAGTCAAAAACAAAATTATAGATCACTTACCTCATGAATCACTGCGCTTTATCACAATTAATCAGATCACATAGATGTGCAACTTAATTTTTTTTTATTCCTGTCAATCAATACTTGCCTTTAACTTTTTCATCGGAACGAACCAAGTTGATTAAATAAGAATAAGGTGGACAAAATTGAACTTTCAAGTTCGTTGTTATTTTAACTAACCATGTGGCTTAAAGTAATAGGAACAAAAATAAGATGCTGCCTTTAATTATATTTTGTATGAATGGGAATTAGTGACCAAATTGGTCTCTTACTTAGCCAGGACTAAATTAAAATCCTGCACACTTTGCATCCTTACTTCCTTGCATTCAAGGTAGTGAGGGGTTCTAGGATTATCCATTTGTTTTGCTTAGTTCAATGATAAAGACAATACGTGAAGTTAAATTGTAAAGGGAGATAAAAAAAAATATATATTTTTTTCAATTATCTTTTACCCATAATATGATCTTTCAATTATTAATGACTAATACTACACCTAGAGCGGAAGAGGCAAATGGTCTTCTCAACATAGTCCAAGAGGCCACCACGAACTATTAATATCCGCCACAAATCAAAAGAAATGATCAACTTTATTATTTAAACATATTAAAATATGTTTATATCATTGTTATTCTCTCACAATACATCGCAGGGCTCACTTTATGTGGGCTCTATGGTGTGTTGTAAGAGAGTAACAAGTTGTAAACATATTTTAATATGTCCAAAAAAATCATTTCCCTTAAACAAATTCAAATTTTAATTTGATATAAATATAATTTAATTATTTTTTGGGGGGAGACGTGAGTATGTGTTGAGTTTAACTATTATATGATATAAAATAATTTGATTAAGTAATAGCGTAAAATATAAATTATTAGTGCATAACAATTAAATTTACATGTCTTTTTTTTGTGTATCTAAGCTGTCTATTGTCGATAACAATGATTAATTTCTTTGAGCTTACACGATGTGGTAGATTGCTAGTCACGAAATATTTTCATTCCCACAAGTGAGGATCAAACTATCAACCTCATGATTAAAGAAGTTACAACCACGACACATCTCGTGATTAACTTTCATGTATTTTAGAAAGTGGAAACCATTAAATTAAGGAATAGATTAATCAATTAAGAGAATTATCATAACTAAAGTTGTTCATTATTTTTGTTTTAAATGAATGACAAATAGCATAGTTTTTATGAGTTAATGATCATTTTGGTTCTAAAAATTATAAGTTCTTTAATCCCTAAAATTTAAAAATCGCCTTTATAATATTAAAAATTACAAGTTATAGGTTAAATTAGTCATTTAACTCCTTATTATTATTGTGTTGTCATATTTTCGTTGATTTGACATATTCAATGAGACTTTGATGATAAGTAGAACTACAAATGAGTTGAGGTAGAACTTAAGATTGAAATTTGAAAATAAGGTTGTGAGAGTATCTATAGTTACAAATGAAGTTGTGTTAGAGTATAATTTACCGTCTCAAGTATTGTCATAATCACATCTTCAATCTTAAATGGGGCAACAATATCACTTGCACCCTCAATTGTAACCCTAAACTTTATTTAATGTAATTAACTATAAAATCAATTTGATAAAAATTAAATTTTTGTATTTTAGAGTCGTTCTGCCTTGCAATTTTAAGGACAAAAGGCGAGCATTAACTCAAATTTTCTTGCGATGCTTCTAAATTATTATATGTATGGAGGTCTTATAGACTATAAATAAATAATTTTTTAAAAAATAATCAATGATTAAAATAAGATTATATTTTATTAAGGTGAGATTAGTTAAAGTGAAAACTACTCCCATCTTTTAATTTAAAATAAAAAAAAAATTTCGCTTCGAAACCTCTACCCCTCAAAGAAAGAAAGTCAGTCAATTCAGGTCCAGTTACTCAGATTCTTGATAAATAAACTCCACGTGCCGAAGATTTAATCTAGAAAAAAAAGTTTTTTGAAAAAAAAAATAAAAAAAATTTTGAATGGGAGGAGCATAGAAGAAGCTTGTACGTAGCGGGGCCCAAAGGGACGCCTTTTTGACCCCTACATTTCATTTCTTTTCTTTTCAGATAACAAAGTAAGAAGTTAAAAAAAAAAAAAAAACCCAGCTAGCGAAGCAATCGGAGCAAGGTGGCCACAAAGCGTGGCTATTCCAACGGTCAACAGTTTCACTTCACCCCCACGACACCATCACGAGGTTCCTTGCTTGATTCGCTACCCCCAACAATAGAAACATGGCCGAGACAACCTCGGAGTTGAGTGTGGTAGTGGATGATGAAGTTGAAGACCCTCTTCATCATCTTCATAATCCACATATTAATAATATTCCCGTAGAGATCGTTAGCGACGAAGAAATGGCTCTCATTGAAGCTGCTTTTGCATTAACTGCTTCCTCCTCTGCTCATTCCTCTGTTTCTTCTTCTCCTCTCTTCCGCCACACCAACGCTCTCTCCATCAAATCAATCACCCTTCTCTCCAAGAGAAGGTTATCCACTTCCAATTCCAGTGCTGGTGGCAGTGGCAATGGGAAACGCCACCCTGATATTGAAGACTCGCCCAAATTGGCCACTACCCACAAGAAAACCAAGGTCCCTGATTCCTTTCTTCACCGATATAGGAGGAACCGGGCCTTGTCTGTCACCGATCTCACTGCTACGGTATTCAAGTTCTGTCCTTTTTCTCCTTTTCTTTTTCAAAAACTATGTTTTTATAGACTTGGATTTATATGAATGTTTGATGTGGCTATTAACTTGTCTTTGATTTTTTGTTATATCTATATACTTTTAATTTTGAACGGTGGGTATGTACGCATGGATAATATTCGTTATGAACCCGAGTTTATGTTTAAACTTCACTCTTTTTTGTAAAAAGGGGTGTTCATGGTGACAGGGATGAAAGTGCCGCCTGATTGGCAAAGGCCTTCTTTGTAGCTCAATTTCAATTGACAATTTGGAAAGAGTAATTATTGATTCAGGAACTGTCTATCATAGACATTCCATTCGATGCTAAACATATGTAAGGTTGACGGTAAATGGAGTGTGTGATCTTGTAGTCAATGCTTATCTAAGAATTTCTCACGAAGGGAATTCAAAGTCTTTGGAGGAAAATCCTGATTCTTTTTGTCATTTGGCTCTCTTATTTGATGATTGCATTCATATTTTCTTTGTGTATGGTGTTATTGGCTTATTGGGAGTCTTTACTTGGTATCAACTTTTTGTATTCATGTTAACTGCTTTTGGATTGTTTATTGGCGACATGAGTGATTTTGTGAGTTTTGTGGTAATTGGGTTATGGTCAACTTAGCTCTTTTTGTTGAAATGTTGCGATAGGAATGGTGCCAAAAACAGATGGAATTTACTCTCTGTCGTGGAAGGCGGAAGCCCAATCAAGCTATGAGAGCTGGTATTGCTCGACATGAAAAACTCGAAGAAGAGGTACAATCTTGATTCCTCGTAACTTGGACTTGCTCCTCCCTCACTTTTCACTGATAAAATAAAAAAACTGTTATATTCAACTCAAATATATATCATTTATTTTTGGATTGATTAAAAAACCCGAGAAGTTTAATGACTTGTAAGTAACTAACTACAGCTGTTGAGTGTCGTCCAAAGTTTAACAGTTGTTGGAATCTGTTATTACTCTTGTGAATGTATTAGCATCCAAACTGGTGGGCTGTGGCTGTGTACTATCTTGCTGCTTCAAATGATCTGGCTAAAAAGATGAGATGAGCTTATACTGAATTCTGAAATTTGGCAATGAATTTTTGCAAGTTTAGATAAATTTTGATCATATAAAATCCGTAGCAACACTATATCACTCCATGGAAATGAAACCTCGAATGTAACAGTACCAAATAGCTTACTTGCTGCAGTTTCTTATTAATAATTAGTTAGATCATAGATGATTGTTTTTCATTTCCCCAAGTTTTCTTGATATCAGATTGTAAATTTTGTATGATAATTTTCACTTTCTGTTTCTTAGTTGGGGAAGTTTGCTATCTTTTGAGTCAGATCTATGAACACTGGTTGTGTTGATATGCAGGTTATAAAACGAGTGGTGGTGAAGGTCATATCCCAAGAAGATCATTGGGCCCTGAAGTTTCTTAATTTTATAAATGGCGTGAATCAGTTATTGTTTGAAGGATTAACTCGTGAACTGCCAGTGTAAGTTAAAGGCATTTTGCAAGTCAATCCTCAGGTTCTCATAGGTTAAATAGGTTTTGAATTTTGATAACACACGGCAATTAGGTTGAATGTGTAATTCTAACATGACAGCATATAATCTTCTTCGTATTGGCTATAACTTTTGTGGATCTGAAGAAACTTACTTAAATTTGGCAAATAGCATGAGAACCAGGTCTAACATGCAAAATAGGCTTTGTTGTATTAGCAATTTTCGAGTTGTTCTAAAAAGTGCATCCTTTGCATATTGATGAGTGATTCCAGAAGAATAGAACTAAGCATTACTTTGAGAATCAAATAGAAACATTAAATACTGTAGACAACTTGATTTAGGTTCCTGTTGAGTTATGCATAGAATTGTTCTACAATTTTTATTTTTTTCAACCCAGTAAATTGACAACCTACAAGTTTAAGCTTTTGATGTTACTAGTAACATCTTAGATTTCATGGAAATGATAGAATTTACTTAAGACTTGCATAAGTCGTTATTGGTGGGATTAAGATCAGTTTTGATCATGATGGACTGTTCTCACTTCTGAATTCTGATATCAGAATAGGCTTTGTAAATGGTATATGGATGGTGGGAGTGATTGATGAGATTCAAATGCCGTTGACAAAAGGCGATCATAATCCAATACTAGTTGACACAAAGACTCGTTCTCGAGATACACTTCCTTCCGAACCGCAAAGAAGAAATGGAAGGTGTGCTTAATCTTCTGCCGTTTATTTCATTCTGCTGAATGCGAAATTGTGACCTAATGTGTATGATTGAATTATTATTCTATGTTTTTATTTTTGGCAGGCTTCAATTGATGTGTTACAAGTATTTGTGGGACAATGTAGTTGCTGCTGATTTCCCTTCTACAAAGTTTTTTACCTTTTTTAGCTTAAACTCTCGACAGACTCTGTCTGAAGATTTGATAGCGATAAGTGCCAACTCCGGATTTTCTGCATCGGTAAGTAGAGGAGATCGAGTTGTTCAGCTCAGAGTGTTCTCTTGGTCATTGTCATTGTATACTTGTTTGGTATTATGACAATTTAGGGGGTTATGTCCTGCTGATTTGCATAAAATTAGCTGTTCACTTTGTTCGAAAACATAGTATTAAATAAATTACTGAACTACCCAGCTAAGCACAACTTGACTGCTGCTTGATTTGAATGTCTTTGCATTATAAACTTATAATGGTGTGAAGAAAGTTCAACTTTGCATCAATCACTTACAAATACTATCACAAATGTCTTGCTGGAGTTCATTTCATTAATGAGTGAAGCATGCCCTTACATAAGTTCATTTCCTATTCTTCATTATTGGCAAATGCAGACCCTTGATGAAGTGGTAAGATATTACACAAATACGTGTAGGATGCTGGCCCCGGCTCATGATCAGCTTTTGTTGAGGTAAGTGCACAATTGTAACATGGCTCTTGACAATGACAGCAATTAGTGATAGCTTTCGATTTATATGGTGTTCAAATGCACCTTGCACATATACTTGGGTGAGTCAGGCACTTATTTTGTGTAAAAACTTGTAGTGTTAACCAAATTTCACAAAGAAAAGGAGTGTTGCAAGTCATATTGATAAATAAACGTTAGTTACAATGTGTGGGAGTTATACAACCTGTTTTGCATGAACTTGAGAGTTTGATTTTCTAAGGAGCACAAGGTTTTGTTTATCTTAATGTCAGATATGAGTATCAGGGAGATCATTCGCTGCTAGGTGAAGATAAATTTGAGTATGATTCCGAGTGGCTAAAGGATCAAATTCGTGGGTGTCTAGAGTTTTGGCTTGGACGACAAGAAGCGACCTATGCTCCTGAAGAGGAGCGTTGGAAATGTCGGTACTGTCAATTTAGCATTGACTGCCCTGCATACACTGATGGTAAGAGAACGAGCAATGATTCAAATATCAAAGATGGGTCTGCCTGCTGATATTGTTAGCTGCCTCGTTAATCAAAATGGCATGATATTTTGCTATTTGGTTGATCATATATGGGTGACATTGTTTTATTCATTTATCAAAATGCTTTTTTGTTGTAGCCGTGTGTCAAACAATTCTTTTGGCAACTAACTTATCATTCTCATGATTTATAGAATTGAAAGTTGATTTGATGATGAAACGCTGATGTATTAAATATATTTTCAAAGCATATGAAACATTAATTTGCAATCTTCTATCGAAGAACTCGTGTACCGTGAGATATGCTTTTTTTTTTTGGGCATAATTCCCTCAAATCCAACGGGGACTACCAACGAATGCTGCGTTCATAGTTCTATGGCACGTTTACGCAGCTAAGAAGTTCAAAAATGAAAAAGAAGTAACCACTAAGAGGATGGCCCGGTCTATTTAAAAAATTAAACATAATTGAACAATCTAAACATGAAAGAATCAAGTCAACTATGAACGCGAAGACCTCAAAAGTGGATCATGATTGCAGAGATCGCTTTCTTTATTTTTTCGGTAGATACAGAAATCAGTTTCTAATCAGCCTTACATATACGCACACGAATTTCTCTATAGAAAATGCTCGCTCCTACAAAAACCTTATCCATCATCGGCTCTAAATATTCGATGCAAAGCATATATATGATCTGATTCCCTTCCTTTTCAGTTCCAACGTGGCAGGACATGTTACAGGAAGATTAGTTGGCGAAAAGAACTCAAAAAAATTGCAATGTGGCAGATATATTGATTGGAGGGTTGAAGTCAATGCGATTTGCTTTCCCCTCTGCATGCAACTGCGGTAACATGTTGGCTTCTTTGGCTGCAACCCCTACACCAGTCCATAGGGTGACATGAGGCCAAGCATTTTTTGAAACTATCTTCTCACCTTCCACCGAGCCTGGAAAAGCCTCAAATGCAGCCATTTTATCCGAGAAAAGTAGTGCTGTCAACTCCACTGGTACCTCTTTATGAAGGAAAAGACCATAATCGGCTACAGCTTTGATACCATGGCTTCTCTTGTGGGCAAGAGTCAAATGAGCTCGATTAAGATTCTCCAAATGCTTGTCTTTAAGAAAACCCTCAATCTTGGGATCATTCTTCGCTAACTGCATACGCATATTATTGCATCAGATATTGTATCCTAAATTCTAGACAAACACACGTGAAAGTAAAAAATCATTTTGTGCACACAAATTGGTTTTATAATAAGTACTGACGCGGGACATGACTCATAGCACGACATATATAGGTATAAAATTGAATAATTATAATAAATTCTTAATATTTTCATTGATTGATATCAAACTACTAATTTTTAATATTTTTCAAACCCCTTTCAAAATATATGGAACATTTAAGATATCATGTGTCAATACTTGCTCATTTTCTAAGAGTCTATATTATCATAAATTATTTAGTATTTAAAATATCTTTTATTCGAACACGACTCAAAAGAACTCTCAGAGATAACTCGGACATGGGTAATCATGATTTTTTTTGGGACATTTTCGGACATTAGCGACACGTGTCGGTGTCCGCAGTGAGTTGGGCACGGGGACACGACAATCAAACGAAGTGTCCGTGCTTCCTAGGTTTATATATATATATATATATATATATATATATATATATATATATGAAATTAGACACTAAGGTGCAGGGCCCTTATAATTAAAATCAATTAATGAAAATGCTAGCAAAAGTAAATTAGTTTTCAATAAAGGAGCAACTAGAAGAGCAGCCATTTCCCTTACATTATTAAGGACACCTTGAATTTCTGTAACTGGGAGACTGAGGGCAGCAAAAACAATGGTTCCAAGTTTCCTTTGCTCAGTGTCTGGTGGTGTGTAATCACCCTTGGCAATGTTTCGCAATTGTTCCAAAACTTGATTGACAGCAAACTCAAATGGAAGCTGCAGATTTTAAACATAATCACCGAAATTGTCTGGTAAAAAACTAATGTTACCTAAGATTAAATGAATATAGTAGATACAGTGGGAAAAAAAAAGTAACCCGAGAGTGACAAACCAAAACGATGCTAGATGCGCTAACCTGGATTGAATTGAAATAGTCAGCATTTTCAGAAAAAATATCCCGTAACTCTTTCTCCCATTTGATCCATTCCTTGGCGTATGATCCCTTGGCAGACTCTAATCTGTCACAATAATGATCATTGTAAAATGTAACTCTCGTTCATATCAAACAGTCAAAGAGAAAGAAGCTAAATAAACAAGAAGCAAGTTGACATATCGTCAATGATCAAGATAACGGTAATTACACTTCAGTGTCACTCTTCCTTCGATTGCAGCTATATGGCCACCATAGAATGGAAATTTTCTAGTGCATTTCTTTTGAGGGAAATAGGGCTGGGTGTAGAATACAGCCCCCTAGAGGACCTTTTCATTATTTTTTAGGATAAAGGAAGCATTTCATCAAGGAGAAGAGAATTGCAAAAGATAATAGGATAAGAGAAGATCTTTACAGAGGAAATCTCAGGACTTCACAACTCTAATCCCAGGACCAGTTTGACTTTTAAAAAAGACCCTACATGACACTATTTGTCAAAATTTTAAGAGCTATTGAAAATTTCTGAAGGTAACAACTTATAGGCATCTATGGTCCTGCATTTCAACTGAGTTGTATTAGTGACATTTTGTAGCTTCAAAGGCAAGACAGGTTTTCTCTTTACTCTTTTTACCAGACTCTTTTGATTTCTATATTATCATTTAGGGTTTAGGCTTTGACAATATATCAATTTAATATGAAGTACATCCTAGTAAGTAATATCTACTTCTTAAAGATGAAAAAGAGAGTTAACAAATCCTACAGATGTGCTTTTTTTCTGGATAGTGAACTTATGTGGTGGCAGCAGTTGTAGCAGCCATTAGGCCCACTACACATTATACAAAATATGAAAACAGAAAATAGTATAGTAACTTTCACAGTATACAGGTGAAATTTTCAGAAAACTGACCTTCCATGTCTTTTAGTGTGAAGCTTATATAGATTAATTCCTTCCTCCAAAATAGACTGCGCTGCCTCAGGAAGGGGATTCCTACAAATCAGAAAAATCGATGTTAATGAGAGGACTGATGAGTATAATCTGTTTCAGAGTTCTAGTGAGCTCTATATTCACACTACAGTGAAACAGAGTTCCATTTATACCTTGACAATAGTAATGCAAAGCAATGCTCCAAAATGCAAAACATAAGGTAGATATAAGACATTGCAGTCACAGATTTAATTAGTTATTATAATATTTATACAGTACCATGGCATAAGAATGCATAAAGGAAACAAAAATATTAGTTAACAACCTTTTTCTTGGGTTTAAAAAAAAAACGAATTAGAAGGAAAAACGTTAAAAAAGAAAAGAGAGAGAGAGAGAGAGAAACATGAGTTCTTTAAAGGAAGAGCGGGGAAAGCAAAATTCAATAAAAAAACTAGGAAGATCCTCCATTCCCACGCACATGAGAAAAATAACCAGAGCAGAACCCATAAGAAGGCTAGATCCATACAATTTACAATACGTAAAGGGTAAATACTGACTAAAAATTCTTGCCTTGCACCAGATTCACTATAATCTTACAAAAGAGCATAATTCAAGAATGCCTCGAGGCTCATTTTCTCTCTTACTCAAAGCCTTGAAAGAATATAGAGGAAGTTTTCAAAATTCAGGGGACAAATCCAGCACTCCTTGAAAATCCCAAACATTAGTATAAGAAACTTACAAATGGCATAGTAACTGATTTATTCTTACAAATGGGATAGAATAAGTAACTTCATATTGTTACCCAGCCAATTTAAGAACACATCAATATCATATTAGGACAGGTCAACCTCTTTTTACCTAAACCTATCTCTTATCAAGATATCCTGGTGAATCTAGGAGGAATACTTTCATCAGTTAATTCTATTCAAACAAGAAAATACAGGACAATGATGGAAAGATTCAACTACAATGAATACCACCAGGGCACCACATTACTTTTATAACAACATTAAATGACAAAAAAGAAAGGGAATTAATTATTAACTGGGAATTGAGTCCCAACACAGGTGATAACATGAAAGTACCTATCAGATTTCAACAATGGCATCTTAACAAGTGACCCAAAGCGCTCAATTAATTCACTCTCAAACTCTTTACGGCTCTGAAAAGCATGGGAAAAATCAGTTTAGAAAATATTAAAACATAAAAAATGGAGGTGGAATAAAAGAAGCAGCATACCTTGCCTTCATAAAGGTGATAAAACATTAGAAGCACATAGCCAGCATTTGGAGATGCATTGTCAAGATTTCCCTTGAGAAATTTGAAGAATTAAAATGAAGTTAATGGAAGGTAATGGAACTTTTGGAAGCATGAGTTATATTTCAGGAAAACAAAATATTTACTGGATGATTGACTCGTTGAAGCACACGAAACATGAAAACAGCCAATGCATCAAGAGAAAATGGATTTGTATCAGTTCCTGCAAAATGCAAAATAAAGAGGAATATACTCAGATAAAAGTGAAACTAAAAATAAGTCAAGTTCTTTATTACCGAGACATAGAATGCCACAACCATCACTTCTTATTCTGATCGATGCAGCATCTATTCTTTATTCACATTTTAAAGTGAGAAAAAAAAAATCTCAGTTCACTCAGTTTACTTGGGATTCATGAATATCATGCAGAAAAGACGTACATCCAAATTGGTTTTATTTAGTGATGAAAGATACGGCCCTTAAATTATATAACAAAAAAATTAAAGGACATTGTCATTAAAACAATTCACGATTGGCAACAAACATAACCTTCAGATTCAGGCACAACCGGGACAGCAGATGCCCTGGTTCTGTGACACATGTCTTCTATCTGCATAGTTGACATGCAGGATTTGGTTAATGCATAGCAGCTTTAATAAGTAAATGATACAGAACTAGATAGCCACGCAAGATTGATAACAAAACAGTTGTAAAGTAAATTAACCCTACAAAAAAAGAACCAGGTGATTTTGCTCAAGTTAAGTCTATTATTATAATAAAGTAAATATCCTTGTAGGCCCTTGCTAAGGCGAGTGGCATGCCTGGCCTAGGGATGGGGCAACCTCCCCTCCCCCTTTACATTTTTTCACCCCAGAAAAATAATAAATATGTGTCTATTCATATTAGAGACTTGAAATTTGAGTTTGATCACGTCCACTTCAAGTTGCATGGTTTGTTGGAGGCAATTCACGGAAACATTTCATAAACATGATGCATTTGGGCTATATATATTACAGGAAGAAAAGTCTGTTGAGTCGCTGCACTATCCTGGCCATTCTAGAGGAGCATAAAATACCATCTGGCATAAGATTTGAAGACAGTGAAAAAGTGAATTCCCATTCACTGGATTTATTTTTAATGTCAACTACAACTCAAGTTTGATTTGTCAACACCCCCCCCCCCCAAAAAAAAAAAAAAAACAATAATAATAATAATAAAACGCAACCAGCATGAATTGATGACTTCAATGGAAGAGAGATCAAGTATTAATCAATTAAATATGTTAATATTAGCATGAGGAGAAGAATGAAAATACTGAATCAGATCTTGAGATACAAAAGAGAACAAAGAAAATGCAGGAGGAAAGACAAATTCAAGAGGCCATAATAATATATTAGTTAACCAACCAATCTCCAAACTTCTTCATTTGGGGCATTCTTGTCAGCAAGCATTATAGACTTTGGGCTTTTTCTGCGTTCTTCAGCTACTTTCTGCCAATATTTTCCTGTTGATACACCACATAATTATATGTTAGTCATCTGAGTAGAATTGACTTGATAAAGATCTACATTTAAGTACTACAGGCAATACCAAGGTATTTTTCAGCTTAACTGTCAAGAGTAATACATAATTCCAGTGCTCATTTACAACTTAAACTGATAGGAACAATTGCGATGGGAAACATAATATGGATTTGAATCATGTTAAGGAACATTTGTAGTTTAAGAAGCACCATTTCTAGATACTGTAGGAGAAAAGTCACCTTTAATCAGATCACCCATGAGACTATGAATTGGCCGATCATCTCCTAGTCCTCCTTGGGCATTTAACAATTCTTTGCAAAGGGCAGACTTAGCACAACCAGGTATTCCTGGAAGAAATAGAAAATACTTTAAAGATGAGTAAAAAACAAACACCAAGTTACATAACTAAAAAAAAAAATGTGCTAATTTTGGGTAAACCAACGTCAAATGCCTGACTGAATTACACTCACAAGCAATAAGTAAAAATATGAATACAAACCCCCAGTGTAAATCCCAATATAAGCATATAACATCAATAAGCCATATTTGAAGTTTCCCAGAACACTAGCTGGAAATTGGTTCCCATGCAGTGAAAGAGTTCACAAAATAGAAAAGCAGCCAATGCATCAACTTGTAGCCATATTGCTTCACAGCTTCACACAGTATAAGGGAAGATCTGGTCTAAATGTGAACATTTTAAGAAATTCCTTTTATAGAACTTAAAATTTAAAATATTGTTTATACCTCCAATTACATAATTGAAGATCACTTGATATCCAATGGTTTTGAAGATGATGACAAAGTAGACATAAATCTACTAGTTGAGAATGGCTACTAACATAGTAAAGTAATTACCAGGAAAGAATACAATCAACCCTTCATCTTTTGGAACTGTGTCTTTGACTGAGATACTTGGCCCTGAAGGTGCTATCTCCCGCTCTGCTGCTAGATCACCTTCTTCATCCTGACCTCCCTCAACAACGGCCAAGAAATCTTCAGTCCTAACTAAACTACCAGCAGAACCTATTAGAGCTTGGTTCTGCGGACTACGTTTAGCAAACTGTTCAAGGAAAGGTTCAGCTTCACTAAGATAAATTGATGATGACATTTGCTTATTTCCACACTTCCTTCTTATATAAACAGCCCTGTATACAGAGAAAGATCTTAATCGACGACACCAACCATATTAGGAAAAGGATAAATAAACAGGCAGGTAGAGAGAGAGAAAGATGACTATAAGTAGAAAGTCAAAATCATAGTTAAGTTCAGGAACTACCATTCATCAAGCATCTTGCTGAGTTCTCTCTGCTTTCCTGGAGATGTCCCCCATATTTTCATTTGTCTGTGATATTAAAGGGGGAAAAAAATGTTGTTCAGATTAGAACCTATGGTGATACAAGCATGTACAGATATTGCAACTCCACATCTTCTACAACAGTATGGTTGCCATTACATCAAGTAAAATGTAATGGAGTATGATTGCATGTTCTTGTCACTCCCAACGCCATATAGTCAGTTGGCTAAATACATTTAGACATATGAATTATTCTTAAGAAATATAATGCAAGTCTGCAACATCAAGATCATGCCATGCGGCTAAATAATGAGTTATGCCCTAAGTTATTAAACCAGAATTGCAAAAACTACCATGCTGATAAAAGAACTTGTCAATCGGAAAAACGCATAGATGGAGGATAGGATATACCATAGGTTTAAGATTAACTAAGGCTGTGTTTTATAATTTTCTTTTAAATTGCTTTAACTAAAGGTATTTTCTGGGTACAACGCAAAGGTACTTCGTTATGTAGCAGGAGCAACCATATCCAATCAAGAATTAGACTTCTAACATCCTTAAGTGCATTTGGTACTGTTCTGAGAAGTTCAAAAATCAAGAAACCTTATGAAGAAACTACTCTACTTCATATAAAGCACAGGATCATTTAGAGGGCTTTCCCTTTCCGATATGCTGAGAGACTGGAAGCCTTGCTCTTTTGACTCTCTTGTTAGTTATTGTTTTTTGCAATGAGGATTTCTTGTCCTTCATTTTCCTTGTATTATTCTTCTCTCCTTGTTAATGAATTTCTTCTTTTATCCAAAAAAATTTGTCATGAAATATATCAAAGCAAACTGCAATCATACTACATCCATTAGGTACCAGACTTCAGGTATCAATTGCAAGCCACACATGATGTACCTTAGGTAATAAGCCTTATAAGCACCTGGACCTTCTTTAAACAGAATTGACAAGCCATTTCGAATGAGAAAGGTTCGCAACTAGGGAAGAGATCAAACATAAGAAAAAAGAGAGTAAGAATAACAAAACAAATAAGAACAAAAGTGTAAAAAATATTAGAAATATAATAATGGCTGATTGCAGAGCCAGTCCTGGTAAAAACATGAAGAAACAAGATGATCTTTTGCATTGTAAATTCAAAACACTCCTAAGAAATTATTAAAAACAAAAGCACTTAATGAAATAAATGATTCATAATCAGGAAATGCTTAGTAAACAAAAGTAAGATGCTTCATATTCTGAGAGAATGATGTTTAGGCTGGTAATTTGAGCACATTAACAAATGGTGTCACCAATAATTCCTAGTTCCTACGCACATTAACACTACTTTTCTGTTTTAAGTCCTACACCTGAGGGCATCTCTGTTGTAAAATTATTGGATTACCTGAATGCAATTTTCACTTAACAAAAAGAACACAAGTTAAATTGTTGCCACTTGATAAATTTATACCATAGGAAAGAACAACGGCAGTATTATCTCAAAAAGTACTGAAAAAAGAACCAGATACCATAAGCACATGTTATCATACAAATACATACCTAAAATGATTTACCTATTACAATATCTTAGAAAATTCAAATGCGGATATATACCTTGTACGTAAGAAATTTCAATTTGACCATTAAATTTGCATCTTCATCAGCAAGGTCATCTGTCTCAGAGCTGGTGCTACCACTTTCATTTATACTGTTGTTCTTGGAAATTTCAATGGCTCTCTCCTTGTTTGCCTTGAATAAATTGACATCAACAAAGAATCCTTGAAACACATTAAGTCATCAGAAAATTATGAGGAAAGAAAAAAAAGGAATAACAGGCAGCATATATCTGTTTTTCATATATATATATACACACACACACACGGACACGCACGCATATATATACATAGATATCTATCTATCTATCTATCCATCTATCTATATATATATATATATATATATATATATATATATATATATATATATATGACAAGATACCCCACG
>QANU01050717.1:308150-496546 GCA_003254905.1 Nissolia schottii
CCCCCCCCCCCAACAAAAAAAAGAAAGAAAAAAAAACTTGGATGAATGAAAATTGGTAAATATCTTTTAACTGTAACAAAACATTTCCCAGCATGATAAGCTGTTTCCATTTTAAATTCCACAAAGAGGTCAAAATTGTTAAATACACTTTCAGCATACATGATTTACATCCATCAAATGCAACTTCTAAACCCAAAACATAAAGCACGAAAATAACGGGGAAAAAAGTTATTATTTTCCCAATTAAGCTATTCCCAAACAAGAACTGGATGTTATAAAAATTAATCAGAAAAGTTATTTACCTCGATATAGTGGCCACAATCCCGGTTTATGCCTGAAAATACCAAACATTTTGTAACTCAAGTTATCAAATAAATGTACGATGTAAGATAATGAACGACTCTTAAGAAATTTTCAGAATATTAAGAAGCTGAGTATTCAGAAAAAAAATAGATCAAAAGTGAACCTCATTTCTTTTTGGTATCGTCGAAAAGCAGAATCACTGTGCACATGAATGACCATTTTGTAGAAAAGATTGTCACTTGAAGTGGCATCAACTTTGCGGAAGTTATGGTAACATTTGAATGCGGCGGGGAAGCGCTTTTCTCTCATCAACCGAACCACCTCCTAAATCAAATTGAAATAATAATAATAATAATAATAATAATAATAATAATAATAATAAAGATATAACTATGAACTGAACTGAAGACATTAAAGCATTTGGCATAAAAGGTGGAAGCATAAACTGCATAGGAAAATTCGTTGAAAATGTCAATGCTAACGAGGAAACCTTTTCAGCTATGCATTATGGAAAATAATAACCATTCAAAGTTACTTAAATCTAGAAGAAACGACTATCAGTCATCTCTTTTTTCATTATAGCAAAATAATTCATCAGAAAGGAAGATGTGAACTAAGCGATTTGGCAATTGATAAAAAGCCAAGATAAAAAAAACTTGCACATGAACAACATTTAGTACAAAGTTTGATATAATTAACAAATTGCTGTATACAAGGATATGATTTAAAAAAGTCTGGCCTGACCTGTAACTTTTTAGTTGAATAGTCCATAGGATGGGCTTGTAAAAACTTTGAAAGAACAGATCTGTCCGCATTTCTTGAATGGGAATCAGTAGCACCAGTCCCA
Organism: Nissolia schottii; assembly: GCA_003254905.1. Classification (NCBI taxonomy): domain Eukaryota; kingdom Viridiplantae; phylum Streptophyta; class Magnoliopsida; order Fabales; family Fabaceae; genus Nissolia; species Nissolia schottii. The sequence continues at coordinate 309,301 of QANU01050717.1, forward strand.
AACCAATCTGAATAATCAGGACAAAAAGAACTGCCAACACTCTCAAGAAGTGCTTTTATTTGCTGTAGAAGGATTAAAAACACAATAGTCAATTGACTTACTTTAAAATCCATCTAAATTTGGATCCTCACAATTTAGTTCCCAAATGAAATTGTCATTTGAGATGAGAGACTGACAAACAGCCTGGACAGTGGGAGTGGGGAACCCGCATTTCCAGCATTAGTTTCGACGTAGGGTTCCATTCCACTGTTGCCTGAGTATATGTCTGTCCTAAATTGAAAAGATGGTATTATAAATGAATTGAGAGGATCCAAATCCACCTCAAGAATTGCCGTAAAATGAATTCCAATCAAGATAATGAAGTTTAAACTGTACCTGCTTTTCATCAGATCTATTTGCTGCACAAATTTCCCTTAGACTTGGTCCCAAATAAAGGGGGGCATCTGAAGGAGATCAAAAAAATTATATACTATTTAATTTCATCTTGCACTTCACCTAACATTTAGGAGGGTCAAGAAAGAATACTTTTATAGAGGGTAGGGGAATATTATCGCATTGGAAAAGAGGTCTCATTTAGCTTGTAATCCAAATCTGATTTTTTAGGTGCACTTGGACTAAAAATTAGTGCATAAAAAGTTAGTTCGGTGATAGCGTAAAAGAAATATATTGATAAATAAACAAGAAATAAAAAGGCATTAATTAAGAAGATGATACAGAAACCAGCACAATATTTAGAGAATCAATAATCATACCTACATCAGCAGGTGGAGGAGGAAATTCTTTTAAAACTTTATCCATATGGTTTGAACTTTCATGACTCACAAGACGAGCCACAAGGCCCTCTAAAATTTCACCTTGGGCTTTTATATGGTCTTTGGAACCTGCATTTATGAAATTAAATACAAAGAATTTGACAAAGAGCTCATGCAAAGAGATTTTTGCATAGTTAAATGAACTAGCAATAGAAGAAATGAAATATTGAAATTAACATAACACTTCAGGTGGAATGAAAAGGGAGCAGCAGGGAAACGAAAACTATAAACGCACTCCATTTCAAAACATTAAAGTACGTTCAAACATCACACATAGATAAGTAGAAATTTAGTTCAGCCTTTTAAGGTAAAAGAAGCAAATACATTCACCACTCACATCAACAGAAGAGGACTTCATAAATATATTGCTTGTCTATGGTGGCTGCAAAAATGGGAGTGAGAGCTGGTCTATAGTATTGATCTGAGGGTGGGCCAAAATTACCAAGGTACTATTGGCGGTATAAGTGGAGGTTGTTGTGTGGTTGGATAAAATAAAACTAATTTTAATGATAGTAAGAAGTTTATGGCATCCAGCGTGCACATAAATTTGTCATATCCCCTAATTCATTCAAATGGCTTTCATTTGTTTCCCCATTCCTTCAAAGATGCAGGGCAATCTTACCAATTCACTCTGAATGATATATTAATTGCTATCCACTGACAATATACAGTTTTTGAGAGTCAATTATTTCTACTTATGTGACAAGATTTGATTTGGGGTGGTGTCAGCACTTTTAAGTTTGACCGTATGAAGACACAAAGATCAAGTTAACCGAATCACGCTGAACTTAATATTCATACCTGGTACAGATATATCTGCAATTTCGTCAAGAGCCTTGCATACAGGTGTTGCAGTACCCTCCTCACATAAAGCATCATAGGCAGCGAAGAAGGAAGAGGCTGATTTTCTATATTTAGAAAAGTACATGAAAATGAAACCAAATTTGCTTATATTCTCGAAAACTTCAAACAGATCATTTTAATGTAAAGATCCAATTCAAAACATATATCCAGAGATAAAATAAGAAAAGACTATTTTATCAAAATAAAAATAAAAAAACAGCAAAAGGGCCCTTGGCTCTCCAATACACCAAAAAAGAAGGAAAAGGAAAAGACTAAACACAATTAGTGTGCATTTGGCGTCTGGAATTGAGCATGGAATTGGAATTGGACCTCTCAATTCCAAGTTTTGTGTTTGGCGTAACATATGGAATTGAAATCATAATTCAACCAACCAATTCCATGGAATTGAAAAACAACTAAAATGGGCTCCTTTCAATTCCTGGCCATATCCTAAAAATTATCAATTCCAAACTCATTAAATTTCTCTCTTCTCATTATATTTTATGATTCTTTCTATTTCTCATTTATTTGCTTGTAAATCATATTTATTGAAATTTAATATATTTATAAAATATAATATATTTTTTAATTTTTATAAGTGAATAATTTTGTAAAAAAATTATTTAGCACAAAAATAATTATTTTAAAAATAATAATAATTGAAAATATTATAATAATAAAAAATAATCATTTTATAAATGAATAATTATTTTAAAAAATAATACAAGTATTATTATAGTACAAAAAAATTATTTTATAACACTTTCGTCAATTTAATATTTTGAATCACAAATTCAAATTAAAAAAACTTTAAGTTTAGAATTACAATTCAAGATCAAATTGTTTAGCGTACCCAAACATAGAATTTAAGATTCTGTACCAATTCCAATTCTTAGAATTGGAATTGAATTTAGAATTCTACATTACAATTACAATTCCGACATCCAAACAGACCCTTAATAAAATCATAAAATTAGCTTGGCAGGATTTATTGTATGGTCATCCAAACCTACTTAAAACATGTACACAAAAATATAATCTACCTAATATAAATACACAAAATCAAACTAAATATGATCATGAAAAAAAGATAATCAACCAAGGAAGGTGAGACAAGGATCTCAAGAAACTTGTGTGCTAACATTCATTAAAACAGTAAGATAATTATGGATGGACAAACCAAACAATGCTTTCAGTCAAAACTGAAAAGTTTTGCCATCATAAAGTATAGCTAGTGTCACAAACCTCTAAAACTTCCTAAATAAAATACCAATACATCAAATATAACAAATAATCACATAAAATTATGGATTCACAATCGGAAGTGTTCAAATTAAACAAGGGTTGGAGCTGCAACATAGCAGAATGATCCAGAACTTCTGAAGCAACACTAATCATTTTGGTATATCAGCATTTTTCCCAGAAACTGGATTTAAAATTCAATATCATATTTAAGTCATTTATGATAAGTAATATTGATCCTCTATTTATTTTGTTTATCAAACAAAAAGATACTAGATGTTCACCTTGTTGAAAACAACCACACGTGATTTGTTGGTAGGCGCCATTTTCTGCAGAAAGCAATTATTTCAGGAGTTGAATAGAACTTTGGCTTTCCATTGCCCAGTTCAGTAACTGCTGTAACTACCGCTGTTCAGAACAAGAAAAACAATGAAATTAAAATATGGAAGAATGTTATGCAAAATTCCACACGAAACAAACTTTGAAGACATATATTAGAAGTTGGCAGCATTCTTTCGATTCCTAAATGCAGGGGACTATTTCCATGTAAGCATTAACTCAGGCCCTTCTGTAAACATTTCATTCCATATTCAACTCCTGGTACTGGAGAAAACAGTAAACCGTGTAGCTTTCATTATGCTAATAGTAAAGAATTAAGATCATGGATCAGTGCACAAATGTTACCAAAAGATTGACGACAGTAGCAGATACAATTTTGACTTTAAAAAAAAAAAAACATAGACAATGCATTAACATGAAAAAATAGTAATTATAGCCACAATGGCACAACCATACAGCTCAGCTGTGGTCAATAAATATTCCTTACAATTTAACATCTAAAAAATACAATGTAACCACAAGAAGATAATATGACCTTTATTTAAAATCCTACACATATCATTCAGGCTGAATTTGTTGAGATACATAAAATTCAACCTTTTGAAAATAATAGTCTAAAATTAGTTTACAATTTGTACTTAGCTTTAAAAAAGAAGCAAAAATTACTAAATTGTGCAAAATACCAAGAAATTTCTGGAACCAATAAAGTTAAAAAATAAAATAGAATACCATAATCTTCTCGCGGACGCTGTCCATGGTCACCAAGAACAGCAGTTACTAGTTCCATTGATATGCACATATGGTTTCTCTGAAAGAAAAGATAATAATAATGTTCTTGAGCATAGCTTAAAACTGCAGGTTAAATAATTGTAGAAACAGAATCCTACACTGGTATCAACTTATAGCTACACACAGTGAATATAATTAACAGCCACATCAACTGAAAAGAGCATGCTTGGAGGGACACAAAGGTATCGGTCACAAGAAAAACAGAAAACAAAATCATCATAAACCACAACTTTAAAGAACGTCGCATTATTCACATGCAAATCATTGATACATTTGATCATCAATCCTGCCAGTGATTGTAAAGCACAAGGTTAAGGTAGACTAAGATTAGCAATTAATAATAAATATTCAAACTAAGGTACCTATACTTATACTTTAAACTAATTCTCCTCAAACCATTACAAATTAAACAAGGACATGCAACCTAAACTCTGCAGATAAACTAGAGAGCTTATAAGCACATAGTGATCAAATGTTTGGAACAGAAAATATAAATTTTAACCCAATATGTTAAGCATGTCTAGAAATGCTTTTTAGAACATACTAGAGCAAAATGTAAAAACTGAAAAGGGAAAAAAAATTGTGTACTTCCTTTTCTAATTTCATGCTCTACATATAGTTGCAGTTCCATAACATGTTTGCAATTAAATTTTGTCCTTTTATTGTGCTTCTAATTTTACCTCAAGAAAATCATTAAATTCAGCTTGTTTTTTAGAAGCTTCAGCTCCCCAAGCCTCACAAAACATCCGTCCAAGTACAAATACACCAACAGCAGTATATCTGCACCAGAAAAAGAAAAGTATAAACTATAAATAACAAATATCAGCTGCATAAAACGGGATGGCAAGGTGACATGCAAAAGGAGAATGAAGCACCACAACCACAACAATAATACTCTTAGCAAATTATTTACGTATGAATGAAAACTCTCATGCCATAAGGTTTCACCATTTTATTACTGCATGACCGTTATTCAAAACAAAGAAGAAAAAGAAAATATCAAGCATAAGCCAATTAAGAAAAGGAAACCTAAAAGAGACATAATCCGTCATGAGCATACATATTTCCGAAACTATTTTTTGCATAAGCTCCACCCTCATGACCAGCATACATAAAAAGAGAACCAGAGTGTTTAAGCGAAACCTGCACATTGAGGTAGTCCACCAATGAAAATTAATCAAATGATTCAAATCAATATTCATTCAACTAGTAGTTTATTAATACAAAAACTAAAAATAAATGGTAATACTAAGTAGAACCAACATACCTCTAACGTAGCCAAACCTTTGGATACCATCTCAATCATCCTTATCCTTATCTACAGGCACATAGAATACAACAGGTAAGTAACATTTGTGGAACGCAATACACATTGGCAATTGCAGGTAGGACAAAAGTATCTCATTATCCAGAAGAATGCAATTATCAGTTATACCTTATAACAAATTTCCAAAGAAAAAAAGAACATAAAAACCTGATTCAGATGCAACGAATATTCAGATATATGTGTGTGTGTGTGTGTGTGTGTGTGTGTGTGTGTTGTTAACGTAAAACATGTTACACTTACTACTGATCAAATATACGGGTTGAGGTAGTTATTACTTTTGAATGATGTGACAGTGCAGGACTGTATTGCGCATTAAAATTTTATGCACAGTGCATAAATCAAAATTAAATCCAAATGGAAAACCAAAAAAGGGACAAAAGCATGAACAGACCTCTTGATCCGACTTCTCATTTTCAAATTTGGGGTAGAAAGTTGCTCTGATCTGCGCGTGCGAGTACGTGGAGTTGTCCACAGTAAAATTCTCCAACAGATTCCCGCTAAACAACTTGCTCAAACCAGCACCCCCACCCTTCTGTGGCGAAGCCACACGAGCTTCAACCGCTACGCCATCAGCAGCATACTTGCCGGCAGTTTCAGCTTCAGCCGTAGCTCCACTCGCAGCAGTTCCATAAGATTTCGGTTTCCAAACCGCCTTCGAACCATGTCCACCACCGACATCCACCGTCGCAACCGGTACACCGGTTTGAACGCCGCTTCCGGCGATGCTCAATCCAGCGAGGCGGTTAGTAACGGTTTCAGCAGCAGTTGCAGGTGCATCTCCCGTAGCCGATAATTCCCGTTCGCCTTTCGATTCTTCCTTCCATCGTTGCCCACTCCGCTGCGCAAAATGAACACGTAAACAAACAACGTCCGAATTCAGCAAAAATTAATCAACCGATTGAAAGAATCGCAACTGAATCCTCAAATTCCAGCTCGAGCCACGGTGATTCAACAAAACGAGAAATCCGAATCGCGCCGAGACGTGTAGAAAATACAGTTACAGAAATTGAAAACAAAATGAAAAATGAAAATAAAAGCAAGCTCGGGGAAATGCAATTAAGAACGTTTATTGGCAGTGTTATCAAGTGTTTTAGAGTACCTGACTGCGAGGCATTGGGAGGAGTGACGGAGAGAGAGGGAGGTAGAGGAAGGCTCTGGAAGAAAAAGAGGGAGAGAGAGAGCGAGAGAGAGTGCAGAGAAGCCTCTGCGGTGCCGACATTCAACAGAGCGAGAGAGAGAGAGAGGGGGGGAAGGTTATAAATAGGGGGAGAGGTGCGAGGTGTAATGGGAGAGAGAGGAGAGAGAAGGGAGCGGCGCTCTCTCGAGAAGCCGGAGTGCGTGCAAGTAACGACGGAGACCTGGTAAAGGCCAATAAACGTGGCTTTGGCGCACAGGTGCCATGGCCTTAAACCCCTTCTAGTGCTCACCACTCGCTGCCATTTTTTTTTTTTTAATTTTTTTCCATTTTTGTAATTACGGCTCCTGTATTTATGAGTAAAACTTTATTTTTCTCTCTCTCGCTCGGAGTGTGTGGGCACCGTGTCAAGGTTAATAGCAGCACAAAATGATGAATTTTGTAATTTCTATATTTTTAAGAAACTTATGGCCCATAATTTTTCCAAGACTAATGTGATAATATTTAGGATGAATGTCCTAATTAGGACCTGAATTTTTTTTAAATCCATTTTAGTCCTTTAAAAGAAAACCTTAATTAGTTAATTGATTTTTAAATATTTCAAGTATTATTTTTGTTAATCCTTAAATATTTAAGACGGAAGGATTGATAAAACTAATGTTTTAAATGTTTAGATTAGCTAGTGACTTTATTGTTAAGAGATCAATATGACACTAATAAAAAAATTTAATGACCAATTAGAATATTCACATTAATACGTGGGTTTAAGAAGGAACAAAACCTTCTCTTCCGTCCAACGTGCATTAGAAATTCGAATTTATCTTTTCATTTGTAAACTAAACACATTTCATTTGAGAGTTTATTCTTTATTTATTGTTACGTTTAATTATCAATATATGATTTGGTAAAGTTATTGAAGACTCCAACTCTTTAACAAATGTCTTTTTTAATGGTTTTTCAATTTTTTGAATCAGACTTATTGGTGGTCAAAAGTCAACTAAGCACCAATGATTAAAAAAATTGTTAAATATGTGTTTAGTTTCTTGTAAATTTTAAATTTTGTTTTACTTTTTTGAGGTTTTAGTCATTCCCATATTAAACCATTAATGGCTGATATTGCCGACATTACAGTTAATTTAGCACGTGACAAATCACGACACATACTCAACCATTGCTTCCTCTACTGACATTACAATTAATTTAGTCACGTGCCACGATTAACTCAAATTTAGTCACATGATAGGCCACGTGCCACGATTAACTCAACCATCGCTTTCTCTACTTACTCATGCACTACTCTTAACGTACACTTGTTGTCTTCTTCTCTGCTACAACTTCATGAAGTGTTGCCCCCGCCATTACTAGTGAAACGACCTCACTCACATGTCCTCACCTTCTTTTCTCCTCCCCTTCTCTCTCACTTTCGCCACATGGTCAAGTTATTTGTCACATTAATAATTAACGACTTAACATGACGTAGTTAAAACCTTACCAAAAAATTAGGGGGGGTCGTGGAATTCCAACTAAATTAATCAAGGACTCCTAATATTTTTTGTAGGGCATATTCAGTTCAACATCCCAAAACTTTGGACAGAAATGTTGATATTATTTTTCTTTCCTATAATGCCCCATCAGAGATGAAGCAAAACTATATGGAATATATACATCATAAAATTGTGATGTTCTATTGTTCCACCAGAAAAAAGGAAAAAGAGAGCATTTTATCCTGTTATGTGTTCTTCTAGTTTGTGGCACAATCACCATCTTTTGCTGCTTCTTCTGGATGTTCAATATTTGCTTCTAGGGACGTAGTTTCATCTACTTCTGAAGAAATGCTTCTGAGTGGGCCTTGTGGGGTTCCAAAAAGTGTTGTAAATATCTGTCTGTGGCATTCATCACAAAAGTAGATGTATGTGAAATGCCCTTCATATGGAAGTTTATGCACTGCAGCTCCGGGTAGTATGCGATGCACAAAATCAGTCATTGACGGGGGAACCACTTTATCATCCATTCCCTGTTAACAAATTCACCATAATTAGTCATATATGGGATTTGAGCAAGCAAATAAATGGACTAAACCTTCAAATTCGTTCCTGTAGTTGTCAATGACAGTCAAGTTTGTCCTTAGATTATAGAAATGATCATATTAGTTTCTGATGTTGCCAAAAGCCGATCAAGTTAATCCCTGGAATGAGACTAATTTGACCAATGTTAAAGGACTAACTTGACTACTTTTGGCAATTTTAGAGACTAGTATGACCATTTTTACAACTTGGGGACAAACTTGACCAATGCTGATAACTCCAATATGAATTTGAAGGTTTACTCCAAATAAATGTAGTTTTCTATTTTTCACTTACTTGAAATGTAAGCATTAGATCATACATTCTATTTCATTGTACCAAAAAACAAGGTGTCTATTTCACAATTTCATAATGAAAAATGTAATCTGACATTCTGTCTAGCAGAATTCAGCATATTGCAACAACACCAGATGCAGCAAGACAACAGCAGAGGTGAGACCAAATATCCTATTCTTATCATTAGCATTAAATGGGATTTAAGAAGCTAAAGCAATAAACTTGTCCAGTTTTCACTATATATGCAACCATTAAAAGATTTCCCTCCAAAATATGTCTTTTAGTGCTCAATAAAGTAGGGGAAATGGATCCTCTCATGTTAAATTTTCACATGATCTTGTGATCTCAAATCCATTACTAATTCAAAAGGTGGGGCCTAGATATGACATAAGACAAAAAAGAATTAATAGTGAAAGATCACACATGACAAGATCACACATGACAATGTCATGTGAAAATTTAAAATGAGAAGATCTATTTATGTAATATGCTTGATTATTAGAAACTTAGAAAAGATCAGGTGTCAAATGATAAGCAAAAGAAGGGGTAGCTTTGGTTGAAGATGAATGGGGGATAGTGATAGTTCACCCAAGATGGTTTGGCATTTACGACCCACTAACGCAGTGTTGCAAAGTAAGAGCTTAAGAAAATTAAAACAAAACTTGTCTCGAAAAGCCTGAAGGAAAACTAAGAATAACTTGTGCTAAAGCACTGATACTCCAAATTTTCCATCAATACTTGCATTGCGTCCATACAGATTTGCGCACCGTATGCCATCATCTTTCAATATTTGTTTTTTTTTTTTTGCCAAACTAGACGAACTTGGTTTTCAAAACATTTGAAATGAATCCATAACAAGAGAAGACATTTCAAAATGCTGAAAATCAGGTTTAAATTGTTCAAAATGGACAAAAACAATTCTGAAACCATCCACATATAAATTTGATAAAGCTTTGTGCTTTTTGAGATGAAAATGTATTGCTTAACATATGTATATGAAAATATATTTTTAGAACTTCTATAATAATATACTTGTTCCTTCCTACGTATCCTAAATTATCTAAAAAAATTCATATCAGTGTATTGTATCATTGCTGACAAATGTTTTGAGCTAAATTTGGTTGGATTAGAAGAACGCATGCATAAGATTCTCATCAAATATGATTGACTGATTAGGGGAATCAAAACATAGATGCACTCACTTGCCATATATGTATGGGGCCAAGAAAGCCCAAGTATTCCTCCTGAACTTCAGTGAACATTGACTTAAGCCAACTAAGCACATCAGAACTTTGTTTTTTCTTCTGCAACTTGAGGTCTAAAAGGCTGAAACCCCAATTTGAGACCTGCAAAGAAGCTTCCTCCACAAAGGGTTTCGCGTTTCCTTGCCTGATTGATTCTTCCACGTCCCTTTGCCAGAATTCCTCATATATTGGATCTTCCATCAGTGCTTTATCCTGAAAGAAGCATTGAGATCTTCCCATGATGGACGGATGTACAAGTGAAATATCAAAAACTCTTGGTACAGTACTTACAGCAAAAACCCTCAGAACCAACTTTTGGAGGTACAAAATTTTTTACCTCACATATTATAGCTTAATTAGTGAGCTAGGACTCTATCATCTCAAACCATGCTTAAAATGTCTTATTGCTATCAATGTCAATAGAAAGTTCAGTAATAATTTATGACTGATAATCGAGCAACACCAGGAAAGAACTGAATCATATTTGAACATGCAAGAACTATCAACCATAATACCATATATTGTTAACTTTAATCAGTTGCACTTCTACTGCTTAATCCATCTTATTGGGATGTAGGTGACAGACATAAAGTGGACATCACATAAAATGTAGAACCCTTGAACTAATATACTGTTATCAAATGTAGTCATTTTCACCAACGTACAGGAAGAGATAAACAAAGTTTCCCTTACCCTCTTTCCCAGAGATAATGACAGCCACCTATCAATCTGACCGTGCTTTCCTGACAAGAAGCTTCGCCGATAGAAGAAAGCAAGAAATCTAGGGAACCTCCAAGCCAAAAAATACATGAATTTTCTTTTTCTTGTCCATTTGTTCCAGGTCCTTCGTCTCTCTTCCTTTGTCATGATAGGATCATATGGGTTCACCATGGGAGCAAACATGGCTGCACCTGAGAGTTAACAAATCAATTGGCATGATACTTATCTCTGAAAAACTCAGTTCTGCCATGTTGCAACACATATATAGTACATAATATATTATTTAGAAAGGCAGCATTTCCATCTCCAAGAGATGCAAAACCTACTCTGACTCAATAACTCTGAGCTTCATGTCAAGTTGACTTTAAACAAGTTATTCAAGTATTTTAGATGGGGAAACGGAACAAAAAACCTCAATTAAATGTAATAGTGTACCCTATTACATTAATAGATAACAATTGTAATTTTAAAAAGTAAATAAACAAGATACTGACTATAAAAGCTCCAAATTTCATCAAGCTAAACAGATCCCAAAGTTGGATGGAAACAAAAACAAAAAAGAACAGGACAAACAAAAGGTTAACTAATACCTGCAAGTCTATCAGGAATGTATCTAAGTGCAGCCCAAGCATGCATACTTCCACTTGAGTATCCAACAACCCAAAACTTGTTCACACCAAGAGCATCTGCTAAAAATGACATATCTGCCGCTGAGGATTCCAGAGTTCGCTTGGGATGGGGATCACTCTCGCCAAAACCAGGAAGATCATACGTCAGCAGGCGGATGCCAAACTCTTCTAGCAGCGAATCTTTAACTCCAGGAAGTCCTAATTTCAAAGATGACGTCAACAGTTAAAAAATGTTTGAGTATGCATCGGCCATATCAGCACACAGAACTTAAAGCAAACAAGCGACAGAGCAAAACTTTAAAATTAAAGCTTAAAAACAACCTGCAAGCCGAGAGGAAAGGAAAGCGTGAGGAGTAATCACTGAAAATCTAGCTCTGTCAGCCAAAACGCCTTGCTCCTTGTACGCCAGATGTCTTCCATCTGGAAGCACTGTGCGGGTAGCACTAGGAGGATGTACAAATACTTCTTTGAGTTCCTTTGTCAGAGGAGGGGAGGGATCATGCTCAACGTTTACATATAAAGCTGCAAATAAACCAATCATCCAGCATGTTCAGCAAGATAAACACTACACATCAACCCCTAACTTCAGTAAATAATTGCGAGGACTAAGAAAGATCAAACACCAAAAGCTACAAGTTATGGCTATAACTTATTATAACAACAACAACAACAACAACAACAACAACAACAACTAAGCTTTCTCCGACTAACTAGTTTCCACTATATGGATCAGACAATGTCACAGTATCCCATCAAAAGCCAAGTACAAATGGCAAAACCTTAGTTCCAATGCCTAGGGATGTAAATATAATCAAAACACAAAAGTTCAATTCCACCAACCCTACCAAAAATAGCAAAGCTCAATTTCATTTCACCATGGTTATTTCTCCATCTCCAACCCCACAAAATAAATTTTAAAAAAAAGTAAGTAATAAAGTACTAAACAACTAAAACAACTAAGTCTTATATAGCATTTGTCCGGTTTAGCTAAATGAATCAGAGGACGTCATAGTTATTATAAAAAACATGAACTTGAGTTATTGAAGTTCACTAACCTGCAAAAGCAAGTAAAAAAACGAAGAAAATAACAGACCAAGCATGAAGTGGATCCTTATCTTCCGGCAAATACTCATTGAAGAAGCTCAATTTCTTGCAAACCTTACCACAAGTCCCTCCAACCCTCTTCCCAACGTAGGAATCCCTACCAAAGTTCCTCACTATGCAAGAGTCCTCGTTGAAGAGGCTCTGCCTCACAATGTCCCTGCACCCTTTCCCGAACTCCACCGTCATCTCCGCTACCCCTTTCATGAACTCCGTCACGCACTCCTTCACCCTCCCCCACTCCCCCACCATAGCTTCTTCTCGCAATAATTTTTATTTTTTGGGGATCAATCAAACACCCACATTCTCAAACCAAGAACAAAAAAAAAGGGGAACGAAAAAAAAAAGGATTTTTTTATTGGTTATTTTTTTTGGGGGGAGGGGGGGGTGGGGTGAATGTGGTGAAGGGAAAATGTGAGGCGTGAGTGGTGGTGGAGGAAGAATATGGAAGAGGCTTTAAATGTTGACAAAGAAATGGACCCAAAAGGAAATGACGAAGAAAAGTGAAAAGGGCGATGAGGTGGTGGGTGAGACTTTGAGAGAGAGAGCAAAAATGGCACTGCCTTTTGGTGATTTGGTTGGAGACATTTTTGGGTATCAAAAAAGGTGTATATAGCTTGTGCTAACCGTTATATCCATTTTCCATGCCCATTTTCCCATTATTCTTACAACACCTAGCTCTAAGTTTAATTAAGTTATAATAATTCTTTTATAAACTAACATTTTGACATTTTCAAGATAGTGTGGGAGGAGAAATAAAGGTTGAATTTTAGATTTTTTTTTTTATTTACAAGATGCTGAAACAACTAATAGACGATTAACTTAATTGCTTCTGCATTGGGTGATTAGAAGACTTCTAACTAATATCTTTTTGTTTGAAATATCATTTTAGTGATAAGCAGAACACAATCTCTAATTTGAGGTCTCTAATAAGTATGTGCTTTATGGAAAAAGCATTTGAAAGTTATACCATCTTTTCCAATTTGGTGAAGTTACTTTTCTTTATGGGATTCAATTTGGTAAAGTTTGTTCATTGTTAAATTCAAGTGATCTATTGTGAAAAATGATTTATAATTTAAGATTAATAAAAGAGCTAGTAGTCTAATATATTAAAGTTTCCGGGGATTTTTATATACTATATTTAAACTCAAATGCACTTATTTTATGATTATATTAGGATAAGTGAAACAGAAAAAACTGAAAAGGTAATGGTTTTGGGGGATTTGGTAGGCGTGGGAGTGAGGAGAGTGACCTTCCAATTGGAAGAACGGCACTGACTGATGGTTGCCCTGGAATGGACGGTGACCAGCTGGCCACGTGCTCCTTACGTTGCATAGTATATATTGTTTAAATATATTTTTTTTTATCTTTTATAAATATTAAATTTTTATTTTTATAAAAAAAAATATTTGACTATAGACTATTTTTTTAAAGAGTAAAAACCTTCAATTAGAAAAGTTGTTGGCATTAATTTAATACTTGAAAAATGTATGATATCAATTTAATTCTCTAATTAAAATTTGGTTTATTATTTAGAGAGAGGTCACCTGGTCAGAAATATATTTGCTTTAGAGAAATTAATCATTATTTTTCACAATAAACATCCTTAATAAGAACCAAAAAAATTAGTTTATATTGTTTTATATAATTTAATTAATTATGTTTTAAATTACTGTTAGTTTAGTCCATATTAATATTGTATGAATCACGTCAACATAGTCTTTCATCTTTTTTTGTAGATAAACAAATAGACATGTAGAATATACAATTTAGGGTTTATAGCCTATATGAAGTCTCAAATCCGACATGATTAAAGAGAACGAGCATCACTCCGTCCATCGAACATGTATTGGGATTTTTATCTATTTTTATACAACCATTAACATTTATTTCATATTACATTAAATGGTAAAAAATTGGGTCTCAAAAGTTTAGGTTTATGTGTCCAAAATTGAATGGTTTTCCTTTTTGCTTAAGATGACGTTTTTGGGTTCGCACCCAAAGAGTTGTAAACCTCTTACAATTACAATGAGCCACACCACACAACTCATGCTTGTTCTTTTTCTTAATATTTTTTTTTTATTCTTCTTAATATATTCAGCTAATCCCTCATTGATTACATTAGTAGGTGCCACCTCACCCTAACCACATAGAGTGACCACTTAATTGAATTATCGTGTTATCTTTGATGCGCTGGAAGAATGAGCAAAACAAAAATGGCTCGATCACGTTAATAATATAGTACACCGAAATACACAACGAATTTTAATGCCATCATCATGTATTTTGCTTTGTATTTTTTCCTGTGAGCCAAGATCATGGGAATTAGCTCGCAAATCCTTCTAATTTTGTGGCTTAAATACGTTGGTGGAGCTAATAATTGAAAATAAGACTATCAAATGAAGCAAGTTCTACAACTTGCAAGGACCATTATTAACCCTAAAAATAGATTAATTAATAAAAGGGGTTAACAAAAAGGAACAGCCACTTCCAGCTATAATAATGTGCCTGCGCTGGCTATACAGAAGATTGGTTAGTTAGCCGTATAAAAGGGTCTAAGGAAGATTCACAAATCACAGCAGATCAAAGAGGGAGACTACAAAGCACAATATCCTTGCTTGGTCATCACCTATAATGTATCTGGTGCAGGTGGCCCAGGGAGGCAGTGACATAACCTCATGGATGGTCCAATGTAACCATAAAATGGTTTAGAAAAATTGAGAAAGGATATTCTAAAAATATCGCATCAATAAACAAATTCAGTAAGCAACTTGGGCTTTGTCTACATGTCACTTTTAATTTTCAATCTTTCATCTTCAGAATGCCACCGAGACTTTTATGAAGTATTAATTAATTTTGGGGCGCATTCTAGCATGCACAGAGTAAGTTATGGCGAAATGCGACAAAATGCATTTGTTTTAAAGTATAATGGCTTAATATAGCTAATCATAAAAAATAATAGCCTATAGCTGTATTGAGTCCATGTTGTATGGGCTACCCCCATGGCCCCACACATTTTAGCCCAACATTGATAGCCTTAGGCTCATACTAGTCCTCAAATTTTGTCAATTTCTGGCAGAGCTAAGCTTAACCTTTAGTTCATAGTCCCGTTCTTCAGCTGCATTTGCCACTTCTTGATGTCGAATCTGGAGGGCCGCCACCAGTGCAGAGCTCAGTTGGATCTTGGCAAGCAAAGGGTAGTGAACTCAGCCAAGGAGAGGGTAATTATCCTTTATTCTTGGCAGTAACGACGAGTGGTTTTTCGATGAGAGAAATTTGACTTAGGTGAAATGAAGGAAAGAGAAACCAATTTGTGCAAGTATGTAACGTCAGGTTCAAATTTTACAAAACCAATATTAACAAAACAAAGGGTAAGGAAGATGAAACTACTAGTAAAAACCACGTCAATAGTAATCAGAGTCAGAGTCATAATAACTGTCATCTTCATCTTCTTCCTCCTCTTCTTCACGATCCTCTAACCAAATATTGTCCTCTGCCCAAAGTGGGCAAGAACATGTTGCCTTTTTGTTCTTCCACTCAGCTCCACAGTTGTAGCAGAACTCGTAACCACATCTGTTATCTCAAGGAAAGCAATGATATAAATATGTGGTAGTGATAGCATGGACAAGGAGTTTAACCAACAATGGGGATTGGGCCCAACATAACATAGCTTCCCATTAAAGATATTAGGATTCAACACTGATAACTTGCTTCTCCTAACATGAACATCTGTTAATTAGTGGTAAAATGATGAGTATTAACAACATTAGCTGGTCTCAATAATGAGAATTGGTTTGAGTAAACCTTCAAATTCAAGGTTGGCAGGATCAACCAACTTCGTCCCCAAACCATGGAAAGTATTAAATTTGTCCCCAAGGTTGTCAAAAGTCAATCAAATTATTTGACCGACATTGAAAGACTAATTAGATCGACTTTTAGTAACCTTGGAAATAAATTTGATATTTCTCATACCTTAGGGACCAATTTAATCAACACTACCTTAAAAACAATTTGAAGGTTTACTAAAATTGGTTTTCTCCTTGAATATTAAGGTGGTTTATATTCCAATTAAATCTTTCTATCTCCTGAGTTCTTTCCTACCATCTTCTTTATCTTGCAAAAAAAAATATACCAACCATAATTGGGCTCGTGGTGCTCATATAATTTCAAAACAAGATTTTTCTGAGCATTGTCATGTTAAATATTGGTTCTATAAACATCTTTAAGATTTAAGCATTCTTCTCTTGTATTTATTTTTAAATTCAGTTAGTGAATCAAAAGATTCCACTTGACTATCTACCCGTCACCCATCAAACTATACTTGAAACTACTCAATAGTTTACAATAATGTCCACTAAGGCTTAGTTTGATAATGCTTTTGGAGGAGGTGCTCCTACTTATGAAAAGTATAAGCCAACTTTTTTGTGTTTGACAAACAAGTGCATTTGCTATTGAATTTTAAAAGCCAAGACTTATGCTCTGTAAAACTTAAAAGACTAATACAACCTTAAATTTTAATAGAAATTCGTCTCTTTTATATTTATGTTTATTCTAGTCATTTTAGATTTTAAGAACAACTTTATAATGTATTTTATCAAGCCTAAGATGTATGCCCACTGACTATTTACTATTGCAGAAGAAAGGAAAAAAGAAAAGTGATCCAACACGAATAATGAACATATCATAATATAGGTTAAATCTTGGCCAATATTAGAGTACCTGCAAGTCATGTGATAGCAGCCTTCAGCAAGTTCGATCATATGGTTACACTTCACGCACTGCCGCCATAGACTCCTTGTTGCCAGAAACTTCAGCTTCATATCTTCGGCGGGAGGGTTAGGATTCAACCTTTTGTAAATATAACATGTCACAGCACTGTGCCAGGGGACCTTGCAGCTTAAACAGAAGAGACCATGACATTTTATGCATTTCTTGGGTCCTGATTGTTCAGAGTCACCAATAAGATCTTTGGAGTACTCTAAAAGCTCAGTTTTTGACATTAATGCAGAGCATCTTGGATAAGGACAATAAACTTTCTCAGTTACAGGAATTGAAGCTTCCACTTTTCGTAGCTGCATGGTCTCAATTAATTTATTTGTCAAGAATTTCCTGCAACTGTCAACGAGAAGCTCAGAATTGCATCCCTCATGAGGGCATTTGGGCACCATCCCATGAAGCAACTTCACTTCTACATGTTGTTTCATGCAAGAAAAGCAATACCGGTGTTGACAGCCATCAACTGAAAAAATGCAACAGATATCAGTATCCTCCAAACATATGACACAAGTTTCATTCAGATTCTTTCTACTGCTAGATTCCGCAGGTGTCGTCAACTGAAAAGCAATTGCATCTTTTGCGAGCTTAAACGCAAACTTGACAGCATGTCTTGCCATAAACCTTGGAGCACAGTACTTAAATTTTCTCTGAAGCCGATTCACCTGATTGACAAGCACCGCAATCTTCCGCTGTTTCGAATTCCAGTTTCCACTCACCTGACCAGCAGAACATGACATTAAGTTACTCATAAAAGGACAACATTAGTACAACTAAAACAACAAAATACCTCATAATTTAAGCCACGGCAAGGTTAAAAATCCAGCATGTTCTTGCTCCCCAAAACAACAAATTTTAAACAACATATCCCCAAGAAGCATTTCAAAATCTCAAATGAAAACTGCTTAAACAAATCATTAAAAAAAAAACACCCATAAATAAGAAAATCGAGCTACTTGGCCATAAGGAAACTCTCAAAATCCAACATTTTACTTATGCATAACTATAACTCAGAGACTAATCTTATCATTGCAATCCCCAAAACCGATGCTCTCATGTTCCCATTTAACCTGGTCATGTGCAATGATCTCAACCTTACATAACAAGCAAAGCATAATCAACTGTAGAATTTTAAAGGACATCAAACATGACACCTGCTTTTAAGGGCATGGATTCTCTCGAGTGAGTTTCTTATCATCTGAGTGTTATGTCCCACCATTAATTGATGAGATAAGCCCCATAAGTAACATAAGCAACAAATAAATTAATGGTGAGAACACACAACACACAACAAGAAAACTCGCTCGAGATATTCATTCCCTGCTTCTAAAGTTTAATCCCTAAACCACCATTTGCCAATCCAATTGCACATACAAACGAAGAAAACACCTCAAAAGACCTTCACCATTGTTATTACTATTAACAAAAAAAAAAATGGAACCTTCAATCCACAGCAACCATAAACAAATCAATCAAAACAAAACAGAACCAAAAACAAATAGAGAAAAGAGGAAAGGAGGGAGAGAGAGCCTCACATATTGGAACAAGGGATAGTAATCGCAACAATAGGTCACGCGTTTCAAATCCAAAGCGATTGCAGCATTGAAACCTTCCATCAATGCCTTGAGTTCTGCAACGACCTTGCTCGTTCCGCTTCCAACCAACGGCTTCTTCAACTCAAGAATGCAGTTATCAGAAGGGTCGCAAATCGCAACCCCAATCCCAGCCAACACGATCCCCTCGCCGCCGCCGTCTTCGTTCACCAGCCCCTTAAAGTAAACCCTAAAAACCGCACCTTCATCGACGATTCCCGAATTGCCGCTACTCTTCGACGAAGAAGAACCCTCTCCGTCGAAGGGTTTCTCGAAGATATCGCCCCAATTCGACCAATCGTCTTCGGGGATCCTGTGTATCTCCGCGGCGATCTTCTGGTCGTGAATCCGACGGCTGAGATCGAGCCTCATCCTGCGGGCCTCCGCCTCGCTTTGCCGGCGGTCGCTGAGCTCCTGCTCCATCCTCGCGAGCTCCGCGGCCTGGAGGGCGGTGGCGGTCAAAACGGCGCCGCCATCGTCGTTTTCGGGGTTAGGGAGTGATTGTGGTTGTGGTGGCGGTTGGGGGGAGGAGGAGGGGTGGGTGGCGAGGGAGGCAGCGAGGGCTTCTTCGAGCTGGAGGCGGTAGGCAAACTCGAGGTCGGAGTCCATGGCTACCACCGCGTCGAGCTCGTGGCGTTGCTCCGATAAGAGGTGGTGCAAGTCTTCTTCTTCCGGCGAGCCCATGAGACGTTACTTGGCGGAGAAGAATAGAGTGACGACTGAAGAACCACAAGAGAAGAGAAGGGAAGACTCTGAGCGAGTGGTTTTGCATAAATCCTTCTAACTTGGTGGGGTAGATAAGCCGGATTGGGTCATGTTTACCTTTGCTCAAATTCAATAAAGGTGAATTTTAAAAACTTAAACTTGATTCTAGATTCAAATAAACTTAATTATTTTTGGATCGAGCTAAAATTTAAGTTTAGACCGAACTCAAAATTAGCTAATGTTATCTCAAATCGAAAATTAAAAAATAACATCCATTAAAAAATAAAGTTAAAAAAATTACAAATCAACTATTTCATTTCTCATTTTGCTTCCTATTTGTATAAGTATCATAGTTTCGAACTAAACACCCATTAATTTTAAACACAATAACAAAATGATATAAAATTTGTAATCTTAGCATTTTCATTCAAATTTCCATTGTTTTAGTGCAACACAAATAACAAAAAAAAAAATGGGTGCACTCATTAAGATGCATAAACTAATAAAATTATACATACTTCATGTGCTAAGTTTCTACTTTCTATCCGCCAAAATAGATATATGGTTTAACTACAATAGATTATCCAAAAAATATTGCACTATAAAATGTACATGGGCCGGATTTTCCTTTATCGAACCTGGCCCTAGACCCGAATAAATTCAATCAATTTTGGGTCGAATGCTTTGGGCCGGTCCGGGTTTTGTACACCTCTACTTTTAACCATCAAATTAGCGCATACTATCAATTAAATTTAGGTTAAATATGTTTTTAATTTCAATTAAAAATTTATGTTTGGTCCTTAGAATTTTCTTTGTTAAGAATTAGTTCTTGAAAAAGAAAAAATCTTTATCACCAAGGAGATGTTAAGTGCTTAGCCGTTAAATGTGACACATGACACCATGTGATGTGCGATGCGACATATTTAACAGTGTCACATGAAACACCCTAGCTAACTGTTTACCCGTACGTAGTAAACAAAGCTCACTAGGTTGTTGTCTACCTGGTCGGAATACTTTAGTCCATAGTTATCTTTTGAAAGTAATCATTGCTCATGAAATAAGGACCCGTTTTAAACTTGTACTTGTATCACATTAATAATAAAATAGAGCCATGCGTGTGGAATAAACAAATATAATAACATAGCGGATAGCATAATGAGAAATAGAACATATAATATACACTCAGTGGGTCCACCATACAAAGTCATATCACTGTATACATAATATGTACATAGATCAAAACATCAAATACATAATCCAGCATATACAGCATCAAAACACAAGGACTACTGGAATGCTACTCAGTAAGCCCTTGGCAAAACATAACTATCTATCTATCTTCTAGCCGCTCATGGCTCATCTGGCGGCTCTTCAGCATCCTCAAAATATGATTCATCCTCTTCTGTACCTGAAGTCATAAAACAGTGGGGGATGAGAACGGTAGGTTCTCAGTGGAAATAACCTTAGTTCCTGAGTCGTACATCAGATTATGTCGGACTTCAGGCCGCTCAGAGATCTCTAGTGAACATACATACTAATCAGCCTACTTTTTATTATCTTACCTATCTGAACGGCTTTATCAGCATTAACATGTGACATGGGAACTATTCTTGATTACTACATTCTCGTGCTGATTAACAGTTCGTGAATATACTTAACCGTCTCGAGCGTGCTCTTGACGGTACGGCATAACAGCAGAAATATACATTCCAGAATAATCAGAATACATCACAGAATACACCCAGCATTAAATTTAGCATAACAGAATCATCGGAGTAAGCATCACATAGTCATCCAAAGTAAGTCCACAGAATCAGCAGAATATACACAGCAGAGTCATCAGCATAAACAGCATATCATTCAGTACAGACATAGCAAAATTCAGCAGAGTATATATATCACAGAATCATCATGACAGAATGAACAGCATAATATGTTCAGCAGAATGTAACAGAGTAACAGCATTTCACAGCATAACTTAATACAGCAGTATAATAGAATGCAGCAGCATAACAGCATAGGTGTTATTCCCACCATAGTAATGTCCTTGTGACACTAGTATGACGGAATAACCTCACACCCTCAGTATAGGCCGACACTGTCCTGACCTCACTGCGGTGGGCTTCCACCTGCCGTGTGCCCCTAGGGACCCCTCGACAGTGGGCTGGTATCGTACCCCCACCTAAGCTTGCCCCCGTACGACAATGCATAGGCGTGGTAACCGCACACCTCCAGGTATGCCATCTCGACACCACCTGTGGCGGGCTTCCATCTTCAGCATGTCTATCCGACCTACTGAAATGGGCTTGTCATATGGCTCTCGTGATCACGGCCTCAGCAGCATGTGGCATATAGCCAATTTCAGTATTGGGGCATTTAGCCCTTTTCAGTAAGTGGCATATAGCCATATTTCAGCAGTATGGGCATTGGCCCTAGTTCAGCAGTATTGGGCATTGGCCCTGATTCAGCAGCATGTTCAGCATTTTGGAGTACCTGCAGCATAGCATACTTGTACATGCAACATGGCATAATTGTTCCCTATGGTTCATTTCAAAATCTTTATTTAGCTCGGATTTATATCTAATTCTTTAACTTGGCTCAGCATGAATGCATGAAGAACTACAGATTACATCTCAGATTACACATCGTATACAGATTTACCGACAGCATAGACTTCACAAGTTCACTTATACTCACATACAGCATGAATTACATACATTTCAATTATCGCTCATATCTACAGCATCAAACAGCAGCTTATGTGTCTCAAGAGGAGTTCCATGAAACATTCTGGTCTCAAGCCGCTCAGCGGAAACTGTTGTCCGCTCAGCGGTTTGAGCTATAGCGCTCAGCGCTATATACAGCTCCGCTCAGCGATAGGAGCTCTCATCGCTCAGCGGTAAGGATCCCTTCGCTCAGCGGTCTGACCGCTTTTTAAATATCTCCACCGACTTTTATCCTTTAAGAAAATATCTTTTCAGACTTTCCACGTGGGCCTCAGACCGCTCAGCGGTAACCGCCTACCGCTCAGCGCTGAGGTTCACAGCAGTTCGCTCAGCGGCGCCAGAGCATCGCTCAGCGGCTACTGGGCGAAACTTGGAAACCGAAACCACCATTTCTTCCATTTTTCCTTCCTTACTTTCATGGAACCCTGCATGAGCTTAACACATATTTCCAGCATAATAATCCTATCTAATCCAGGTCACAAGACCCTTCAGAATTGTCTTCCTAAACCTAGCATCAATTCTAACATATTTCCTCATAAATCCATAATTCATATACATACACATACAAGCACATAAACCTCTTGAAACATCAAAGAGGCAAGGAACTAGAGTTACCCACTTCCTAAATAGCTTCTTGATGCAATGAAAGGAAGGAAACCAAGCTTTGTTTGCTTGCTTGAATCTTCTTGACCTAAAATGAAACTTTAGCATAATTAGGAAAACCCTAAACTATGGAAACATGGCTTTACTCCAAGAGATGGAAAAACTCACCACCCACACTTGCTTGCCTTCTTTATGTGCTTAGGAGTGAGTTTTAATGATGAAACAAAGGATGATAATTGAATTTGGTGAAGTTTTGGGAGCTTTAGGTCTTAGAGAATTTTAGGAGATGAAAAAGATAGAGTTTGGAGTGTTTTGGGTGTGTGTGTTTCGGGTTTGCATGGGGGAAGGGCTGGCCGTGCCTTTTTTTTGGTCTCTTGGCCATGTGAAATTCCTATTTTGCCCTTAGTGTAGTTTAGGTTATGTTTGGTCATTAATTGTTTATGTCCGGACGTCCTAAAAATATTCCGGGCATACCGTTACGCTCTAAAAATTCCCCTCATTAATTCTAAAATATCACTTGACATATTCTTGATTTATTTTCATATTAATATATTTTACAGACTCCGGTGAGTCATAAGGAAATTACCATAAAACCCTAATTACGATCCAGACGTCACCGAACGTCACAAGACCGTCAGAGGATTATTTTCAACTAATATTACAGAAATAAAATTAATATTTGAATTTTATTCTATTTCTATCTTGCCTTTTCCTTATTATTATATTTTTAATTTTGCCTTAAATAGCATTTTAACCTGAGGGAAAAGTCGGGTTGTTACATCACATGTAATATTTAATGACCATATCAGCATTTAATATCTCCTTCTAACAGCATGGAGTAAAATCTACCCAAAAAATATTTTTAGAAACTGATTTCTAACAAAAAAAAAAATTAGGGGTCAAACACAAAATTTTTAATTTTATAGGGACTTAAAACATATTTAACCCTTAAATTTATCTTTAATTGATAAATATCAATTAAATTAGTTATTAGATAAACATGTAAAATAACTAACTTGATTGACATTTACTAACTATAAGAAAAATTTTATAGATGTTGCATCAAATCCTTGGCCTTGATGTAGATCATATTCGTAGAAAAAAATTCAATTTATTCTCTACTATTTTCTTAGGGAAAACACATAATAGCACGATAAATTTTCGATGAAACTATTATGCAAATTGTATGACACAATATAAAATATTTGTGTTTTAATTTTATTAAGTTTTTCTCTCTCTTCCTAATAATTTATAACTGCTCTTTAATTAATCATAAAAACTCATCGAGCAAAATATGGAACAATTGATGTCACACTAAAAAGCAAAACTCGAAATAAGAGTAATATTAATGATGATTTTGGTTTACGCTGAATTCTATACGTGACAACACATCAATTATTTATAATATGATTTAATATTATCAATATTACCAATAACGGTTTTGGAGTACTTTAATTGTCATCCTTAGTGACAATTTCTTTCTGAATTTGACCTTTTCAGATGATTTATTTATAAACATTTTTTTTTATAGAAAAAAGCTCACATGTACAAACTGAAATGGTGTGAAATTTTCACATGAGAGGTGCATAACCCTTGTAAATGCAAGAAGGAGAAGCATGGAATAGAGATAGAGGGAGGAATTGACCCAAAGGGTTTGGTGCAAGTATATAGAAGAGGAGTGGATGCTAATATGGTTTTAGTTTTGGGCCCTCTGGACCTTGGTAGCAGAGACCTTTTTTGTTGAGGTCCAGTAAAAGCCCGCGCGCGCGTGTATGTGTGTGTGTGCAAGTAGATGATACGGTGATTACGGCCCAAACATTAACAGATAATAGTTTGTCTCCATCAGCATCCACAACGTTTCTAAGTTGCAAATTTGCAATCATAGCTAAATTGATCATGGTTAATAAATAACTCTTTATTATTATTATTATTATTATTATTATTATTATTATTATAAGCTGCTTCTATTTTTGACCCTAAAACGAGATTTCATTGAAAACAACTTCTATTGAAAGAAGAAAACAAAAATCTGTTCTGATAATTTCCCAGACATGCACTTAGATTATTTGACAATTCTACACTTTACCAATGACTAGTGTTTTTTCAGTTTTTCTTGTAGATGCATACTCACACATCTTGACAAAGTAAAACATGACTAGAATTCAAATTTGTACGATAGTGATATATAATTGGTTCAATTAAGTCATTGTTAAGGTTTTAATTTCTTTTTCCCCTTCTTTTGGACATGGTTGAATGTTTTAATAAATGATGTTATTGATCGTGGTTCATTTATAAATGTAGTTGCACATCCTCATTTATGTTGTTAAATGTAGTACTAAAATAAATAGAAACTTACTACAACTTATTCAAAGTTTTGTATATCCTCTTAACCAAAAATAAATAAATAAATAATATTTATGTTTGTTTAAGTGTGAAATATCCTATTGACATTTATATTTACCATTAAATAGAATTTTTTTAGGTATAAACTTCATTAAAATTTTATTTAATAATAAATATATATGTATTGACACGATATCTTACACTTAAATGAATACAATTAACAAAACTTATAACCAAAAGAAGGAAAAAAGAAATATTGCACAAATATTTCTTCAAACACGTGTGGCCACTTCACGGTTATTAGCACAAGAGGACTATTCTTATGACCTTATCTTAAACTCAATGTCAAACAGTATGTTTTATTCGAACATATTGTATTGATGCCAACATAAAGCACAACAACTAAAAGACTTGCGTTGTTATTTGGATTTATATAGAACAGTTGCGTTATTTATATTTATATAATATAACATATTGTGTCAATTAAATTATTATGCACTATTAAATAAGATTTTAGTAAAGTGTGAGTTTTATTATAATCACATTTAATGATGAATGATAGGTGAATCGACAAGGTATTTCACATTTCATAATTATAAATAACATTTTTCTAACTAAGAATAATAGTTGTTTTAAAAGTAATTTTGAGATAAATTTAGAAATTTACCTTTCTCAAAACCAATTGTTGTGATTAGAGTTGATTTTGAGAGTTGCTCACAACTAAAAACCAAATAACATGTAAAAAAAAAAATGGCAAAATTATATTCTCATTGCCCATGATTTTGAGGGTCCCTGCCTTAAAGTTAAACACACGCATACGGCATACTTGATTTTTAGATAGGTCACATATCTAAAATTAATTTTGATTCTTTGGTAGAATTAAAAAAAAAATCATTTTTAAAGTTTTATAATTAATTATGAGTCATCACAACACCTAAATCTAAACACACTAATAGACTAACGGGTCGAAATAAAAATCACATTGGCCACATAATTAAAGGCTTTTGTAAACAGTTGCAGCCTGCCGGAATGTGGAGGGAAAAATTAGATATTGAAAAGATATTAGACAAAGATTGTTGTTGGTGGTTATAACTATGCATGCATAAGTGACAAAATACTTTATATTAATTCCCCATCAAGATAAATTCAAAGACAGCGTCTTTGTTACCCACTTAATGCCCGGTGTATGAATATATATGATCAAGATTTAGTACACATTGGACTTTTTTCCTCCCTAATGTAATGCCCCTTTGCAATATTTAATTTCTTTTTTTTCTTCTATAGTGATTCACACATGAAAGAAATATAGTTATTTTTTGGTCAATGAGATAATTAAAGCTAAAACCTAATGCCACTAACGATGTGATTGATCTATACTCAGTACCCACTGCCGTATACTGGCTCCAGCTTCTTCTAACGTACTATAATATTATGAAAAAAAAATGTTATATAAATTCATTTTGTGTAAAACACCTTATCAATTCACACATTAAAAATACATCTCTTTGGTTAATTTAAATGGAATAATTTTAAGGAAAAAGTTTTTCTTTTTATTTTTTTTTACATGAGCAAAAAGATATTTAACTACGTTAAGTTAAATGTTTAATAGTTGAATTAAGATAAAAAATCATATAATATATAATTTTTAAGATTGTGCAGAATTAAAAAAATTAATTGATTGAAGCCTGGCTAGCTCAAGCTATTTTCAGTCTTCCATCTTGGTATTCGCTTAGTGCTCATTGTTCCCTATTGATTGTCACTATTTAAACAAATGAAAATTTGGGTAATTATATGGAACCATATAACGAATCAAAAAGCCACAAGATGGTCAAAATTAAAGCTACTACTTTGACAAGTAATTAATCATTCACGAAACATATCATTTTTCTGAATGATTTATAGACTATGTAAAAAGTGACAAAACAGCAGGTATTAAAGATTCAAAATAGCACCGTAAATAAAGACCCTCTATCACATAACCTTTTTTTTCTTCCTTTTTCTTCAAATTGCAAAAGGTTACATCGAGCAATTAATTAAAGCATCATCTACTATTTTGAAGATGATGTTTAGACTCACTATACCAAGCTTGCGCAAAGGTACAATTGATACCGAATTATAAAATTCTTTCCCCCCAATTTTTTCTTCATACTAGGGAATTGACATAACTAATTAAATCCCAGCTACATATATATAGTTACTTTTATTAGTTCTAGTTTCATTCCTTCAACTTCTCCTTGGAAGACAATCATCTCAACACTTCTTTTGAATATATGTTCATCTATATCGGAATGAAATTTCTCATGTAAAATTTTAATTACATGTGAACTGACTATGTATAATTATAGGTTATGTTAAAAATATGTTAATCACCTTTTGACGTTTTATAAAAGTACATATTGATCTTTATATGACTAAATTACCCTTATTTCCTTCCCTTCTCTACCCTCTCTTCTCCTTTAAGATAAAGGTGGTTTGGTCATGTATGATTGATTTGTATTATTATAAAATATTAATGATCAATTTATACATCTTTAAGAGTCTGAAGTAAAATGCACACGATGTATTTAAAAGAAACAGTGTATTTCTCCTAAGGTTTTTTTTTTACTCATTTATTAAATACCTCACTTTTCTTATCAATGATAAAATTTTTTGCATGATAATCGAGTCATGTGAAATTTCCAACCATGACAGAGGATTCATTCCCTTATCTAATGATAAATTGTTCTCTACTTCACGTCCAAAGAGGTTCCCACAATGAATTGCTGCTAGTGTTCTCCTCAAAGAAGTTCATACTATGTGGAGGGCTAGAGTCAATGAAATTGTTGTCCATTGAATGTTGTTGTGGTGAAGATTCCATTGGACTTTGTGCCATTTCCATGCAAATTAGGGCAACAAGGTTGGCTTGTTGCAATTGCATGGTCACAATATCAGCTTGTGCCTTTGCCAATTGTGCTTGGAGGTCATTGACCTGCTTTTGGAGGTTGCAAATTGCCCCTGCACAACCATAAACAGGGTCTCTAATTCTTGCACTTGCCTCATAAACCATGCTACTCACTGCATCAGCTCTTTGAGACTCTGGAAGTTCCTGGAAAAAAGTCAAACAAGCACTAAAAAATTATAATAATGCACATAAGGTTCTATGTACCCTTCATAAAAGGCAATCGACTAGATGCTCATTTAATGAATTGATAAAGACTAGTTTTTTTTTTTGGAAAAGAAATATGTATATGTTAATTAATTCTATTTCTTAATTGTTTTAAGGGTAAATTACATTAACTTCCCCTCAAATCAGATGATACTACATACCAATTACAACATAAAATTTAGATAGTATTATACTCAATATTTTTATAAAATATGACACTTAACACTTTAAATATTACATTGAGCGCACTCGTATAAACATAATTCTGAGTATTTCTATAAAGAGGTGATAATGATAATCATAATAGATTAAAGGGTATCGCATGTATTATCACTTTACCTTCATACTAGAATTATGAGTAATTTGATATTGTTTAAAATTAAGGTAAAGGCTTGGAACACTATACCTAACATATTGTTTAAGAGCCAAAGAAGTATGTGTCAACTGTCAAGTATAACTACTAGAAGGCCCACGATTAGGTATTCGTTAAAATTAGGTGCGGCTGGAAAGTATGGAGGCCCATTTAATTTGTCCCATCGGAAAAGAGAGATCTGATATTTATTACAAAAAAAAGAGAGGAAGGAGCTTCACATGGACATGGACTATTAATTCTCAAATTACGCACCATATTATACACACACATACACATGCTTACTTCTGTCCCTTGCAGACTAGTCTTTTTCTTACTATATTCTGCCCTCATGAAGAGGTACATAACTCAATAATGGAGAGGTTCCTAACTTCCCTATAGCTTATTATTACTTAATTATACATATATGTTACCAATTTTTTATAACAAATTAATATAACATACGAAGACACGTATCCATATAATAGTATCTTCATATTTTCAAGATTCACACACACACATATATATTTTTGTTAGTGGCATAAGATACAACCGTGTCATATATAAATATACATACATATGAGAAATTTCTCACT
Organism: Nissolia schottii; assembly: GCA_003254905.1. Classification (NCBI taxonomy): domain Eukaryota; kingdom Viridiplantae; phylum Streptophyta; class Magnoliopsida; order Fabales; family Fabaceae; genus Nissolia; species Nissolia schottii. The sequence continues at coordinate 338,674 of QANU01050717.1, forward strand.
TAAACTAACATGATGAAATAATTAATCAACTTATAAGACTTTGAAGGCTTAATAATGCTAAGTAGCTACCTGTAATAACTTGATGACGTTGCTGGCGCCAAAGACTCTGTGGGCTATGGTGAATTTGGTAGGCTCAGTGGGAGGGAAATAAGGTGCCAACACACATTTCTCAGCACATCTTCTCCTCAAAATCTTGCAAGCAGCACAAGGACTCATCACTACTACTTGTGGATTATTATTATTATTAGGAGAAAGGGAATTAGATGAGGAATAATTAGTAGGAGGAGAATTTGGAGATTGCTGAGAAATTTGTTGTTGTTGGCCACATGAATTTGTGTCACTTCGGTCCATGTTCATATATTAATTTCCTCACCTTATTGCCTCCCACTTTTATAATTTTCCCTTTTGTATATGTATTAGTAATTTTAAGGGAGAAGGAGGAGGAGGAGGAGGGTATGAAGTGGGTTTTGTTTTGGTTTGGGATCCAAAAGGGGCTTTTTATAAAGGGAAATTGAGAAGGTAGGAAAGGCGTCATCACATATTGAACCATCGTGGTCTTTGTTAGGTGTTGTGGATTGTGATGTTTTCTTGGATTGTTGTATGAAAAGAAGACTCTTCTAGTTTGACTAATCAAAAACCGTTTTCAAGCCACATTCTGCCTTATGCATTTTTCTTTTATTAAACCCCTTTTTTTCTTGAATGAATAATGACCAAAATTTAATTAGAACTAAATTAATTAATAAAAATAATCCATCTTTGGTTGGTTTAATGAATAGTTTTGGCACTAACACAAGATTGCTCTCGGGGGGGAGTTTCAACACTTCAACATTCAACACGTGATTTTAGGTTTGAGTACCTACTTAATAGATTAAGGGCCAATCGAATATATGAGATAAAAGGTTTTTGAAAAAAAGTCATTTTTGACACTTACTTGATTATTCTCGTTAACTAAAATTTCGTGTTTTAAATATTATAAATGAAAAAAAAAATGATTCAAAGAATTTTATTTTTACTGTGAACAAACCTAACTCGAGTTAAATTAAAGAGTTTATTAAATAATCACCATAGATAATTTCTTTTCATATGAGAACAATTTTACATTTTCCCCGAAAAATCTTTGTGGTTAGCCTAACTTGCCTTACAAAGTTCCTTTCTCTAGCTACAAAAAGAAAGATCAAATCTTCTTCACACTCCACCTTTGTCGGAGTCAATTTATTTTTTCAACCCCATATATGGATTCATGCTGTAATTATTAATTAATTAGGATATGTTTTAATCTCCCTCTTAAAACTATTTTACGTGTAAAACAAGCAAGTTAATATGAACAAAATAAATTAGACATCAATTAAGACATTACACTCTTCCCCATTTGTTTGTATTTGAATTTTTTCCACTTTGCCCTCAAATTTTATCGTAACAGACAATACAAGTGTAGAGCAGCCTCAGGAGGATGACAAAGCAAAAATTATCATATGTTTCTCTCCACTAGAAAAATCTTTGGCTTTGGTGGTCATAACAATTTTTTAGTTCTCTGAGTTGTTTCAATCGAGATGAATTGATCATACGATAGACTAATCTTTTTTCCTAATTAAGTACTCTCTTGTACATAATATTCCATGAAGATACTAAAACGGGTTTTGTACTCATGTTCATATTATAGGGTAAAATTACGTGTAGCCTATTCATAACTTGATATTTCAACTTAAGTTAATCATATGGGCCATTCATAACTTATATATGGTATTATTACTTTTAAGTAAAGCTTTGAGATGTAGATGCTTCTATAGACTAGGTTTTTTTATAAGGGAAATTAAGTTCTAAAATAAAATTATGACTTATATTTTTAAAACTACATGTAACTCCTTACAATTACAATTGATGATGTTGAAAGGGAATCCACATAGACACTTGAGCACTCTGTAGTATATTTCCCATTACTTCTTACTATTTTTTATAGTTTAAAATTAAGGCGGCATTCTAGAAGTAAGCATACAAACAAATTGCTAGAAGTAAGCATACAAATAAATTGCTAAATGATTGATAAATAACTTGATTCTCAGTAAAATTATCGATTCTCAAAAAATACATTTACTAAAAAGAAAATAACTTTTAATGTTTTATATCTAAAATTGTGTGAGCGATATCTTTCATATTTGTTTAATTAAAAAAAAATATCTAGGAGTAGGCATAATGCTATTAACTCATTATAAGTGCCGAACGCGTTCTAGTAGGATATATTAATAATTTATATAAGTTATTGCTTAATTATTAGGGTTGCTGCCACTATTGAGACAAGTTAATAGTAGGTTGGTGGAGAGTTGCTAAGCTCGTTGGACACATGCACCATGTTAGAAAAAGGAGATATTTGTAAATCATAAGCCTTATATAAGCTGCAATTATGTGACCATTCCTACCTTCCAATTTCAGATTTTAAGAACTATTATATCATATAATTCTACTCTTTATTGCATATATGCATTATTTTGATTTGAAACTTCTTAAATTAGCAGTACTATTTTGAACTTTGAGATTCTAGCTTATCTTCAAGTGATTAAGTTTTCCACGACTTGGAAAATTTTAATTCTAGCTTTCAACTTTGAGGTGGAAGTAGTTGGACCTTTGTTATTTGTTACATTTTTTTCTCCCTATTTTGCTCTCAAACCCTCAAAGAGTCTATGGCGCGTGGACCTTAATTAAGAAAAGAAGAACATCAACCAACTATATGTGCTTTATGGTTTACTCCCACTGTACCCAAATAAAATTTTGAATTAACCCCAAACAACCCGTCACAATTACAACCGGACAAGTTTGTCATTCACAAATAAAAAATTTATATTAATCATTTATAAATGGAAAAATTGAATAAACAAGTCTCTCGATATGTTTGTCTTCTTAATGTCATTTATTTGTGCATGTTCTATGTATTTAAACTTCTAATTTGGAGTGATAAATTTATTCAAAAGTCAAATTATGAAAGATTTATTTATCTAATTTTTCATTTGTGAATAGCTAATACAAAAAAAATTTATTTATAAGAGATCAATTTATCTAATTGTAAAATTGTGAAAGATTTGTTTTTTGGGTTTACTCTAAATTTTTGTCTCCGCTTAAAACAAACATGTTCATATTATTTACCGGTGAAGTAGTGGAAAGAGTTGACACAACTCAAGAGGATTAGTTCACAGTTTTATAAAAGCATTTTCTACCTAACAACATAAAGTTTTGGGAGTGATGATTTATCATAATGACAAAGTTTTTATGGTCAATTGATTTATTGGTTGATGGAATGTGTTAATATATAAGATTATTTAATTTAATCAATTAATTACGTTTTTAGAAAAGATTATTCTTAACACGTATAATTAACATGTTGCGAACATATAATGACTCTTGAATGAGACTATAATGGATAGATATCTTTTTTTAAAAAAAATAAAAAGGAGATAATTATGTTTATTATTTCACTATTTATTTACATGACCATCTCGTATAAATATGATCAGACTCTTTAATGAATAATGAGATCATAAATATAATCCTCTCATTTTTATTTTAAAAAGATGAATATATTGATTCAATTATATATTTGTGGTTTCTCGTTTAGTTTAATTTTTGTTTTTATTTCTTGTTGCATGTTTTTACAAAATATTGTGAACAAAATAATAAAGCAAAAGAATAATAAAAGAATTTTTTAGTCATATAGTCTTAAAAGGGAAATAAATTGATGAAAATGGAAATCATATTTGTTAAAACCACGAGATGTGCAAAACGAAAACGAAAAGCCAAACATCTGTCATTCTTTGATCGCCAATAATTCGATGTGTACGGGAGAAATGCATCACTCTCCAATCAAGTAGCATGACTTTCCTATCTATAGAGAACTATCACTAACTATAAATTCAAAAATGTTATTATTATTAATGAAACGTTGCATCTTAATTCAGTCAAAGTTGCAAGTTCTACTCCGAAATTGTTGAAGGGAAGGTCCCTATACATGGGGTGCTTGGCAACTTGGAAAAAAAAAATAGAACTAATATTTTAAACAATATAAAAATGAACTAGTTTGTAATTAAATAATGGTTAGTTTAAAACTAATTTAAAAACTAGTTTAGTCAGCCTTTTAAAATGCCGAATGAAGATAAGACAGTTGTTTGGAAGGAGAAAAAAAAATCTAAAATTCGGCTAAAACAGTTTGAATTAGTTTTTAACTAACTTTAAGCTGAAACTGATTCAAATAAAAATTGATTTTAAATGATTTTGTTAGTTAACAAACAACAATTATTTAAAACCGCTGTTCATTACATTTTCTTATTTAATTTTTTCGGAGTTTTACAAACCCTGTCATAATCCATATCTAGAACTCTATATTAAAAAGGATATGCATTTTTAAATCAACAAATTATATGGTCTATGAATAACATTAAAATGATCTAAGGATGCACAACCTATTGCTTTATCGTAATAAATAGATTTTCAATTTAGAAAATCTAAATTTATATATATNTATTTCATCATCATCACTTGTGTCCTGCCATGCAAGGAATGTCTAGAAATCATGTTGAATGGTCGTACCATAACATCATCATATGTGTCAATATTGCAAACTCAAAAATTTCATTAATTGATGTTATAGGGCATTGGTGCCTGTTGGCATTTAAGTCGTCCTCATCCTTTTTTCCTTTTGCCCTTCAATTAGTATCAAAAATTTTCACAATGAAAGTTTCTAGCTAGCCATATCCGCGCACTTAATAAATGCAGAGTACTTTTAGGTTGGTCTTTGATCAAATATTATTATGACGTAAAAATCTAAGTCGTGAGCCACAGGGCACTTGACTACTGAGCTAGTTTGGGCTGTTGTGAGAAGAGGACCGTCATAAGAATCAATTCTCTAGATTACTTGACCAAAATTGTTGCGAGTCTCCCGTTGAACAAATACATAAACTCAATGTATTATTTAAGTCATGATTTTTTTTACTCAAAAGAAGTTTTTGTGTAATTATAAAATGTTGTACTAAGTATAATCACACACAAAACGACACGCCTTAAAACTCAAATGTGTCTTTATTTGAGATCAAATGCATCCTGACTATACTAAAAACCTAATGAAGTAGTCTTTGGAATTAGACTCTACGTAAGTTTGAATCATAGCAAAAAATTTCAAAGCATAGGTTTGTTGAATGACATATAAAATGACACCACTAATATATTTCATTTGAAGTTAACAAATATGTCACATGATTCAATTTTGAACAAAATACTTACTCTTTATAGATTGTTTGTTTTATTTTTTGTTAAAAAAAAGGAGAAACTTATTTTGTGAAGACTCTTTTGTAGGAAATAATAATAATAATAATAATAATAATAATAATAATATAAAAATAGTAATAATAAAATAATAATAGCAATAATAATAAAAAAAATGATGATAATGATAATAACAAATAATATATATTATCTCATAACATTTTTTAATGTCAAATAAGGTAATATAAATTTGCAATTACATTACTTTGGCATACCAAATAAAGCAATGTAACATTACCAATAATTTAAAAGGTGGTAATATTTCTAAAAGGTGATCCAGATTACATACCTGGTAATCTTAGAGACAATGTAACAAACGTTCTCTTAAGTATTTATCTACTTGACTCTATTTTTGTAAAAAAAGGTTTTTTCTTTAAAATGAATCATTCATTTCAAAATGTAAATAAAAAGTCTCACAATTAAATCAATAAGGTGATAAGAATACTTATATACATATCTGTCGAACATGTAATATCATGTTAGGTACTGTTTGAATATTTTTGGGTACATCTTTAATTAAAGTTTTGTGCCAATATAGATAGATAGATAGATAAATACTATCTACGAGTATCAATGCCGAGTTATGAAACAATTCAGAATTTGTGTAAATAAATATTATAAATCTTAGCTGCTCTGCTTTGTTATGTTTGCAAGTTGTCACGTAATTAATTAGAAAGAGTTAGGCTTTTGCTTCAAAATTCATAGCAATCTAGAAAATACTATAAAGATTATTGGGTCCATGAGGTTATAAATGTAAAGGTTCAAATTCCCATATGGTTATGGTTATGGCTATGGGTGGAAGCCAGGTACGTAGCAACTAATATTAATGTGGAAAATCTTGTATAGGGTAAGAAACAGAGGACATTACGTTGTCACACAATCTAGTCTAGTATAAAACAATGAGATCATTTCTTAAATGCTAATGTTGTGCTCTTACATCAGTCTTCTGTACTTTCATTATACTTTTTAAAGTAAGTACTGACTAAATGTGATGGAGAGTTATAAATATATCTTCTTTTTTTGGAAAAAAAAAAATATGAGAGCCATCAATGAATTTTACAAATAATGAAGACTTGTAATGTAATGCAGCATGCAAATATTAATACATTATTATATGTTCACTCTTCAGAAAACAATTTTTGGTGCTCAAGATGTAATTAGAGAACTTGTGTCATTTATATATATTTTGCATGAAACACTATGTCGTCAATTTATTATTAGATGAAATTTTAATATGGTGTGAACCTTATTAGAATATTATCTAATATTATCTAATTTTAATATGGTGTAAACCATATGTTCCCTCTAGAGCCCAAGAGTTTTTGTTTTTGTTAACATTCCTAACGAAATTGTTGGGAGATGACTATAAAGCCTTTTTCATCAAGTGATTGGACCAAAAGTGTGCAAAATATATCTATCATTCTTTGCCTAATTGCTGTTGATACCATCACACACATTGTTCCAAATTTACAAAATGAGTCCTTTAGTGAAAGCACAAGCTTGACATGAAAGTATTCAAGACTAGAAAAGCACGAGACCCTAAAGATGAATTCTGCTGGGCTGTGCCTTTGTCATCCTGGCTTCGCCATAGGACTCATCATTGTCCATCTTGCGGTTGTTGCGGTAGGCGGCGTACGCAATGACATACCCGATGACAAGGATGATCATGACGACGATGTTGATCACGGAGACCTTCCTCCAGCTCTTCTTGAGGCTGGCCAGGACGCCGGCCTTGCACGAGTCGCACATGTAGCAGAGCAGCCCCTGGTCATTGCTCCACCTTGTGCAGTCAGGGTTCGCACTCATCACGCCTGATCCTGGGCTCCACATCGTCTCGTTCTCATAAACGTAGCCGCAATCCGTCGGCGGCTTGCAGCAACCGGACTGCAGAGCACACAAAAGGAAGGGACAACACTAGTTCAATCAATCACACAGCATATCATTTTATTTGCATGCTCCGACCCATTTATTGCTTGACACGTCACCGCGTTTGTTTTCTAAACCACCGACATTCTTTGATTTGTCAAGCGATAAATGGACCTGAATCCATGAGCATGCAAGGAATTTCTTAGTTTGGACTTTCTCAAGGCCAAATCAAACACACACACATGTAAAATGAAATTGGAAATGAATGTACACAATTGGTTCTATGATTTTTATGTTTCATATGGGAATAATTTGCACAAGGGTCTTGTGAACAAAACTGAAACCAAGAAACTGCAATTTACAATAGTTTGATGGAGATTTTTGCTTTCTGGAAAAGAAATGGTTTTTAATTTTGTCTTTATCTATTGTGTCTCGTTGCTACTTTTCATTCCCCAAGAAAAAAAATGTTGTGGCCTGCAATCAAAAAGATGCTTTTGTTTGGTGGCACAATGCAACCAAATTGCCTGTGTTTTTCATTTATCAATTGAAGCAAAACATGCTAAAAAAATAATAATAATAATAATAATAATAATATATAACGGAAAGTGTCTAGTAAAAGATGAAAATTTTGTGAGATCTGAAAAGATGAAGCTAATGAGTTAGACCTAACAACTGCATTATGTTGTGCTATGTCAGAAGCTTAAATAAAAACAAATAAAAATTAAAAACTATTGACCATATGGAAAGCTTGGAAAGGTAAGCTATTAATATTAATCATTATACATGAACCATTAGAGTAATACTATAATGAATATCGTTTTACACGCCACTCATATACACATCTATACTAATGTATTCTACACCAATACTAATAAACATGTCACAAGGAACTTTTTTTATCCGGTGGGATAAATACCCTCTCATTAAATATTTTTATTTTTGACAATTTTTAAAATAAAATTCATCCAATTTTAATGTAATATATCTAATATGATAAATTAATATTTTTTAATACAATATCTTATTTATGATGATGTATATCATAATCACACGTGATTTACAAATTTCTAAACCTCTTATAAATACTCTTTCAATTATTTGCCTAATAAAAAATTTGTCGAAACTATATGAATTAAAAAAATGATAACAAAATTAAATTGATTTAATTTTAAAAATTATAGTAAAAATAAAAAGAATTTAATAGAAAAAGGTAATTACCCACCGAATACAGGATAAACCTCATTTATACAAATACCAAAAGAATGTAATAAGGACTATAAAAGAAAAACCCCGAATGTAATAAGGAAATTAGCAACTAACAATGCAATGCACATACAGCATTATTGGGTCATAGTTGGATGTTAAGGAATATTCATTGTTAATGGTTTATGATTCACTCTTCTATTAAAAATCTTGTATGTCCAGCCTCATACGTATTGCCACCATGGCTGTTAAACTCTCGAGTTAACTCGTAAACTCTTACGAATTTACAATTTTACTACACAAAACGAGTTAACACTTATATAAACTCTTTTTTGATAAACTCGTACGAGTTTAAGTAAACTCTCAATTCTACTAGCGAGTTTACGAGTTAAAATCTACTTACGAGTTTATGAGTTTATCTCAAAATGTACAAATTTTGTAACTTTGTTAGATATTTATCTGACTTTGTTTAGGTTAGTTAATATCTATTGAGTTTATTAAGCTAATTTCATATATTTATCATAATTGAATTATATTTTATCAAACTATAAAATAATACACGTACAAAATAAAATATGATTAACAACTAATTGTCATGCATTAAGATATATTTTATGATATTTCTTTCATTAATTTAATTTAAAATTAACATTATTCAATTTCAATTATAAATATAATATTTAAACATATTTAGTTCTTAGTTATGTTACTTATAACATATTTTTTATGTATTTAAACTTCCACAAGTTTACGATTCGAATTTACAATTCGAGTTTATTGAGACCCACGAGTTTATTTAAACTCTCGAGTTTGATAACTTTGATTGCGACTACTACACTTGCAAACAAGAAAAGAAAGAGTACATCCCACCTAAAAGATAATTCATATCCGGATAAAACAAGGAGAAAAAAAAGGGGTAGCCAGAACTTCAAAATGTTTAAATCGTATCCAATAGAACATTCTTATGAGGTTTGGGAGAGCTTTATGAAAAAGCAGAAAGGGACAAGTAGTATGGTTGGTTAATGTATACACATCATGTTTGCCACTCACAAAGCCACGACAAAGGTGTGAAAGGAGCCCAGCCATAAAACCAAGAGGAAAAAAAATATATCAGTAATAGTATTCTAATATCATGCTTAATCCAAACGTTTAGCCTTTTAGAACTTTTAAATCATGATTTAGATAAAAGATATATAGGACTAACTTTTACTCAAATCATTATTTGCAATTTTCCAAAAACTAAACAAACGATGCTATACTGGTTTAAAAAAAGTCAATAATTATATAGAGTAGGATCATATAATGGATTGACTCAACGAAAGGCAAATTATATAAATTATATAAAGTTCAGTTTAATAGACTTTAAATATTAATAATTTTGATAAAAATAATTATCTAAGAAAAGTCGTCAATTAATTAGACCAAGAAAAGCCCGTAATTTGCCCAGAGCAACATATTAAAAGAAAATTAAGTAATATTATACAAATATACTACTCCACTAAAGTAGCATGATCAGCCATTATGTAAAAGATGTAATTGTTTGCAAAGGATAATTATGCTTTTATGTCGACCATTATTCAATGACACAATCCATGTGGCCACCGTCTTAAATGGCAACGCCACAATACATCACTGTCAATCTGTCCCATCTCATAAACCTGTTCTATACAGTCTAGTTTTTAAAAAAAATATCTTTCCATGAGATTTTTGAAAAGAAAAAATTTCATGACACGTTACATTTTGGTCACATCATCATTCCTGTTTCTGTTGATGTTTTATTTTTTTGACGGAATATCTCTTCTGATGTTGAAAAACATAGACAAAGCTGTAAATATCACAGGGAAACATACGATGATGACACATGTGTGGTGGTGTCTACTCTCTAGCGCTCACCACCGTTCAAAATGTTCATCAATTATCATTATCCTAATTAATCTTTAAACTTTATATTACTTTTTATAACGAAAAAAAAAACTTTATCATCTTTAAATATTTTAAACATTATTCTCAATAATCTTTAAACATTTTAAACCGAAAGACTAACCAACATAATATTTAAATTATTATTCAATGATTCTTTGGGATTTAGGCGTGGTTAAAATATTTACCGTCCAAAGTAAAAACTAACCTCAATTTCTGTTTTCCTTGTTGTTCCTCGTGGGTATTGTCATTTCATTGTAGGCCCAATTTATTAAAATGTTTTTTTTTAAAATTTATTTTCATTTAATTTGTCAGCGAGTTAAGAGGGACATGGGGTTGCAATCAAATAGGTTGGACCACGTAGCGGCCACAAATTTCGGGGCATAGATGGGTCAAAGGCCATCATCCCCACATGCCGCAGCATTTCCTTTCCTTGCAGAGGGATCATCAGAAGATGCAACCAACCAATCACACACACACACGCCACTCCATACTTTCTTTAAGAAGCAGTACTGAACACAATCCCTTCTTATAAAAATAATAATACCATAATAATTAAATTAAATTAAATTTTAAATGTTTTATGCATTATACAACAGATTAATTCTCCTCAATGCTTGCCATTTGGGAATGAGACCCTCTCTATACACATTATTAACAATCGAAAATACTTAGTAAATTCAATTAGCTAAATTGCTCTTGGTTTGTCCAAATTCCTAAATTAGAAATTGATGGAGATTCGAGACATAAATAAATTATTAAATAATAATAATAATAATAATAATAAAAAGGCATATGACATACCTGAATAGGGGAGAGTCTTCTACGGTAGAAGACATCAGGAGTCTCGGGAAGGCCATTGACGTAGCTCCCCATCCGGCCACACGCCCTAGAATCCCTGACGCACGACGCGATCTTCCCCCAGTAGCCTCCACGCGCCACGCGCTCCTCCAGCCAGCCCGAGTAATCCTGGAGGTAATAGTCGAAGTAGGCCCGGCCCATGACGGGGCGGCCCGCCCCCTTGTCTGTGACGACGTAGGCGAAGATGATGAAGCCGATGAGGACGGCGATGATGAGGAACATGGCGAGGAGGTAGAGGCGCATGAGGAAGGTGTTGCGGTAGCAGGCGCCGGCGAATCCGGCGAGGGAGACGACCATGATGGAGACGCCGATGACGATGAGGGGCCACTGGAGGAACTGGAGGCAGTCGGTGTTGTGGGCCCGGCTGCTCAGCCATATGCCGCCGCCCAGGATTGGGATTGAGAGGAGGAAGGTCAGGAAGTTTAGGAGGCCGATTAGGTGGTTGCTTGTTCTCATCTTTTTTTTCCTTCTTTTTCTGCTTTGTTTTTTTTTTTGCCAAGGAAGGTAGAAGGTAGAAGCTAGAGTTATGATTGATGTGTAACTTTGGGAGAAAGGACTTTTGTATTTATTAGGGGGCTGCTACTGCCAACTTGTGCTTAATCACTTGCGTTACTGTTTCTTTGTGTTAATGGGATACTATTTGTGGAAATATAGAAAATATTATAATTAAGTATACCGGTAAGTGTTTGTTCATTAGTGATGTTTTTATAAAAAATAAACCTTTGATGATAATATTTATCATTTTTTTATTTTATAATATTTATTTATTTTTTGTGGGTGTGTATATAAATGATATTTTTTTAGGAATAATATTTTTGTTTATACAAAGAGGGGACTTCGGTGAGCGTAAATAAAGTTGGTACTCGCTGTGCATTACCGACATGTGTTCATTAACTCAGAAAATATCCTAATTAGTAATTAGTAATGTAACTCACTTTGAAATATTCTGTATTAATATAAGAGAAATGTTTTGTTTATTATTTTTAAATATGTTATCTTTTGTACCATTCATTCTTTTAATACATGTTTTTTCTTTTTTTTATTCTTTATATTTTTTATCTTCTTCTCCTATCTTCTATCATTTTTTTCATTTACATCTTATTTTATATGAATCTACTAATTTTTATTTTTATTTTCATCATATTTTTTATTTTTAATTTTTTAAATGTTTGTGCATATTTAGTTGATCAAAAGTGTGTGCATGCATATAAAAAAGTTTGTTTTAAAAGTCTATGCAGGTAAACACAAAATTTTTTTTGTCTTCATTTTCATTTACGTTTCTCTTATATATTTTTTAATTGAAAAAAAGTTTGTGTATGTCAATTCAAAACTTTATATATATTTTTAAAATATTTGTACATAATTAAAAGTGAATTAACACGCTTAAGTGTGACGAGAAAGATTAAAAAAATTATAATAATTATTTTTTACTATTTAATATACTTTCACTTTAATTTAGTTTCATATTTAAAAAGGTTTGTAATAAAAAAAAAAATTGTGTACTTGATTGACTCTAAGTTGACAATGACAATATATGAGCTGTACACATGAGGTTACTCTTAATATAATATTACTTCTTTCTTGATAAGATCTTGGGATATCATTAATTCTCTGGACGATTCTATCCTGGACCAACTTACCAGGACCAAGTTGGTCTGGGTGTAAAATGAAAACTTAAAAATGTTGAAGTACTTAGTTGCAAAACTTCCCCCTCCCTCCCACCTCCCACGCTCTTTCCATCACCCACTGCGTCCTCTCCCTCCTCCCCCCGCCGCCAACCCCCTCAGCTCCCCCGCCGAGTTGACTCACCTGGTCCGACTCGCCAATCCCCAAATCGCCTTCGCCACCGGCAAACCCGCCGCGAAGATTCCCAACCTCCCCCTCGGCACCGTCCTGCGTCTGCAACCCATGGCTTCCGCCGGATAACTTCCCCTACGGCGCCTGGCTCAGCCCCTGCCTCTCCTTCAGCACCCCCACCGAAGACTCCTCCGGAAGCTTCCAGGTTCACGAACCCAGCGACGTTGATGTGGATGTAGGAATGAGGGTTCTGCATCGCGTACCGGACGCCTGCCTGAGCGGCGAGGTGCATGACGTGGGTGAAGGCCACGACGTCGAAGAGCTTGCGGAGGAGTGCGGCGTCGTTGATGTCGCCGTCGGCCACGAAGACGCCGGCGCGCGAGAGGAGCTTCTGGCGGGCGCGCTTCAGGTTGGGGTCGTAGGAGCGGTTGAAGTTGTCGAGGCCGAGGACGCCGTCGCTGCGGCGCTTCAGGGAGAGTGACACGTGGTAGCCGACGAATCCGGTGGCGCCGGTGACGAGGACGGTGATGCCGGCGGAGGAGTGGGCGGGCTTGGGCCGCTGGCGGCGGCGGGGGGAGGAGGGAGAGGACGTAGTGGGTGGTGGAGAGGTTGGGAGGTGGGAGGGAGGAGGGAGGAGGAAAAGGACCATTTTGCAAAATGGTAATACAATTTTCATAAATCTAGGGGTGAAAAATCATAATTAACCATCAAAGATTTCAACCGTTGGATCAAAGCTCGACGGGTATAACACTTGGTACAAGTTGGACCAGGTAATCACCTGGTCCATTTAAGACAAGGCCTAATTCTCTTACTGAATTTCTTTTTCATAAGAAGTTTACCGTTGGTGGAAGTTATACTAACAAGAGTAGGATTTATCCGTTTACCAAGAACGCGTTAACTTGTAGCAAAGCAACTCCAATCAATGTACTCTTTCCATAGATTAAGGAAAAAGCTTCAATGTTCACGTGACCAAACCATGCCTTTCATTTTGGTATACATCAATGCAACTTTGGTTTTTTGTTTTATGATTTAATTTTATAGTTTCCTTCCTTCTTATACTTTAGATCCGAGGAATGGGGCCAACAAATTTTACTTTACACAATACTATTTTTCATTTTTTTAAAGTCACATTTATATATTAATGTATCTAATTATCTAGATATATTGATATTGGATCAAGATCTTATTGCTAAGCTATGTTTATTAGTAATGAAGCAACTTTATTTTTTTACAATTACGTCTGACATAAAGGGTTGCACTTATTACAAGTGTCATGGTTGGAATGTTAAGCTCATCGAATCTTAAAGATGATATTGTCTAAATTAAACCAACAATCTCCCTTCCTGTGTTAAATCGAGGATGTAAACACATGATTTTAATCTGATACCACTTGTTAGATTAAACACTTACCACTAGGATAAAAGCTATACATGTTGGCAATATGATATCTTTATTTTCTTATAATTTTTCATAATCGCATCGAGAATAAGCCCATTAAATCATAAGAGTGATGTTAATCAAATTAAACCATCAATTAATTTATGAATATATCTAAAAAAATGAAAATGCCAGTTATTTATATCGAAGATAGCAAGGTGCATTAACATTTTACTTTTTTTAAAAAGATACAAATGTTTTTAAGGATTTGGTTCAGCAAAGTTGCTTTTTCAGTATTTTAAAAGAGTTGTACTATTGACACATCTAAATGTGAGACAATTACTCCAGAGATTTAAGACCATTTTATACTTAAAGCAACAATCAAACTTTTGACATTTGATAAAGAGAAAATGAGTTATTCCACTCAACCATACCCTTGAGCCACATAAATAAGAAGGTGATTAATGATACAAATAAATAGTATTATTGATTTTGAAATTTGGAGGGGATTTGCTGCCTATTACTTGGACCAATAAAATATTGACAATGTTTTTTCACTAGTGAAAAATGGATAGAATTGAAAAGGGAGAAAAAAAAATGGTAGTCAAATCTCCACTGCTCCCTGCCACAGCTATGAGGAGGATAAGGGGATCATAAATTCAAAACTCCATCATCATCATCGTCGTCACCATCACCTTCACTCACACAACCCAGGATTGGACACACTGAACCGAAAGTCACTGGAAGCTCCCGCATAGAGCAGAACAGACACATACGACAGTTTCGTTTCTTTGTCGCTTTACATCATCTTTTGACAAACTTTGTTTTTATATATTTTTGTTCGTGGGCCGCAATCCCCAGCCTCAAACTATTTAAAAACCATAACTATAATGCAGTGGCCCATTCTCAATGGCTCAAATTATTGGAGACATTGAAGACGTTAGTTAGTTCGTAACTCTATTTTTTTGGAAAAAAAAATTAGATAAATTTGACACTAACTATCTCATCAAAATAATCAAATTTGGGTCCAGGTAGAATTTAAGATTCTTTATTGTTAACTATGTCAACTATCTTTAATAATTTTTAAGGTGTTAATTGATGATAAAAAAATTTAGCGTATGTTTGTTTCAATTTATTTTTAAAAAATATTTTTACTTCAAAAAACCACTCATCATAATATTGAAAAATGATAATTTCTTTAGATAAATAAAAATTCTCCGAAGACCATCTTTTCAAATTTTTTAGTAGATATTGAAAGGAGAAATTTCTCAATAAAAATTGTATTTCCAGCTTATTTAATTCTCTATAAAAGAAGTAATAATTTATAAAAAAATATTCAAAATTTAAACAAACGTACGTTTATATGCAAAAGGAAAAATTATTTGCTCCACATTGGATCATACTAGCTTTAACCATCTACGACTACATATTACATTCCAGCTTCGAATTATCCATAGCTCCTATTACATGTTTAACTAAAATCTCATTTTATAAGTAATAACATTTTTTTTTTCTTGTCTACCTGGTATCCAGTCGCGCACCTCATCGTGGGGATAACTACATACACAATTTTAAACTCGAGACTTTACTTAAGTAATACCAAATTGTTTACTACTTAAACCAATCACCGTCAGTAAAGTAATAACATATTTAACAAAATATTATATGGTCCTCAGTAATTACTATGTGGAAGAGAAGTGAGCAAAAAGTCAGTGCTGCAGCTGCATGGCAATTTAAAGCTTCCGGGTTTAGGGGGAATATGGTCAAACTTGTCTTCTACGTAGGAAATTTACACTATACGTTTTTTCTTTTATTATGCAAATGAGTATGATATAAAGTATACATAAACAATGACATCATTAGTAATAATAAATTATTATGTCGCACCAACTACAGTTATGTTTTTCAATTCAAGTATTAATTAAAATATCAAAAGTGGGGGCTTTCAGCTTTTCTTCGGGAGTTGGAGTGAAAATGTAACACCCTAGTAGTTAATCTACGCTTAAGTCACAAACTTGCCTACTAAATTGTTATCTAATTCGGTTGGACTAGCACTTAGTCCCATTTATAAAGTTGAAAATATAGTTATCCAACGATACAAGCCAATTTGAATTTTTCTTGGTACAAATCATAATGTAAAATAGAGTCTTGTTCACTTTGTAACATATATCGTAACATACCAGACTATCATTAACTAGTCATAAACAATATTTAGTAACACATCACAAAAGGCCCACTTCATATATTCACATGTAGTTTATACACATAATAATATAGTCATTACATACAAGTACAAAATACCACAATACAAAATATGTAGCTTCCTATCTGAAGCTAACGTGACGTTTTAACTTAGTATTGTCTCTCTTGCTCTTGATTCGCCTCCTCCTGGTACTGCTCTGTTAGGGCCTCTGTGCCTTGTTCCATGTTTGGTCCTGAAGTCACAAAAGAGTGGGGTGAGAACATTGCGTTCTCAGTTGAAAACCTCGGGTTCTGGGAGTTGCTTATTCTCATTTATGATCTACGCCGCTCAAGGATCTCTAAGTGTCACAGTTATACTACATCCCTACTAGTTCTTAATATCCATGCTAGGCCTGAGCAGCTTTATTTATGTTACTATGTGTCTGAGGAAACCTACTCTTTCATTATCTATGTCATTTGTTCTCTATTCTAATCCTTAGATCACATGCTGTCACATAATTCACCTATACTCAAGTCCTTCTCCCTTGCAGTTGTGGCCAAAGAACTGCAACCTACTCCTATTTCTGCACCGTTGGTGACCAGGCAGCGCTTAACCTGAATGGTCTTCAAACCATGAACAATCAGCCAATCAGCGGGGGAATAACTATCCTCATCAAAGGATATCGAAGGGAGTTGTCAAACTCTTCAAAGAATGATAGGCTTTCCAAGAGTTGGACTCATCACCATACTCATCAAAGAATGGTGAATTTACCGGAAGTGTACCATACTCATCAAAGAATGGCAAGGCGACCAGAATTGTTCTTATCATCATCTGTATCCTCTTTAAGTATACCAGACTCATCAAAGAATGACACTTGTCATCAATACTACTAACTCTCTTTAAGTTTACCAGACTCATCAAAGAATGACACTTATCATCAATACTACTAATTTTCTTTTCTTTTCTTTCCTTTGTACAGTTCAATATCTCCAGTCAACAATTCACATAGAATAACATAGCTCAATATTTCATGTTCAAACATTTCTTAAATATAAACCAACAGATATCCCGTAATTATTCCAAAATCATAAAGCATGCATAAGCTTTTTGTCAAAAATTAGTGATTAGAAATCGGAGAGGTCCAAGACCTTATCCCAAGGTTTTTGATAGCCTTAAGATCATTTTTAATACTTAGAAATTCAGATTTTAACCCCAATTACACAAAATTATTGTTTTGCCCTTTTTCCCAAAAATGTTGTTTTGCCCCCGGAAATGTCCTATTTTCTTTGGAATTTTAGTTCTCAAAAACCCCGATGGACTCAAGACTTGCCTTTAAGGTTTTTCCAAACCCATATTTTTTGAAAATAAACCTAGTTTTTCAGTCCCAAAGCTCAAATTCTCGTTTTACCCTTGTTTGCTGAGAAATTCATCAGGGACTCCAAAAATCATAAAACTTGACATCCCCACTCAATTTTTCGTGTAAAACTCAAAAATAATATTAGTTTTTCATGATAAAATTCTCAACATACAGTTCCTCTTAAAAATGTGCTATAGCCCTATTTCCAGCTTAGGCTTTCCTAATTTCTGATAGAGTCACAGATAGCACCAGCAGTTCCAGACAAATATCAACAACACATATATACAATCATGGTCACATACAACATCCTAACACCATATATCATCTAACATGCAACCACATAGACAATGGATTAGTCGGTTTACCCACTTTTGCGTCTGACTACGTTTTCTGCTGCTTCCTGCGGCCTTTTCCCTGGCTATGATGTTTCCTAGTTCTTCTTAGGTTAAGTTTCTTCCAAGCTTTCTTAGAGATTTTAAGGGGTTTTGTGGGTTAAGGTTAGGGAATTCCTGAAGGATCTTGACTTAATTTGGTGTAGGAAGTTCCTGGGCTTTCGGTTTTGACAGAATAACAGCTGATTATGTGATCGGGCAGAGCTTTGACAAGGTTTTTCCTTTTTCCTCCAAATTTTCGGCTCCTAGAGGGGTATTTATAGGCCTTGGCTGAATTTCCCTTTTTTCAAAAATGCCCTTGGTCTAATTTACCAAATTGCTCTTAGGCTTATGTCATGCATGACATAATACATGGTGACTCACCACCGTGAGTCACCTTTGACTTTTTGACTAGGCCATTTGGCCTTTCCATGGGCGTGCAACGCCTTTGTGTCTTGACCACTTTTTGTGGCCAAGAATTAATGGTCTCGGGCAGATCAATTTTGATCACGTTTTGTAGTTTTCTGTCTTGGTACTTCGCGTACGATTCTTCTAAAAATATTATGATCACGTCCTTGTGATCTCCTAATTTTTCTAAGGAAGATCCTAAGTCAACCTAAGGTATTTGTGAACTCTCCTCTGTAACTGAATATTTTACGGATACCTTAGGTACGCGATTGCACTCAAACGACAAAAAAGATTTATTATAGTGTCTGTAGAATTTTAAGAAAACATGTAGAATTATCCCTATAGACACTTTTAACCTAAGAGTTCATGTTTCTACATATTTAACCTCCAGAAGAATTTATATGCATTTATCTGACGAGATTTTCACTAAAGAAAAGCGGGATGTTACAGAAAACATGCTAATTAATCTCTATTGTATTGTTTGGATGTTAAAGAAAAAATGAAAAGAAAGAAAATGGAGGGAAAATGTGATGTTTAGACATAAAGAAAATAAGCAGAGAAAAAATGAGATATGTGTAAAATAACATATATATTTATTATATAATAAAGTGTAAATATATAATTTTTATTAACCAATGGTCTTAAAATAATTTATTAATTTTTTTAAAAATAAGAACAAAAGGTTGGGAAATGTAAAATGCGGTATAATTGTGCTTAAACTTAACAATACTGAAGATACAAGTTTGAAACCAAAAGAAAAGAAAAAAAGTCTACAAGAGCCTAGTATTGATTTCCAGTTTATTTTGATTTAATTTTTTTAGTAAATAAATCAGGTTTGAAAAATTAAAAATTTCATCTGAATTAAATATAGTAAGATATACTTTAAAAAAATGCATAACTTAAAATTTTAATACATCAATTTTTGCATATAATACTTTTATTGATGTTATGTTACTTTAAAAATTAACAATAAAATTTTTGATTAATTTAACAGCTTTTTTAATGATCGTGTGAAGCGATCCATCGATCATTTAAAAAAAAAAAATCCTATTTTGGAATTGTTGAAGTCAATAAATTTTTTAGGCAATTTCACCCCTGACTACATGTTCTCATATGGAAATATAAATTCAATGTGAGGTTTTTTTTTCAGCAAACAAAATCTTATTATTTTCATAATAAAAACACAATATATCTTCACTTTAGATAGAAACTTATTTTAGAGAATCTAAATAATAAAAAAAATATACAGGGATACAAGTACAACACTGGGAAAAAAAAGCGAGACATTTTTGTTCATGTATCTAATTAAATTTATTATTAAATTATTTTAAACAATCATTTATTTACAATCAATTGTGAAATTAATTGAAAATACTTACCTTATCATATAAAAATTGTTTTTATTAATATCCACCTCCGTTTATGGTTTCGAATTTCATCTAGGCCCATATAACAAGAACGAAAATTTTAAATTGGATATGAATTAAGTTTATTGGGCTGATCCAGTCCAAGTCAACAATATTTAGACTCATTACATTTTAATAAAAAAACCATTTACAAAATAGGAAACTCTTTCTTTCGGCCAAAAAAAAGTTTCTTACTAAAATAAAAAGGTTCCATTAACAAAAATAAAAATTTGGTACATACAGTTTTTAAATACATCCATGTTATGCTATATCTTTAGAAGGCAATAGTTTAATTTTATTTACTCTCGCGATCCCAAGATAAGGATTATGTTCAAATAGCCAGAATAAAAAATGTGAGAGTAATCATATTCCAAAGATGATATTCAAATAGTATGTTCGTTTTAGTTATCAAATTTTTATGCATGCTTCATTTTAATTTCTAAAATTAACAAATTAATGATTTAATTTTAAAATTATGAAAAGTGTTTAAAAATCTTTAAATGATTTAAGTTGGGAATCACGAACACTTGGTGAGACTGTTGTATCTTTGTGTTCTACACACTATGGACATCGACATATAAAGACATTCATTTCACACACATGTCGCATGTGTCCAAATAACAAATTAATGATCAGTTGTGTCCAAACGTGTAACTATATCTGAAAGTTTTTTGAATTGTGTTTGAGTACAAATATTTTAATACAAAATAATTTATAATAATATGAATCCTTAGAAACTTAACAAGTATTGACATATAAAAATATCTTAAATGTTTCATATATTTTAAAAAGAGTTTGAAAAGTGTTAAAAATTATTAGTTTGACATTAATGAAAATATTAGAATATTATTATAAACATTTAATTTTATACATATCCATATCCCTTTGAGCCTGTGATTTTTAGGATTTAATTAGTTCTTATCAACATCACCTAAAGAGTAAATAAAGACTAATTCTAATCACTTTTTGTAAGTTTAGAAACTAAATTGCTAAAAGCCAAAGGTCATTTTTTTTTTTGAGTTGTATTATATTTATCCATTGTGTATGGGCTATTACGCCAACTCACACTCTGTAATTAAATAGAAAATTAATCTAATAATAAATGAAGTATGAGCGATGTGGAGTGAGACACATGATTATTATAGAAAAAATGGTTGAGAAACATAATTTATCGACCTATATACTTTTATTTTATAAATGATACTTGATATTTAAAAAAAAAATAAAAAAAATATCATCCATTAAAATGTATAAGTTGATGAGTTAAAACTCTTAAGAATTACTCTAACTATAGTTAACATTCTCATTTAATTTAATAAAAAAAAGTGGAGTTTAAATAAGCCTATACTATAACCTATAATAATCATCAAATCAAATTAGTATTTAGAGTTTGAAAAATTAATCAAATTTGTTTTTGTACTTTTAAATTGATAAAATCTGTTTATATAGTTAATAAATGTCAGTGAAGTTAATTCATTTGTATTTCTATTCTAGAGATTAATTTAATTAGTATTTGTCAATGACAAAAATAAATTTAACCAATTTAAAATTGTGAGAACAAATTGAATTGATGGTAAAAACTTTTGACTCTTGGGAACGGATTCAAAGTTTTATTCTTCAGGAATGATATATGACAATGAAGGCAGCTAAGCTAGAAAGAGAGAGGCGCGGACGCAAAGTGGCAGTTAAAAGCAATTAAATAGGAGCTGAGTGAGACCCGACAAACCTTTCTCTGTACTCTCACCCTTTTCCCTTCCTTCCTTCCACACACAAAGCTCACTCATACATTGCAGAAACAGATTAGTACCAAACAAGTGGGAGCAACATTGGTTTCTGCCTTTACACTTTCACTTGCTCCACCTGGAACACTTTGGTTAGCACTCATATCCTTTTTTGCATTTACAACGTTTTAATTTTTCTTTTTTATTATTATATAGTTTTCTGCATTCGTGGTAACGATGCACCTAAATGGGGTCTGTGGGAGACAGGACACAGGGCAGGTTCCAATCACATTTCACATTTCTTCTTCTTCTTCTTCTTCTCCATCTTATCATATAGTAGAGGGAACCAAGATCTCAAGCCTCATAAAGTTTGTTCCTTTTGGGGTCCCTTTAACTTGAAATGCCTTTAATTTCATCCTTCCCTTCTCTACATTTTGTTACCAGTTTTTTTTTTTAATTTTATTTTCTGTGTAAAACTATTTAGTCTATTTCGGTTCTTAATATAAGGGAGATTTTTTTTTTTTTAAAAAAAAAAGAGGAACTTTTGTTGAACCTACCTAAACTATGCTTCTTTTTCAAGCTCTTTCCTTTCTTCCTTTCTCTTTTTGAAAAGCGTTTTTCTTTTCTGTGCTTGTAGTTCAGGAGCTGCAAGGCTTCGTAGCTTTCATGTGTGACACCTTTACCATTTCTTTTTTATTAAAAGCATAAGGAATATATTAGATGAAATAAAAGGTGTATTGATTCCACAATGTACTACTAACTCCTTTTGTCTGTTTGTTCCTGTGCTTCTTCTCCCCTTTTTTTAATGCTCTAATTAATAAATAAATAAATATTTATCCAAATAGTGCTTCCTTCTCTTTATGCTTCAATCTCAAAAGATGAGTGTGTGTTCCTTTTATCTACTTTTTGTTTTTTTCCAAGGTGAAAATGTTACATTATCTATACTCTGGCAGAGTTTGAATGTTTTGTGCTGTTGCATGCTTTCTACTAGTTTATTTTAGATCTGATTCCCCGTTGTTCTGTTCCCAATGAAATACTCTTTATCTGGAGTGACTTTCTTTCTTGGGGTTTTCTCCTTCTACATTTTGGCCTTTCACCTCTTCACAACAACACACACATGTGTTAGCATGTTAATTTGTTAGGAACAAGAAAAATGTTGTCTACAACAAATTGGACTTGTTTGTTTCCACATTGAAACAATTATTATGTGAAAAATGTCAAAAGGGTTGGAGCCAAGATATCATTTTGGCTTTCCTGTTTGGCAGACAGAATCAGAAGGTTTGAGAGATTTTAAGTAAAATAAAATATTTTTTTAAACAAATCTTTTTTTGGTTTTTAAAAAAATCATGTGTTCATACCAACTCCAATTCCTTGACTCTAGTGACTAGTAGCATGGTCTGTGCCTTCTTTCACGGCAAAATTGGAGCTAAGAAATTTTTTTTATTTGTGGTTTTACAAAAATAGCCATTGCACATGTATTTGATGGGGAACCATATCAAGTGTCACACGTGGGGTAAATTGTAATTTTCATCTTCTAATATGGTGAGATCCTGGGGGTACATTTGTAATTTTCCTTTTTTTTTTTTTTTTTCAATGTTGTAGTTGTTGGTCCCCTTCTTGATTATAACTTGGATGTTAGCATGAAAGACCTTATCATAGCATCAGTTTGGTAAAAGGAGAACATTTTTTTTTCCTCATGTGTGGACCTTGTGTTTGACATATTCACACAGATATCCTTGACTTTATTTATTTTTTTATTTTTCAATCCTTTTATAGTGGTGCCCCTATCTTTCTAGTGATATCTTTGGTACAATTTATGACATTTTTAGCCTTAGACATTGAAATGTGAAAACCATACAGGAAAGCAAACCTCCTAGCATTTATGGCACAAGGGGGTGATATGATATGATATGTATTGCATCTCATCCTGCATGAACACATTTATTTTTTTGCCATAACTTCATTGGATTCCCTTGTCTCAGTTTGTTTTTTTATTTTTTATTTATTTTTCTTGAACTGTTAACAGTACTTGTGGGTCAGAGAGCATTGAAGCAGTGAGGCCCAAATTGTTAAAACTCTTTTCTCTTTGCTTGGATACAAGGCAGTTAAAGCCATGCAGACCCCAAAGACAAGGTAATCTTGAATTCAAATGGTCTTTTCATTGGTCTTTTCCTGTTTTATTATAAATGTTGCTTGTGAAATTACCGAATTCATAAGGATTTCTGGATTTTAAATGTGGTTAAAAAGGTTAAATCAGCTCAGTGGTGCCATTTGTCTTCATTTTTTTGGTATTTTATTTTTCCCTAGAAAAGAAGTATTCTTTAATATTAAGCTCTATATTTACACCAGTTAGTGTGATCAAACGATTGCCAATACTTCACTTTTTTTTTTTTTTTCAATTTTCGGTTTAATAATTTGTGTACAAATTCATTAGTTTTATCAAATTTACCGCTAAGTTCATGGCATTTTTATATCTAGCTAAGTTGAGTTTTTTTTTCCCCTTTTTTTTATTAAAATCTCATCGTGCAAACAGCTAAATGCAAGTTGTTCTGCAGCCTTAATTTTGCTGGGCTTTTATTTTATTTTATATGTTTTTTTATTTATCTTGAAATATTGCTCCACTCCCAAAAAAAACCTTAGTCTTAGTTGATACAAAATGTCAAAAACTAGCTTGAATACCAATCATCCTATAACTGAAAATAAGTATTATTGATCTATCCCTTGAACAAGTTTATGTCGATTGTGTTACTAAAGAAAAACAGATTTAGCTGCCAGTACTCGAACGTAGATCATTATGGTATTCTTGTTCATCAATTACCAAAGAAAGAAAAACAGATTGATAAAGATGGCTAAGCATATTTGTCGTCGCTCAATCTATCTACTAATAATGTCTCATTATATGCCGTTTGGTTCAATTAGGTTTTCATTATATGCCTTCTCCTCTTTAATTGCAGAATGGGAAATTGAGACTCTTTTCTAATGTAATGAGTAATGAATGAAGAAAACATTTTTTTCATTAAGAATTAATTTTGCTGCTCATTATTACTTTCTTTTATCGTATAGTCTTAGAATGGAGTGAGCCTAACTCAACCCTAAAAGCTACCTCATTGGGGAGGGTTTCCCAGGCCATTTTGAAGGCTCACCATGTCGATGTTGCCAACGGGACTTTGATGGTGTTGTTTTATATGGCAACAAGTTGTTTACATGATAATCATATTTATCACTTGTTCTGATTTCAGAAATGGCTCCTCTGAAGTTCCTCAGAAGGTCTCTCCCCGCGCCGTACGCCAACTAAGGCCTGCTGCTCTAGACACTGACTCTGCATCTTCATTAAGTCAAGCTAACAAAATATCAAAGGAAAGAAGCCCCAAAGTCACTGACCGCAGGTCACCCAGAAGCCCAGTTCCGGAGGTAACATTTTTTCATTACAAGTAACAGATTAGCATTGAACAATAGTGTCCTGTTTGGAACTTGGGATAACTTTCTTTTTCATTGTAAAAGCACATTTTTCCTTTGCATAGGAAAAAAGCACTTATGGAGCAGTGCAATATTTGAACTCATCAGAAGAAAGAAAAGGGGCATAAAAGTGCTATTTTTCAATCATACATGATGGCATTGTACATCAATAACTTGTGAAATTTCCTTTTGCCTTAGAGGAAGCGCCCCAGCAGAATATCCGAATTGGAATCACAAGTTTCACAACTCCAAGAGGATCTGAAGGTGGTGAGGGACCAGCTTATTTTGACCGAGTCATGCAAGAAGCAAGCTCAGAAAGACGCCGAGGAGTCCAGGGAGCAACTGTTGGCCCTATCTGCAAAACTCGAAGATTCACAGAAGCAGCTTCTGGAGCTCTCTGCCACCGGAGAAGCTCGCTTTACCGAGCACCAGAAAACAGCAGAACAACATAGTACGGCATGGGAATCAGAACTTGAGGCCTCTCAGAAACAGCACTCTGCCGACTCTGCTGCTCTCGCCTCTGCAATGAACGAAATTCAGCATCTCAAGGCCCAGCTTGAATCGGCAGATGCAGAGAGGCTAAACCTGAAGCAAAACTTGTCAGAATCTCTTTCAGTTGTGGAGGACATGAAAATCCAACTAAGGAACTGCAAAGAATCCGAAGCTCAGGCCCAAGCTTTGGCCAATGAGACCTTGTCACAACTTGAGGCTGCAAACAGAACTGTGGAGATCCTAAGGGCTGATGCTGTGAAAGCCGTAGATGGCTACAACTCCATCACTTCCGAGTTAGATGAGTCTAGAGCGAGGGTGAACTCACTCGAGGGTGACCCCATCATTGATAAGTCCATTCATCCTGGGAATCTTGCAGATGGTCATGGAATTGAACAGGAAATGAAAGAGGGAGAGGATCCTACTCAGATTGAAGCCGAAATTTATTCTCTGAAGGCCGAGGTTGGACGGCTAAGATCTGCCGTAGAGGCTGCTGAGGCTAAGTTCCAAGAAGAGCAGATTCGGAGCACGGTGCAGATCAGAAACACCTCTGAGTTGATGGAGCAGATAAAATCCGAATCGAGCCGGAGGGAGGACGAGCTAGAGGCCGAGTTGAAAAGGAAGAAGGCTGATATTGAAGAGCTGAAGGCTAACTTGATGGACAAGGAAACCGAGTTGCAAGGTATCGTGGAGGAGAATGAGAACTTGAATTTGAAGCTTGATGAAAGCATGTCATCTCTAAAAGAGCATAAACTCAAGAATGAAATCAAGAAGCTAGATGAATCTGTGGCTGAATTGAAGGCGGATCTGATGGACAAGGAGACTACATTGCAAAGCATATCCGAAGAGAACGAAACGCTGAAGCTGGAAATCAGCAAGAGGTTCTCCGACGGCAGCAAGGTGAGGGAGGAAGTGGAGGCGGCAAAGGCTGCGGAACGTGAGGCTTTGGCAAAACTTGGCATTGTGATGGAGGAGGCAGACCGGAGCAACCGGAAGGCTGTGAGGGTGGCCGAGCAGCTGGAAGCGTCGCAGGCGGCGAATTCAGAGATGGAGGCAGAGCTGAGGAGGCTGAAGGTGCAGTCTGATCAGTGGAAGAAGGCCGCTGAGGCGGCTGCTTCAATGCTTTCGGCGGGGAACAACGGGAAGATCACCGAGAGGACCGTGTCTTTGGACAGCAACAACTACAAGTGCTCGCCGTTTTCTGAACACATGGATAATGATGATGACTTCCAGAGGAAGAAAAATGGGAACGTGCTGAAGAAGATTGGGGTGTTATGGAAGAAGCCTCAGAAATAGTTATGTATGTTTGTGTTATGAGAAAAATGTAGTAATGTTTATGTTATTTTCTAATAATTTTTTGTCTGACTACTGCAACTACCTTCTTACCCTTTGCACTGCACTGTAAATGCTACTTGGGTATGAAACTTGTTTGTGGACTGAACTTGGAAATTTTTGTGTGTAGTTGTTGAATGAATGATGATGATCATTGTGTAATGTAGCCTTCACACTCTCAATCTTTCTGGTTTCCTATTAAGATTGCAGGTCTATTTATAATACGGTAGCTAAAGTGCTGTCAGTTAAAAGGGCAAGAGATTTGTTGGTAAAATGTAACTTGAGGACACTAGTTCCGTTCAAGTACTCAAATAAAATCGAGTAAACCTTTTATTTTAGTCTCTGGGATTCACAACACTAGTTATGTTAATTTGTAGGGTGTGGAAATACACTCCATTATAATGAAGTTTTCAAAACATGCTTATTAAGTATCGTTCAAGGTACATTATCTGAAAACCATTTGTGATCACTTGTTGCTTCCACATCAAGATTTTCTTCCAAAACTTTTTCCTTTCCACTACAGTGACGGCTTTTTCCATTCAACCTAAATTGCATTATACTTATGGTAGCCATAAAAAATCGAAAGAAGACAATAGCAGGCCCACCAAGGCAATAGTAAGCTCATCAAATTTTATTTTCAATAAAACTATTTTGGGTTAGTGTTCAAGTTACTCATTGAAAAAATGTCTCAGCGCTCTAAGTGATTCCCTACACCCTAAAAACAATGTTAGCGTAATTCCTAAAATTTTAAAACATTGCTCCTGTTAACTCTTCTTTTGACAATTTTTTTTCTTCAAAATTTGAGGTGCTAACATAAACAATATTTTAAATTTTCAGAGACTCTGTTAGTATTTTATTTTTTGTCAGAGACTAACCTGGACCTTAACTTTACTGTTTTCAAGCAAGACTATGTAGTGTATAAGCCCATGTATGTTTTGGGCCTTTCATCAAGTCACAGTGACTCTCCTTAGCGGGCTCAAATAAAATTAAAATTAATAACCTAAAAAAAAAAAAGCAAAGAAGAAGCTCCGATTATTAATTTAGGGGTTTAGGGTTTGCAATTTCATTCGCTGTAGCTGCTGCTTCGTTTCAGAAGCTGCATTCGTTGCGGTTCTGTGTGATACCTACTACTCGCCAGCATGGGGTGGGTTCGTTTCTCACTTCGCAACAATGATTTATTTGTTTGACTGTGATCTGCAATCTGGAATTTCATGGGAAGTATTGATTTTGGAGTGTATAAATTTGATTGAGTCAGAATTATTTTTCGTTTAATCTCGTTATTGTGTAATTACATTACTTGATTTGATCTGATTTGTGTGTATGTGTTTTCTTATTGATTGTGTGTGTGTATGTTGCGGAACTTTCAAAGAAAATAAGTGTGCATATTTGGTTTGGTTTTTTTCATTTTCAGGTCACATGGTTTCCCTGTTAATTTCAAAATTTTTATGTATCCTTTTTATTATTTTGTTCACAAAACTTTGAAAACAGGATACTTGGCCTCTTTTTTCTCTTATTATTAGTGAAAACATGCTAGAGATGAAAGCAGAAAACAAATCAAACGTCCCCTGATGTTTAATTTTACACGAGCATGAATATATGGCAGAAAGATAAATTTTCCTGCAGGTAGCCTGTGGAATTCATTAGAAGCGGCTTATAGCAAGGTGTATAATTTAGTGTAGTATTCAGTTAAAACTATGATTGTGAATTTCAATTTTCACTGAAAATGATTTACATTTGTCTTCTTTAATCGTCCACAAATGTTTAGTATCGGATGGTGGAACCAGCGACAATTGGAATCTTATCTTTCCAGAGTCATGTTTATGTTTACAGTGATGGAGTGTGTCCAAGGTGATTGCATGACAAATCAGTTATCTAATAAAATTATTGATTCAGTAATTCATGGGAAGGCTTAACATACAACAGGACACAGTACAATACCTCCATTTCAGTGTGTTGCTTGTCAATTGAGTCAGAGCTTACTATCTGATATTTGTAATAAACTAAAGGGCCCATTTTTGTAGGTGGACTAATAATAATGGTTATTTTTTGTAAGTTTTCCTGTTAGCTATATTTATTGGACCTACCTTTAAAATGGTTAATTGGCAACTGATGGCATTTTCGCCTTTGTCAGGAAAACACATGGTATGGGATCTGCCCGCAAGTTGAAGTCCCACCGAAGAAGGCAGAGGTGGGCTGACAAGTCCTACAAGAAATCGCATCTCGGAAATGAATGGAAAAAGCCATTTGCTGGATCATCTCATGCCAAGGGCATTGTTCTTGAGAAAATGTTGGTCTAATATCCGTTCCATGCTTTTTTTCTCTTGAATGATATAGTAAACAAACTATTTCTACTCGGGAATCTTGTATAGCTTTAACAAAATGATTATTTGGCTTGTCTTTTACAGTGGCATTGAGGCTAAGCAGCCAAACTCTGCTATTAGAAAGTGTGCTCGAGTGCAGTTAATCAAGAACGGCAAGAAGATTGCAGCTTTTGTGCCAAATGATGGTTGCTTGAACTATATCGAAGAAAATGTGAGTTTTCCTTAAACAAGTGTAATGGGGTGAATTAGTTTTGTTCCTCTCTACCCTTTTCGACTTAAAAAGTTGATGCTTCTTGATATGCAGGATGAAGTGCTTATTGCTGGTTTCGGCCGAAAAGGTCATGCCGTCGGAGATATTCCCGGAGTCCGGTTTAAGGTTGTGAAGGTATCTGGGGTATCTCTACTCGCACTCTTCAAAGAAAAGAAGGAGAAGCCTAGGTCTTGAATCATTTCTTCTAGGAGTTCTGTCTTTCATTTATGGTTTTCCAATTATAGAACTTGGGAAGTGCAGAACGTGGTTCTCTTCTTTGTATCCCATTTGCACTAGTTTCTTTCTGATGGCTTATGGAAATAGTCAACTGGAACATGCTATGTTTCAATTTTGTGTGGAGTTGGAGGAAATCATACCTATTTGTTAGTTCATTGAAGGCAATAGCCATTATTTTTTGAAGGTAGCAATAGCCATTATTATAACAGCCTGTGAAGGCATTTCTTTTCAGCTTGTTACTGCCATGTGCGGATTAATATGAATGTTAGGAATAGCTGGAAAAGTTACAGTACCAATTCATCTTAGTCATCATTTTCCCCTAGGGTGGGTTAGAAAAGTTTGGGGCAAAACATTTCCTTTTCCTTCAAAAACAAAAATTACAAACACACCATAAGTTAAATGGTGGAAGTAAAAAATAATCGATTTCTTAAAAATAGAAAGTGTGTGGACTAAATTATTTTTTCCCCTCCTTTTATTTTTCACTATTTTTCTCTCTTAAACCTTTTTTTCCCCTTCTCAATGCATTAAATAGATAAGTATAAAATGGGGAAAAAAGATAATTAATACTTTCTTAGAAATATCAAATGAGAGTATACAAAAATGGATGGAGGGGTAAAATTTTATTATTGAGTGGATCTAAATTTGTTGAAATAGCTCATTGGAGAGAGTTGCTCAACGGTTGATAAGGACTACTTAAATTATAGTATTATTATTGTTATTATTAAGCAGTATGAGACTTCACATTGTTGTAATCAAATTTAATGCTTTGTGATGGTGTGTTCATTAATACCCATTGCGCAATGCCATCAAGGCACTAAGAAAAAACTATAGCATTAGTGGTGTTTATTTGGTGGATCAAGAACAATAATACTTGGTTTGTGTACAATAGATGATAATATCTTTGTTACTATATATATGCTGTCAACCCCATTTAGTAAGCAAGAAATCTTACTTTTTCTTTAATGCATTTATTCATGGTCTCATTTATTAACTGCGACATCTTTGTCTATCATCACTTAATTTATACTCTTGCCGCCTCTTTGCCAGTTAACATTTCTGAGTACTTTGTACGATAAATCAAATCAAGTGACACGTAACTTTTTTTTTGAACTTGAGTGATTCATTGCATAAAACACACACGCATTTCACTCCATTTTTTACGGTAATTATGCTTTTTTTCATCTTTACAATTCATTTTTTTTTATATCACAACTTTTTATAAGAATTATATGTAAGGAAATATTGAATTATTTGATAAGACACTTGACGTTTCCTCGCACTTGAATGACTCAGTTTAAAAAACACTCACGCAGTTCACATAATGAATACCACAAAACGGTATAACACAAAAAAAATAAAAAAAATTAACAGGTTAGATATGTAAAAAATAAATAAATACTAAATATATACACAAACTGATTAGAACTAAAGTAAGAAATGTGTTATTATTTTATTGATGTAACTAGAAAAGTACCAAAACCCTTCCAAATTTCATTGTATCTCAAATAAACAAATAAATAAACTCAAACACAACTTACTATTCATAAATACTCTAGTGATTTAATTTTCCTTTCTTTCCTTTCTAGGCATCTTTATAGACATTACCGTGAGGTTAAATTAATCCAACACTATGGCGACTAAGAGACTTTCCTTACAAACCGTCCTCTCAACTATTTGAACGTTGGACCTTTCTTTTAAAGCAAATCTCGAAAATGGGAGAAATTCAAATTGAGAAATACTAAGCCGTTGCATTTTAATCCATAATCTTAAGGTATTGATCATTAAGTTTATAAGTCTTTTTTAAACATGTACTCTTTGATTAATCTAAATTTAATTAATGTGAGACTTTCATTATCGTTACACTTGAAACCACAACACCAGACTTTTTTTTTTGTATAATTATTTTATTGTTGATAATGAGCACACATTTAAAAGAGGAGTGTTATATATTTGGACCATTTAAAATACATAAACATATTGTCATTCATTTCAACACATTATAAGACTCATATAACAAAATGAACTTCATATTATGTTGTGAAAAAAATGATAAAGTGTTTATATTTTTTAAATAATCCCACTAACATTTTTGCATGTAAGGTAAACAAAGATAGTGCTAGTTGAAGACTTTAATTAGCTGTGCTTGCTCGTTCTCATTTTGATTCAGGCGTTCAACCAAAGTGGGCCCCACTACTTGTTGCGCTTTGATGTGAATGCGACGGTCAATTTATAAACTATGACTACTATCCTTGATATCTACATATAATACATCCAATTAAAATTTTTGAATTGAAATTTTTATTATTTGTCGTAATCATGTAATTAAAATAATAATAACCTCTCTGGCCCATCCATCTCTTCCCATCAATCTTCAATCTCTACAAGGACAAAATTGAAATCACATGACATCTCAACTAAGTGGAAGAAAATGACTCCTTCAAAAATGCTATACAGCTGCCTCAATGTCTTATTTTCATACCAAAATCACCAATTCTCAAAAGAGTGACATCAAATTCAAATAACAACATTCTCTCTCTCTCTCTCTCTGACTTCATTGGATTTTTTTTTATGCCCCAGAATCAATGTCCTTATATTAAAAAAAAAAAAAAATCAAACAATGATGTAGCAAAGTGTACTAGTAGTAGCTAATTACACAATTTCAAATCATTTTCAAACTTGATTACTGACATTCCGTCACGCCCAAATCCTAAACTTGGATTTGGTCTGCCAAAGTCACAAGAGAGACAAGAATCCTTACCGAAGTTAACGCTCATGCTTCACTGAAATTTCTAATTCTATGGTCATTCAAGCTCCACTATCAAATCATATATTATAAATAAATAATATGGTACAATATTAATTAACTAACTTAACATTGGTATACCTATTTTACAATTCAATTTAATAATGCAATTTCAGTGATAGTTCAGTGTACAAAACATGTTCTAAGAATCTGCCTGGTGGAAATAAGATGCAATCTGCAATCTTTGGCAGAATATCTTGAAACCAACACTAATTAAAGAGCCTGTGAGGAAAAAAACAATTAGATTCTAGTTGTTCAGAAGAGTTTCAGGATCAGAGAGGCTTTCACAAAAACCCTGAACCATCACATTCATCATTTTTCTATCTACATATCTCTCTCATCTGTCAAATAAGGAAAATGATATATTCCTCTATCTACTTCCCTCCAACTTCATTGACTTGGGCTATAACCATACAAAATCTGAAACATTTCATTAGTCTATTCACCGATAATAATTAAAAAGATAACAGTACAAATTTTTTGACAATTTAAAAAAAAAACCAAACAAGAATGAAAAAAAAATTGATTCAAATGAATCAAATCCCTGTTAAACCATATCACTCTAGAGGAGGATTCAAAGTCTTAAGACTAACATTTTAGTGCATGTCCAAATTCTCGACAGGAAATATCAAAATCGATTTCGACAATCAACAGAACTGAAAATTTATCAATCCTAACAACCCAAAATCGATTGTACGAGACCAGAACAGAAAAATCAAACACGCTATTAATCAAACATTACATTAGGGGACTGTTGAGAAGTCCATGCCAATTAGAAGAATTGAGACCATTGTTCCAACTTGCTCTTGCAGAGTGATCAACCTCACCCATAATGTTTGTGTCACCACCACCATTGATCTGCCATGGAAAGCCCCACAACACCTTATTATTGCCACTATCACCACCATTGTTGCACATTTCTTGCTTCATGGTTGTGACAGTCACAGCTTGAGTTGTTGCAACACTATTGCCACTCATTTCTTCGTCACAGGGCAGAACCATCTCTCCATTATTGTTGTTGTTACCATTCTCCACAACCTCACCCGTGTCACCATTCCCATAACCATAGTACAAATTACCAATGTTGTTGTTGGTGTTGGGATTTGGTGATGCTCCTAGGAACCCATTTCTTAGTACATCCAAAAACCCTGAAGAAGGGTTAGTGGAATTAAGGTTGTTCATTCCTAGAATGTCACAATTGGTGTTTGTGGGGTTATTAATTGGAAAATTGTCAATTTCATCAAAACCCAATTGGCCATTTTGTTTTTGGAGGCTAGCCAATGAAGCAAGGAGTGTGAACTCACTAGTATTGTTGTGGTCATAGGAGAAATGGGTAAGTGGGCTATTGATGATGTTGTGGGGGAAGGCTTGATCTTGAGATCTCTTTGATGATTGTGATGAGGGTCTTTTGTTCTTCCTGCACCCTCCACCCACAGGAACATTCCTCAAGGTGCCACCTTTGGTCCAGTACCTTCTACAGGACTTGCAGAAGTACCTTGGCTGGGAGAGGCTGTAGTTGTTATAGTAACAGAATTTGGTGTTGGTTGAGTTGCACCTTGGGCAGTTCAAGGCTTGCTCTGGCTGTGGCCTTGGTTTCTTCATCGTCTCTTGTTGTTGATGTTGTTGGTGTGTTTTTGAGGATGCCAACATGTTTTCAATTGATTGGCTAGACATTTGCTGAAAAGAGTGGACAGGATCAAAATTAGTGGACATGGAATTCAAGAGCTAAAAAGATCCTCTTTTTTTTTTTTTTTTTTGTGATTTGTTGACACCCAAATGGTTGATCTTACTTGAATTTACATCTTCAAGAGACATCAATTGTAAGCAAGAGTTATAGGATTATAGCATGGGACAGATAAACTCTCTTATATCAATTTCTTAGTTTGTAGAAAATGTGTGAAAGAAAAAAAGATGCAATTTTTTCTTTGTAAAAATGGTTTCTTTTTGTTTACTCTTCTTGTAAATTGACCATAAGGGAGAATTGAAATCCAAAAGATCAATCCAAGAAGGAAAGGCAAAAGAGAAGACACAATTAAACAAGTGAGAGGCATACGTGAAGTGATCATTAAGTAAGAAATTAAGTAGAGATGGGTAGATAGATCAACACACCATCCATGCATATAAATCTCACCTGGTGTTGTCCACTAGAAGGATCCATCCATACAAATACAATCAGAAGTGTTTGAACGCCTATCAAATCAAAGCAGCTTATAAGGCTAAAAGGGGTGGGTATGTGTATGTGTATATGTGTGTGTTTTGTAGTAGTAGTGGTGGTGGTAAGATAGAGAAAGGAAAGGGAAAAGGGAAAGAAAGATGGATAGAGATCAAGGTTTGGAGAGTAGAGAGAAAGGGAAAGAGAGATGGTTATGCAAAGTGAGGTAATAGAAAGCATTGGGGGTCTAGTTGTGGTTATATATAAAGCAAGCTAGCAAGCAATCCCAAGAGAGAGAAAATAGAAAAATGTATAAATAAATAATGAATAATGATGGACGGGGGTTTATGTTATGTTGTGTTGTGGCGTAGGAGAGATTATGATGGGGGATGAGGTTGGCTTGCACGCAGAGAAAGCACTCATGGTATGAGATTTTTTTTTATTTTTTTTTATCTTGTCTTTTATGTCTATTTTTTTTAATATTGTCTTTAGTATTAAATATACTTTAAGTGTGCTTATTTTATGTAAAATACCATGACAACTTACATACTCTTCGTTATTAAATGAGATCTAATATTATGTAAATTTTATTAAAATTTTATCTAAAAATAAATAAAATATAAA
Organism: Nissolia schottii; assembly: GCA_003254905.1. Taxonomy (NCBI): domain Eukaryota; kingdom Viridiplantae; phylum Streptophyta; class Magnoliopsida; order Fabales; family Fabaceae; genus Nissolia; species Nissolia schottii. The sequence continues at coordinate 374,111 of QANU01050717.1, forward strand.
TAAATGAGTTCAATAATATGTTACTAAGAAAAGAAAATTGGAGGGAGTCTCTTGTTTCTTCTCTTTCACAACCCAACCAAACCCAAATTCTGTTCTGCAACGGTTTCGTACACACACACCACTCACAAAAGGAAACAAGAACAATCCCCCCTTCTCTGACAAACTATGTGGGTCCCACGCTCTCGCGTGGATTCAACTATTTGTGGACCCCGCTCTCCCTTCCCAGCCCATGAGGGGTCCCCACACTTCCACCACTACAAAAAAAAAAAAAAAATATAAACAAAAAACACACGGCGATTTTTTCAGCCACCGAATAGAAATACAAATTCCAACTAATTTTCAGTAGAAAATACAAGAGAATTTTGACGTGTAATTCAATCTAAATATACTTAAACTTTTAGAAGAAAAATATATCAAATTTATTATAAAAACATTATGATATAATTTTAATAAATAAATAAATAAGCTAAGTACCTTTACACACACATCTCTCAAAGTTAAGTTAGACTTATTTCATTCTAACATTAGATGAAAAGATATAAACATAAATTTTAGTGGTATAAGACTAACCCACCATGACATGATGAATTACTATTCAAATCTTAACTAAGAGAGTCAGTCACATTTAAGTGTCTGTCACTAATCAAAGATTGTTTTTAGAAGAATAAGAAGTGTTGAATTTGGATTGTATTATGTCTAAACAAGGCTTAAGTGGAGTTAGAATCAAATTGAATTATATATGGTGATCGATAATAAGATTTATACTCTCATTATTAAAGATGATTGATACAGTTAATAAAGAATAGACTCGTGTTTTACGTGGATGCACCAATGCAAGCTCAATTTCTGCAACAATGAGTTAATTGCATGGATGTTATGTAAGTATCGATCCTATAAATGGTATCAAAATCAAGGTCTAGTATGCTTGATTTCTAGTTTGGGAGAATCAGAATCAATTTTAGAGCGTGATTTTTTTATTTTTATTTTTTAACTTTAAGATGGCTAGAAATGATTCTAAGGTATAGCCTACCAATTTTTCAGACAGGTACATTATTAAGGGTTGAATTCCCTAATTATTACTATAGGTGTTAACCTACTGATAAACATTTGATACTAGGAAAGGATACTCTCATCACCCTTTTAAAACATAACAAATACCAAAAGTAAATTATATTCATAATTGTACACATCATTTTTTGTTCTTGATTTTGTCATATAGGCAAAGGCTTTTTTGATGCTCCGACTGAATTCATGTGCGCGATGGACCAAGTTAAAAATATTGGGTGGATCGTCGTCCATGGGGTTATAATAGTAATTTTAATGAAGCTTATACCCACTATTTCATTCTCTCTCAATTTTAAACTAACGTCGGTAACCCACCATCTGTCCACTACGTGTCCCATCCCCTTCACCTCTGATCTGCTGCGTGAACCAATTGGAACAGCCATCAGCGTAACTGCCTTTCTACTCATTTCCACTAACGCTCCATCCCGACCACGTACGGTGCCACCGTTGTCACCGTGAAATATGAGTCGACGCTAGCTTCTCCACCCTCGTCACCTTGAGCATCCTAACACCATTGCCACCATCGTCCACAACCAGCATTTTGTCTCCTCCTCAGCCACTCGTCACTGTCTCGGTCTTGGCACATACAACCCGCTCCACTTCTCTAATTTTCGCCACTGATTCCAAAGCCAACGAACGTGGTCCACTCATTCATAATGTACTATTCAACATACAACCCCTTATATTTCTTTTATTATTTTTTTTCCCTTTTCCCCCTTTTTTTTGTATGAATTTTTCTCAACATACCACAATGAAAAAGAAAAAAAAAAATTGAACTTGGTGTTTGCAGATTTTATTTTGGTGTTGGGAAAGCTAAAATTTTTGGGGATTGAGATTTTCTGTTATTGTTTTCTCTCTGTTAATTTTTGTTCCATTGAAGTGGGGTGGTGGCTGAAGGAGGGTAATGGAAGGGGTTTTCTATTCCGGCGGTGCAAATGAAAGTGGTGGTGCTGGCAAGGGGCGGGAGGGTGATGGTGGTGAGGGCCAACTGCGGTGGACAATCTCTACATATGAGTGAGGCCGTGTGGAATGAAGATTTTAACCACACTTTTAAAATATGATCAACTACATTTTTTCACATTTTAAAAGTGTGGCTAAATGAAAATGTTCCGCCCTACACTAAATTGTTGCGTCAGAGACCAAACTTGGTTGTGCATCAAAGTCATCGCCTTGTCACACACATATATGGGAAAATGGATGTACTTTAGAGGTTAAAGTGTATACATGGACACTGGTGATTAATTATCAAATAGTAGTTACAACTTTTTTTAATTAAAATTATTTAAAAAATAATTATGAGTTTTCATCATCATTCTTGATTATATTTTAACGATTAAAATGTGTATACTTTAACATCTAAAATATAAATTATACTTTAGAAGAACTCAATCCATATATATAAATCACACATCCCGTCACGTTCCTACTTTTGTTTTTAAAAAATGTTCCATCTACCCATAATTAAAAAAACAACAAAAAATAACAATCAGAAACAGCTTTTTCTTAATTTTAAGAAAAGAACAGCAAGAATAAAATAAACTAATGGGGTTTCCTTGATGAGCACGAAGCAGAACAGAGATTTGGTTTTTGGTGTAATGTGTGAGGAGAGATGGTGGTGTAGACTTATGTGGACGTTTTTGGATGGGTGCGATGATGATGGGGTGGACCCAAATTAGACATTGAGAGTATGATAAATTGATATGATATGATATTATTAATTAATTGAATTAATTTAAAGAAAGAAATTGATTGAATTGAGAATTGATAGAAGGGAATTGGATTTGTCGTCGTTTGTTGAATGTCTGGGTGATGTGGACTTGTGGGTAATGATGTTTGGGGGACAGGCAGAGGGGACACCCCTTTTGACAGTGACACAGGATCTCTCCATTCCCATTCTCATGCCATTGCCTTCTTATTTTTCTTAAAAAAATAAAAAGAGTAAATGTTCTTTTTTAATCTTAACATTTGAGAGTTAGTGGTTGTTATATGTTATTAGAGCCTCTATCATCAATTAGTTAAGAGTTTCTTTTTGCCATCTTCTATTTTTAAAAATTATCCACATTTAAAGTCAAAAGAATTTTTATCTTAAAGAACATGTTAAAAAATATATAAAAACATTTAATTATTTTTATCTAATACCTTAAATTTTGTAAGAGAGATAGTAATTGACAAGTATTAATTTGATTTTGAAAAAAAATGACATTAGTATATGACTAAATTAATATTAGAGTTAAATTGATGACAAATTCTTTTTTTAAAATCAAACTAATCTTAAATAATTTCAAAATTAAATTGACATCAATTGTTTTAGGACTAAACACTTTAAAATCTTAAAGATAAAAAAAAAATTACTCGATGCACTTTCTATGTATCGGTCAACAGAAAACCTTGAAATTAATTATCAACCAAATATTAAATGCATTCTTTGAAATGTCTCTCTTCAAAAATAACCCCCCCNCCCCCATTTCCTTTGTCACATCGTTGTTCTTTCTTGTTACATGGGATGTGGTAATAATGCAACACGTTGTACCTTGCTGCTTCATTATATATACACAACAGTCATACTCATGCACACACTCATAATATAGCATAGTACCACTATACTCTCAATTATGTTAGCTTAGTAGCTATGATCTATGCTGTGTGCTATTCACCCACTCCATATGTATTGATTGGTCAATTTTTGCTTTACTTAGTTTTTGGTCTTTTGGTTTCTTTTAATTTTGGGTGCTGGTTGGTGCGGTCCCTCGTCTTGATATCATGATCAATAATTATCTGTCTATAGTACTCACTGACTTGTCTTACTCAACTTCCACTTATTGGATGCTACTCCTACCCACACATAATTTCCCATTATAGTCATCATATGTTCATTCAAATATCATTTTCTTTGCAATATATAAGTATATATTATTTATTTTTTAAACCACCAAAATCTAAAACCCAGTAGATTAATCTAGTTTAAATTAGATTAGGTTATGTGGCTGAGCTAGTGGTTGCTATTGAATTTTGGGAAGTTGGGAGTAAGGTTCGACTTTTATGTCAAGTGTCGCCCCTCCTATTGCCTAAGTAAAAGAAAAAAAAAAAGATTAAGTCGCTATAGGGTTTGTGAAATTTGAATTTTTTTAATCTATCAAAATCACACTTAAAGCAACTGAACTCCATTTAACATGGTTTAAGCTGGGTCCGCCTATTATAGGATCATAAAGTTTTCACATCGTTAATTTTTTTTTTCATTTACAAGACTTCAATTCAAAAGTTTGCTTCATTAAAAGAACATGTGTCAAATTAATTAAATTATCCAAGTGTTGGTTTATGTAATTTGAACTCAAGACTTGAGAAAAATAAATAATATATAATAAATGTTCACTTAAATCAACTAATTAACAACTAATGAAGGGTGGTAATTAATGGAGTCTTAGGAGAATACATAGATTTACCCTCTCCAAGTTCAAAGGTCATTTTTACTATTTACACTCCCGATCATAAGACAACAACATTACCTATATGTGCCAAGACTCTATCTCTGATGAAATATTAGTTAATTAATATAAATATAATGGCATGCCTAGCCATATTCGAACCAAAAAGAAAATCAAAAAGAAAAATTATCTTTTTTTAATAGCTAATGGTTAATTATGATGTTGTCTTCTGCCTCTGCGTAAGTTGAAAGATTTACATATTTGGATTCTCAATAGAACATTCATTAATAGATACTTTTGCTGGAATAATGATATGCTACTGCAGATGACACAACATAAGCACCTAATTCTGAGTTAATTAAATATAACAAATGATATCTTCATTTCATACCATGTAACTAAAAAAAATGAGATCAATTCGGTAACTAATAATAATTAGAATCTTACATATATAGTTAAGCTCAATTAATCAAACTATGTATGTAACAAAAAACTGGCAAAACAAAAGACTCAGAGATTCATCTGATTCGCCAAATATATTGGGGAAATGATTGTGTGGCAGTTGCAATTATTTGCCAAAGCAGAGACCTGAAATCATTATTTTCGTCTTCCTGTTTATTTAAATCGTTCTCTGCACCTTATTATAAATCAGATGAAAATTCCTCACACATGGCGCTTTGTCGCTTAGTGGGTAGCCAGAAGAAAAAAAAAAGTACTACTCTCTATATTCTTCTTTTTCCACAAGCAATATGTAGTATATCTTTGGTCTATTTATATATATTTAATAAAAGCATAATTGGAGAAAAGTTAATTAACGGCCATCATTTGCATTTTATAGATTTCTAAGCCCGATGATTAGATATATGTAGTTACCCTTTTTAAGATATAAAATTCTTCAATTATATTTACTCAACAACTTATAATTTTGAGAGATATATTTCTTGATATGTTATCAAAGTTTTTATGATCAACAAATCTAGATTGGTGATCCCTACATGTTGCCTGCATGCTCAAAGAACTTTTGTACAAGGAGACGTGTACGATATAAAATCAATCATTCAATACGATATAAAATCAATCATTCAATTGCCGTTACTCAACAAATATTTAACACAATTAATTAGAATAATCCAGATGCAATCAATCCCCACTACTAGCTAATTAATTGTTTGTAACCTAACAAATCATATATAGCAATTATATCCAAATCCGGGGGGGGGGAATAGTTATAAAGGAGAAACACTCATTATTGCATGTAATATATAGATGATCAAAGCGATTCAACTAATAATTAAACTACTACAAATCATAGGGCTTTCTAAGTTTTAAAGTATTATATCCTCACCCAAAAGAAAAAGCAGAACAATATGGCCTTTATATGTAAATATAATGCAACCTACTATACCGTATGATTACTTCCTAAATCGGGTGTTATGCTTTCATTGACATTGTGTACCAGATTCTTTAGAGGTGAGTGGAGGGGAAATAATACCATATGATTATAATTCATGGTTTCATACATGTCATTATATCTTTTTGAGTACTTGTGGAAAAATAATTAGCTAACAATGATTGATTCCACTTTCACATCCTTTAATTTGGATCCCACAAAAATTTTAGCTTGGGGTGCAACCTATGATGTGTGTGCCCTTAATTAATTTTCCTATGTGGCTATATAGTATTCAAAAGTGACCATCTATAGATTTGAAAAAGAAAAAAGAAATTGGCGGATATACATTAAGTTTAATTTTTATATATTGTCAATATCATCTAATTATATCAGTATAAATATATGATTATTTAGGTAAAAGATGAGAGAATTAATTATTTTAACTTATATATATATGATAATATTTAATTAGATAATCGTATGAAAAAGTTTTACACGGTCATTAATCACCATGGATCATTGGTCACTTCATAACAATTCAATTCTTTAATATATATGTTATTATGTGCTAATTAATTGAAATTAAACATGCGTCACAGAATGGATATGATAGTTGAGGATATTTAAATTTAAGTCGATCAAAGATTGGAGGATGCAAAAATATGTGGTGGGGCCATGGGGCTGTAGTTGTGTGGGGCTATGAGAATGAACATCATAGGGATCAGTCATGTTAGGTTTGACTGGTCAAAATTAATATACATTGGTCAAAGAAAAAACCGAGGGAAGGGAAAAAAAAAGGCAAAAGTGCATATTATAAGTGATGGGAAACTGTGCCAAAAACAAAACATCCCAAGGCACCACAACATATACGGTAATATTGTTTGTATTAGCATTTGTGTGAAGAAAAGAATCTGGTTTGGTGTTCCCACTCCCCACTATTGCTGCTATACACTTTAATTTGTTCCATTCCACGAAGAATCTTTGTCTCTATGGTTGAGGTTGATATGTCATATCTGATTTTGTGTGCTGGTTGGAGTTTAATTTAATCCATGAAATGATCACAATAATTAACGGGTAAGATATGATAGGTTTAGAAGAAAAAGAAAAAGAGAAAAAGCAAGATGTGTGAAAGGATGGATGAAAACTATAGATTGCATATATGTATATAGTTTAATGTTGATGTTAATTATATATATTACAAAAAGAAGCTGAATGACCCGAACTCTAAGATTCTTACTAGCTATAATATTAAACGTTTCATGATATAATTACTAACATACACACCTAGTAGTTTTTATTTTTGGGTCATGGGACATATAGATACAAAATTGATAGTTATAATATTTTTTATATACTGTAATTAGTTAAAAAAAATTTATACTGTCATTTAATCGAGCGTGTTGTTATGTCACAAATGTGTTTTCTTTTTAATTTATGAGTGTGAGATTCAACCACTTTAAGACTTAATACATAATTAAATATATATGTTAGTGTGCATAAAAATTAAACTCAAAATATAAGTGGAAAAAAGAATAGTGTGAATCCTGTGTTTCCAAGCTTTTGTTTGAGAAGTGGGGGGAAAGAATATTTGAAATTGTCTTTTGGTTGATCGAATCCTACGTTTGGATAGACCGTGCATGTTGGAGATCGTACAAGCATTTTGTTTTCCCGTTTTGGATTGTACACTGTATATATTTACAATTTAATCAAAAGTGTGTCTATATATATATATATATATACACAATTACAAATAATAATGAAACCTTCTATAAGATTCGTAAAACTACAATTTGAATTGAAGCTCAAATACTCCGTGTGCATGCAAAAGTTCTTAGCATCAATTATGTGGTAGCTAATTTTTTATTTATTTTTTTGTAATCAATAGTTGTGTAAAGTCATTATGTAGACAGTTGTTAGGGAAAAAAATTATGTTTGGTTATTATGAAGTTTAATGAGTGTTTATTTTAGAGAGTAAAATATATATTTTCTAAAATAGGGTAAAATATAGAAAAGATTAATTTTAATATATTATTAGTGTAAATGGTTTTTGTACTTACAGAGAATTATATGTTATTAAATGTGAAATTTTTTATATTGTAAATGTAAGAGTTAACATTTATGTTGACATATTAATATATAATTAGATATTTGTATAAAGTAATTGTATATTAATAATATATCAAAATTAAATTGAGTTGGTATAAACGAATAGTTCACTGTTAGTATTATTTTTTTTATATCACCAATATATGAAATTTGTTGAATTTCAATTCCATGACTTGAGTTGAGTTTATCTATTATAAATTTGATTTTTTTCTTGAATTTAATTTTCTTGGATCATAGACTTGACAAGTATTAAATCACTATTATTGTGTTTTGAATAATAATAATAATAATAATAATAATAATAATAAAAGTAATGAAATAATTCAAACAATATCAATCACATGATTATACATAATTTGATTGTCAATAAAAAAACTTTATATTAATGTCTTAAAACTATATTAAAATTACAGTATTTTTTTATGATAAAATATTATCTCATTTTTTTTATTTGATATAGTGTCTTATTTATGTCGTATGGATCTTTATAATAGTAGTGGTAGTTGAAATAGCATGAGTGCAGCTTACGCTAGCGAGTAATTGGGATGCATAGTGTTTGAAACCAAAAACGCGGGACGATGTAAATAAAAAGAGCGCGGCGAGGAACTAATTTGATTGCTCGGGACATCTTTGCCATCGAAATCAACTTGAAGATTGTCCAAGTAAATATTAGGTATGTAGGTCTTAATAAAGTCGTTTTTTTATGCATTATGTCAAAAAATAAATCTTTGATTAAATACTTATTTATTATATATTATTAAATGAAAATTTAATAAAGTGTAAATTCTATTAAAATTTTATTTAATAAAATAATATGTGAATTGTTAAAGATAATTAACATAATTGATAGAAAAAACTACTTAAATTTCAAAAAACACTAGTTCAATTTTCACTTATAGTAAAAGAATCACTTTTTTTTTACTATAAGCATAATTTTGTTTATAAGAAAGCCTACTGACACTTATAAATTAAAAAATTACATTAAATCTATTGTAAATAATAAGCAAAAATATTATGTATTATGAACTAATTCAATTTATAACTTTACTCTTTACTAAAAAGTTATTGATATCTAAGCTTCTTTCACATCAGATAGCAACACAAAAAAACACTACAATTTAAATAATATACAATAATCAGTTTAATAAATGTTTTATAGATATATAAAAAAATTGTAAGTCGACGTAATATTGTTTCCATATATATAAAAAAAAGAGATGAATGCCCTAATAGTCTTTAACCTTGTTCAAATTGATTCTTCAAAAAAGTTACAATAAAACTAATTATAAATTTTTTTATTAAAAAGTCTACTGTAAACCCCAATAAAACGTTTTCTAACATTTCTGAACAAAGAAACAAAGGAAGCATGAGAGGGGGTGGGGAAGGAGAAGTGAGGTGTTTGGTCGGTGTGATGTGGGCCCGAAGACGATGCCAGCTGGTGTATTGTCGAACACGTGGCATGTGAAATGCGGCTTATCAGACGAATACTATAGTTTACGAGGAAAGAGGGAGACACACACAACAAATACTGTCAAATCCCGGGGACTTAGTGGGTTATGTGTGGGACCCACGCTAAAGGCCTTGTCATCTCTCCACCCTTCTCAAGCAAAGCATCATCCATACGTATCCCAATCCCAACCCAAACTTCATTCATAATCCCCTCTTCTCATCCGCAAAAAAAAAAAAACACTATTACCATGTTTAGATTTTTGTTGTCGGGATACAAAATCAAATTCTAAAGTTTTAGAAATAATTATTTTATTTTATTTTTATCAAAGTTCAAAATTGATTCTTAGGCATGTTTTATTTGAAAATCAAACACGTGATATATTATTATGGACTTCATTAATAATTTATGTACAAATAATTAGGATTTACTTCGTCTAAAATATTAAAAAAAAAAGTACATTTTAAGTAGTAAAGTTTGTGATCATCTCAACTATCAATGAAAAGGATTAATGATTTTTGTTGGGTTAATTTAAGTAATTTAATATTTTAAAAGAGGTTTTTTTTTCACCAGAATTTTAAAGTTGGTTTGAATCAAATTAGTTGAAAGAGAAGAGACTTTCATAATAATTTAAAAAGTAAAATTAATTATATTTTTGGCCAAGTTTTTATATTGGACTTAATTTTGATTTGGTATCAGTATACATAAATTTAAATAGACATTAAATTATGTATTATAACACATTAGATAAACGTTTATCTCTCACATTAATCACCTTAAAAGTTACGGAAAAAAAATCACCTTAAAAGTCTTATATTTAATAACATATAGTATATGATTAAATGATATTATAATTGCACAAATAATACATTAAAATTTATCTCTCTTTTATTTTACCCTTACTCAAAATTTCATAGAAACTAAATTTTATAATGAAGTGAGATATTAAATTTGTGAAGTATAATAACATCAAAAGAAGTTTTATTGATGAGTTAGTTTGAGGTCAAAATTATGAGTGAGAGAGTGGGATGGTTGGTGAATGGGGATATGATAACTCACGTGGACAAAATGATGGAGGGTCACGCGAGACACGGTTCAAGAAAAGAACACACGTCAAGGATCAATTGTCTATCCATAGTTTGGTAGCAACGGATCATGTCATGGGTATTTTATATTTGGGTTTATGCAATTCCTTGAAGTGGGAACTGATAAATGACGATGATAGATGAAGTTGTAATGAATGAATATATACTTTTCAACTTAGAATAGGGATTGAGTCATAGAAATTACAAATTGGAACGTCATGGAAACACATGTGTAACGGTGTTTGTTATGATGGTATGTCCGTTATTCATGGATAACTAATTTCCAATTCCAAACTAGTAGTACGTTGGTTTATTTCGTTTTGCTAACGCATATTTGATTCCCAACATGATACTAAATGGCAAATACAAGTAGCTAGCCTTGGGATCATAACATTTTAAACAACCAAATGCTTACACAACACAATACTGCATTTTTATTTAAAAGTAAATACCAATTGTTTATTGGATGACATTTCAATTTTATTTTATTTTCAGTTTTTTTTTTATTGTTGAAGTTTCAACATTTTAAATCTTGGGCGGCTGTGCCTAAAATTGGATTTTTCACTTTTAAAATGGGCTTACAAAAACAAAAAACTGAAACATGAGTGTGATTTAAAATTTACAATTGTATGAGTTTTGGGCATGAAATCGGTAGTCCAATAACCGATTTCAGGAAGGGAAAAAATGCATCTTGGGTCAAGCCTAAAATTGGCACTATGTGGCCCGATTTCAGCACAACACGTTCCCCAATTTTCAAGATTCCCTATCCCCTGTCCCCCTGTGTTGACTGCCCTGAAATCGGTGGCATTAATGTCGTTTTCAGGTTTCTGCAAAAGCAGATTCCTTGTTGTGTCCGCCTTGAAATCTATGGCATTAATGTCGATTTCAGGCTTCTCGTAAATTGCACTTGTAGGGTAATTGAAGACCGTGTTTTGCATAGTTTGAACACTAGGTTTTGGTAGTATATATAAAGGTCTCCCGAGTTCACTTCTTATCATCTTATGTATGAGAAAAAAAATTATTTGCTATACAGTGGGTTTTTGAAAGTTTTTCGTCATTGTTGAAGTGTAGTGTTGTGAAGTTTTTCTTCATTATTTTTGTGTAGTGTTGTGAAAAAATAAATTTGGTAGATATGCCGAGAGGATGGACTATTGATAGAATGATGGACTATTCATTACATATTTCAGAAGTTATTCGTCAAAATCCTAATGAGGTTCGTTACTGAACATAATATGATTAATGTTATACTTTATTTGACTATGTTTGAAAGTTATGTACACAATTTAAATTATTACTTAATCTTGTATATCTACCTGATTTATCCTATTTAAATACTTATATATATATATATATATATATATATATATTTTTTAAAGAATTGATTATGTAAAAATATTATAGTAGTAAATATTTTTTAAAACGTAATTAAAAAAATAAATAATAAAAATCGTACTAATTGCATAACTTTTATATATCCGTGTAAGTATATGTATGTATATGTTCAAATATTTAGTGTTTATAAAATTAAAAAATTAAAATATTTATGAAATAAACATATGATAGTATGATTTCTATGATTGGCTACTTAATTTTTATTATTTTAATTTATTGGTTTTTTTTGTTTGTATAAATCATTCAAAAAATTTAATTTTATTTTTAAATATGTAAGTTATAATTTATTTAATTCAAATATTTTTTGCTTCTTAGTGTTGTTAAAAATTAACAATTTTTAATGCATATAATTAATTAATTTAATGTAACAGATTGCCTTAATTTTAATGAGAAAATGATGAATAAAATACTATAATAAATCATGCTATCATTGGTTTATTTAAAAAAATCTATTTAAAAAGAAACACTCATCCATAATAAAAAATAATAAAGTATTCAAAACCTCTTACTAAAACATCCAAAAAAAATATTTTTTTTATTTTCCATAAAAAATTCTGTACATAAAATAGTAGTTATTTAAAATAAATATATATATATACTTAAAAAATGATTTATCAAATAAAAAAATAAAAATTTGACATGCTGAAAATTAAAATTAAAAAAATATTTAAGAAATTTAAAATCTAATTTCCTTATTAGTGAATTATTTTCAAAATCTAATATCTTTAGCAAATAAAATTTCGGCAGTTAATTTTTGAATTTTTTGATACTTCAAAGAAAATTAATTGCTTCTTAATTTAAAATACGAAATTCATATTTTTATTTGTTATTTAAAACTTCAAATGATTCTTTAAAAATAATATCAATAAAATAAAGTAAGAATTATAACCAATGTTATTTATGTTTACTAAACATTTATGTTCTTATCATGCACTGTTTATTTTGTTCATAGAGTCGCTTTGAAATTATTTTACAAAATACTTGATTCTAATACATGACAATTATTTTATTATTGTAGGTGCCGTGAGATTTACGTAGTATATACGAAAACATTGAGCCACTTAACCTTGATAAGAGCATATCTAGAAAGCGCTAGCTTGTAAGAGGTGGTTTCAATCCCAAGTATGGTAGTAAACCACGTGCTTATTAATGCGCTCGTTGAGCATTGGAGACCGGAGACCCATACATTTCATTTGCCTTACTGCGAGTGCACAATAACATTGGAAAATGTGTCAATGTTAGTTGGGGTTCGATGTGATGGGCTGCCCCATAATAGGACCTGAGACAATATTCTTAAGACCGACGCTCCAAAATCTATGTCACGAACTACTTGGGTTAATTCCTAACCCTCGTGACATGCACGGATCGTTCATCTCGACGGTCTGGTTGCGTGAGAACTTTGGCACTGACATCCACGACAATTTTGACGAGTTTGGCATGCAGCAAGAAATACAGTGGCATGCCCGTGGATATATCCTGCGCTTGTGTGCTGATATTTTGTTTTGCGACAAGCACAGTAATTGGGTGCACTCAAGTACTTGGTGTTCCTTTGTAATTTGGACGTAATCGGCTCGTACAATTGGGGTTTAACTATACTGGTTGTACTTAGCCAAGCCTTATGTCGTGCTTCGCATGCCATATGTACAAGGATGTGTGGTTGTATGGTGCTCTCGCAGACGTGGGCGTTTTATAGATTTCTGGGACTTGCTCCCATGCCACAGGCCCCAGGCCACTATCCGTTTCCCTTTGCGTTGAGGTAATAAATTATATAGGTACTTGTTATTTGCTAATTTTAACAATATAATGAATTGAAATGAATGGATTTTAATGAGGCATATTAACTTATAGATGGTCGACATATGCATATGTTCGTCGTGACCGGCGTACGATTATAGAAGTGAGAACTCGCATTGAAAATATGCACCCAGACGAGGGAAATATTAATTAAGATATTGTTTATGTTAATTGTTGGGCATTAAAGTAGTCAATATTATTTGTATCTAAATTATTCTTATTTGCATCTAAATTATCCTTATTTGTATTTAAATTATCCTTTTTCATGCAGTTTATATGGCAACCTTATCAGCATCTGGCTATTAAAGTAGTCATTCAGGAGGAGTTCTGAAACATGAGAAGTACGTGGCCAGTTGTCTGCCTGCTCATTTGCTATGAAATAGTAGAGTGGCATGCAGTTGACCACGTGATGCAACAATTCGGATTGGTGCAGACGGTGCCAGTCGGACCCAGCTCAAGTGTTTTGCAGAATGCTCATAATCGGGATTTGAGGGGAATCAAAAAGCGCTGACATCGGTTAACTGGGTGGTACAACTTGATAGGTGGATTCAGATGTAGTTGAATTGCATGCCACTGATCGGTCAACCACATAATTCTTATAGACCATCGGTGGAGTGCTAGCAATGGTACTTGCATGATGGCCATCGATTTCTTTTGAACGAATACCATGTGAACGATCTGCCTGAGGTTTGGCAGGCGATGGTTCCCTCACCGCCTCATGCCTAGGCGGCCCCATCTCATGCGTTCTTTGGGCATGCACCATCTCCGGTGCACATGGCACATGGTTTTGGCCACGTACCACCTCCGGTGCCCATGCTACCTGTCTTTGCTAACCCACCACCTCCCCCCTGCAACCTGGAGAAGTTTATATCCCACCGCTGAGTTATGACCACATGTTTAATACTCATGTTTCAAATTTGCTAGGCGGACAATTTGGTGATATGTCATCTTCAGTATTTGACCACCACCTAGAACAAATTGATGAAAACTTTGTGGTGTTTGCCTCTACGACATCGCCGTCTCATCCTTTTCATTACGAACCTCCTGAAGTTGAAGTGACTCCATACAAGCGTACGTTCGAGGTCAGATCATCTTCTAGCGCTGATGTACGATCTGCTCACGCTAGTGTAGGATCTTCTCATGGTAGGAGGTCTTTTCATATAGGATCTTCTTCAAGATCTATCGAGCCACATGCTCGGCCCCCGAGGAGATCCACTGATGATCGTAGAGGCTATTCTGAGCCCACGAAGCTTGGATTGTCGTTTAATCTGAATGAGCAACCAAAAAAGGATGTGGACATAGTAGACCATACGGCATATGAGGCAACACAAGTCTAAACGAACATACTACCGTCATCCACGGGAGGAGGTAGGGGAAACATAATCTTAAATGTGGTGAGGCCTGTGCAGAGAGGGTGGCGGGCACTACTGGGCCACATAACCAACAGAGGTGAAAGTTCGGCAACCGGCAAAGGTGACATGCCTGGCCCATCAGGTTCGCGATATGGGCTTTGAGATCATGAGACGATAAAGGCCCCTAACAGATATATGCCGTCTTGCACTAAAATGGATGCCACTGCAAATGCCAATGCCAATGCCAATGTCAATAACTATTGTTTCTTTTTGTTGTTGTAATTTTTTTTCACCAATATAACTTATTTATGTAATGTGATGTATTGAATAATTATTATGTTATTTATCAATTTTTTTTCGTCCATGATATTTTCACCAAGAAATCGACCAATGCTTATTCACTAAATGTCAACCACAATTACATGAATTCAATAAGGTTACATCAACCAGTCGACCCTGCACCAGTGTGAGGGCATTGTGTACTAGTGTGACCCGAACCTCGACATATAGTACACTATCTTCGTCTCTGTCGTTGTCCATCAGTCGAATCCATTTCGTTGCGGTAACGAGTTGAATTTGGCCTTCCTGTCCATTGTGCTTTAAACTTGGGTTTGGGATGATCAAAGGACCCTGAAATTGTGGCCGCGTCGATTTGTGACCAACGACCACAAATTCTTCGTCATAAGCATTACATAGGTTGTCCATGTTGTAGACGTTATCAACGTAAGCTCTCGAATTAAGACCAACACTATTACAACATGCAGTGACATGAATGCATGGGAACTTATACCGCTGAAAAATACCACAGTCACACTACTTTGTCCTTAGATCAACCTTGTAATTACCCCCTGACGATAAATTCTTGCATTGAAACAATTTATTCACTCTTGAAAAGATAAAAACTTGCTAGTCAAGTGTGAATGTATTTGAAATTAAATAAGTGTATATCAAACGTTACGGTGAAATACTATAGTGCGATAGTTACCTCCATTGATCCAAATTTTGAAATCATTTCTTCGAGTATTTTTGCGAAATAACCAGAGAATTGATGTCCCGCGTTTCTTTGAGCATGCGCACTCCTTTTGCATTGAACCATCTTCAAATATGTCTCCTGAACTAATGTCATCATTGAAATATTACGAGCCTCCAAGAACTTAGGTTCATGGACTCGGCCAAGTTGGTTGTCATATTCGAGCAACGAAGCCCGCCATCGAATGCATAAATCCATTTTTCTCTTAGAATTTCATCTATCCAAGTTGCGTAATCTTCATTGTGCTGGCGTAGTCGCTCGTATCGACGGTTATGCTGCTCGATCGTGCTCGAATATCCTGCCCATTGGTCAACAATGAAGTTGGAGTGATATAAACAAGTAAATCACAATTTGCAAGTAGAACTAAAAGCGCACACAAGTGTAACTTACCAATACCCTTGACTAGCTTTTCCATGTACTTCACCTGAAATGACTGGCAAAGTTTTGCGCGATATGCCTAATGCAATACAGATGGTAGACCCAATCACCATCCATTCGTTGTATTGCTGACTTTATTGATCGAATATCAGGCCAATTCCTCCTAGTACTTTAAGTAACACTTCGCGAACGCCAGATAAGAAAAAGTGTCAGGCATCTACTGTTTCACCCTCAACAATTGCAAAAGCAATGGGCAATATATTCTAGTCGCCGTCTTGTGTAGATGCCACTAATAAAACACCATTGTATTGCCCATACACGTGTGTTCCATAAACCTGGATCATTGGTTTGTAGCAGCTGAACGCTTTAATGCAAGGCCCAAAAATTCAAAACGCACATCGAAAAATTTTAATGCTTGTCTGCAATGATCCATCGACATTGTAAGCATCGACAATATCCATTTCAATTGCGCACGAATCATCAAAATGCTTCAATGCAAGCAACCAGTATGACAACTCATTGTACGATTATTCCCAATTGTCATACACTTGTGCAATTGCTTTTTGTTTTGCTAGCCAAGCCTTACGGTATGAAAGCCAGTATCTGCGGCGATTCATAACACTTGCTTCAATGGATTTTACTGGCATCTTTGTCGTTGTCCGTATCTGCTCCAAAATCATGCTAACAATGTGATCAGAGGTCAGCTTGGAGTGATAGCGAGTAAGTGTTAATGCAACACAAGTGTGCGACCCATTGAACTTGGTAACTTCCCAGAAGTAGTTGTTATTTTTCAATGATGCCCTAATAAGCCATTGAAACCCATTGCCAAAATGATTGTATTTGCAATAGTATGTCATCGGCTATGACTCATTGACCTTATAATCTGCTCCAGTACACATGCAATGGTTTGCAACAACAACTTTGATTGCATCTTTATCATTGAAGATTCTCCCTTTGTAGAGATCATCCGTTGCACCGTAATCATTTTCCATGTCTCCAAACTCCGTTGCATGCATACTGTCAGCATCGAAGGTGCGTAGGAAAGGCGGTGTATTTGTAATTTTTAATGTACACAATCACAAAAATTAATTATACAATAATTTCAATAACCAAGCAATTTTAATAACATCTTAAAATTTAACTCTTACAAATAGCAATAGAGATTTCATTTTTTAAAATTATAACCCCAAAATTAATTACACAATTATGAATCCCAAATTAGTTACACAATTATAAATCTCAAACTAATTGATAGAGATGTAAATCTAAAATCAATTCTAGAAATATAAATCTAAATTAATTATTTTCAAAAACACAATAATTAATGCTTGAACCCAACGATATGGATAATTAAATAAAAATTAACTCATCTATATTTCATTGCCAAATTTTTTATTACCTAATAGAGATTTTTTTTTCTAATACACAAGATCCTTTATACGAGGCGAGCGTAGAACATACTTTTCCATCTCTATTAATTTTAAATTAATTATTATCATAAAAAATAAATAACCTACAGTACCTGAATCATCGTCAGTTCCATTATTTTCTGACATATCGCTTTCATGCTCACTCCAACTGCGATCGTCATCTTTGCCTGCAAACATCTCATCGTCCAATAGTAAATGTGGTGCAATGTTATTCTGATTCATTGGACTTGAACTCATACCACATGTATCATCGACATCAGGAACAACCTCCTCAAAGTTAACAAACAATTCAATGTCACTGAGACTTGCCTTATTAGTCTCATATAAACAAAACATTTGTTGTACCTGAAGGTCATTTGATATCGTGATAGGATGATATTTAATAACTCCATTAATAAAAGACAGAGGAGTCCTATATCTAATTCTCTCAACTTTCCTACTAAAATGAGAACAAATTGCGCAATGCAAATCTGAGAATGAAATAGACGACCAAAGAACAACAAACTCTGAATCATTGTTACTAGCGAACTCAACTTCTTTAACACCAGATTTTTTTACCAAACCATTGTAATAAATAAAAGTCGCAATACCTCCCTTACTCATTTTTTTTCCTTACAAATATAAATAATTTTCACACTGCAAAAAAATACAGAAGAAGAGAAGAGTAAAAAGAAGAATAGAAGAGTAATAAGTAGAAGAGAAATGGTAGGAGAAGAAGATGATGTTAGGGTATGATGTTGGGATATTTATAGGCTGAGAGTTGACAAAAAATTTGAATTTTTTTTACTGTTCATACCTGAAATCAACACTGGGCTTGCTGATTTCAGCACCTATGCCATTTTTTTTATTTATACACTTGAAATCGGCACTGGGCTTGCCGATTTCAGGACCTATCAATTTTTTTTATAAAAAAAAAAACTGAAAGCGGTATTGGGCTTGCCAATTTCAGGAATCGGTCAATTTTTTTTAAGAAGAAAACCTGAAATCGGCACTGTGCCTGCCGATTTCAGGACCACAAAACCATATCCGTAACTTTTATTTCTGGCCCATGTTATAGTCTTTGATATTTTTAATCACCCTTAAAAGGTCTTAACCCTGCCTAAAATTCGTTCAATTTAAGGCTGCACTTGACATTTTAAACTGGACTTCTAATCCATCTTGAACATTAGTGTTTAGTCGAGGAATGTGTCATCTTAGACTTGGCTTGATAAAACTTTTTAAGATGATGATTTTACTTTTAAAATGCATAAATAAGTTTTTTTGTGTTTAGTAAATAAAATTCATGTGTTTTTGTTGTTCACTTTTCAAAGTCACAGGTCCTTTTAGGAGCTTTCATGATTAGCCTTTTAGAATTGGCTTGTGTTCTCTAAATGTTAAAATACTAATATTTTTTTATGAGAAAATATAGTTTAATTTTTATCCATTGACAGTGTAAAGTTTTTTACGCTGTCATCCAATTAGATCTTTTGATATACGTGACTTTTGAATGAGTGAGAGATAAAGTTAACTATTTAGGCTAATGTGACAAGATTTGATTGGTTGACAGTGTAAAATGTTTTTACACTGTTAATGGATAAAAATTAAACTCGAGAAAATAAGGGTTTCATTCATAGAGCAGTCAAACGATACTTACAAATTGAATATAATACATCAAATCTAACATTAATAAGATACAAATACATCCTCATTGTCAAAGATTTATAACTCTACTCCTTGCCCGAAAAATATCAATGGCCAAACATATTTCATAGGGGTGAACACTGGTCACATTGGGTCAGACTTGTCGGTGTTAGCGATCCAACCTGCCTTAAATGGGTCAGGTTGCTTTCATTTTTTGGGTTGGGGAGCCACCAAACCCGCGACTCGCCTGAAGCAAGTCGACAGGTGACCCATCATGACTTTTTTTAAAATAAAAAATAAAGTTTCATTTTTTTAATTTAACTTGTATTTTTTAAATAAAAATCTGTTTTAAAATTAAAAAATATATATTATTTTTTAATGCATAATAACATAAATTTAATAAAAATAAAGTATTTTTACTTTTTAATAAATATAAAATAATAATAATTAAATAATAAAAAGGAGACGGGTTGGCGGGTTGGGTCGAGTCACACATGTCAGACCCAATACCCGACCTTATATACGTGACGGGTGCGTCGGGTTCAACTCATCGACTCGACCCAATCTAACCCAAAGGAGGTTGGGTTGGGTTGGTGAGTTGACCCAACCCATGTTCACCCCTAATATTTCATATTGAATACCAACACTACCGGTGCTACAATTTGAAGAACGTGTTACACTTTCTTTCATGATAAATATGAATAACTTCTTCATCTATAAGGACCCCATAAACGAAATCTCGCAAAGTGAAACAAACACAACCATAAAAGGGGGAAAAAAAAACCACAAAGGGGGGGGGGGAAACTGCAACCATAAAATGAAAAAAAAATCACAAAGAGAGGGAAATATGTTTAACACTCACATAGGAAAACGAAAACACAAGATTAATTCTAAGTAACAAAAATGAAAAAGCGGAGGGGCTGCCACCAAAGAAAAATGATGGCAACCCCACTCTAACACTTACAAAAAATGAGAACAGAAGAAGACGAGAGAAAAGAGAAAAATAAGGATTAAAAAAATGACCCTTTTTCATTGTATGTTAAAATACTAATATGTTTAGATTTTAATGGTCATTATTACTCTCTTTGATATTTATGTTTGTTATAGTAATTTTAAATACAAAAATAGCACATTTAAAATATATTTATTAAATATTATTCTTATAAATTTTGCTTATTAAGAACTACTTTTTTTTTACTAAACAATACTGTTTTGACTTTTTTAGAGTAACCTTTGGATAGTCAAAGAGCTCAGCAACTCTCAAAAAATCACATTATCAAACCAAGCCTTAATTTAATTTGTTGTTAATTATTATCAAATATGATCTCTCACTATTAATCTTTTTTTTGCATATGTCATGTGTAAATCCTACCATCTCTCATTAAGATGTTGGGCTTAGATTCTTGATATTCATTCTCACTTCAAGCTTAAGCTTACAAAGAAACTCCTAACTTCATTTTAAAAGGTGGACGAAATATGTGGAAGTAAGACAGTTTTAATGGTCAAATGTCACCCTATTAATGTCCATATAAGTAAATTGTATTAGACATCTTAATGAGAGAATATGGTGTCCTACTTTTAACTTTGTCATGGATATATTTGTTCAAAAATTATTTAAAAGGACTAAGTTGATTTTTAGAAAAACCAATTTTAGCCTAAATTTTTTTAAATGAACTAATTTGGCTGACTTATAGAGGTATTACTATTAAAAAAAATCATATATATATGCAAAAATGAACATTAAGCGTCGTATCACATAATTCAATGTTTCCTTAAGTATTACGTATTATTTTCACATAACAGGAATCTTATATGCAAAAAACCGTTCAGGTGTCTTATCACAAAATTCAATGATTTCTCATGCATCATACTTATAAAAGAATGTTTCTTTGCTATATGATTGAGCGTTCTAAGTAACATCTATATAAGTTATAATTAATACTTCAATATCTTTTTATCTTTATATTATGCATCATCATTCTTATAAAATAAAATAAAATAAAATTCTGCCCACCTTAATTTTCCCGGTTAGGATTCTTTGCCATGAATTTCAACATAGTCTCGTAGCCACGGCGTATTATTGATTCATCATGTCGCCAAATATTAAGATTAATTATGTTACTTTGAGGCATGGCTTTGATTAATGCCGCAAATCTAACAATTCCATGCACCAATAGATTCACTTACAATGGTTTATTGATACCAATATATTTCATAGGATAAAGGTGTCTTAAAAAAATGGAAATGGTAGGTTTGTCGGTTCAAGTTATTGCCACAGTTTTATATATTGTGAGCTAAGAAATTAAAGGATGCGTGTTGGTAATAGTTTATAAGAACATTTTTAGAGGAAAAAAAAGGTTAAGGGAATATGTCTAGTGAAATGCATACAATGCATGGAGCAATCTTTATCAACTCGTTTTCGAAAGAGTCTTACTACACGTATACCAAAAAAATATACACCATACATACACCCTATACTTATATATATAAAGTTTGTGTTTTAATGTTTGTAATGTTTGTGCACTTAATTAAGTATAATTAAGAATATCATCTATAAGTTTATAATGTTTGTGCACTCATGAGAATAAAGTTTGTGCATTATTAATTATGTATAAAATTGGGTGTATATGTTCATTTTTGTTTTCGAAAATCTTGCAGATTCTTTTGAATGCTCCACTTTGTTTTTATATAATTTTTAAAAACATATGACAGTCTTATATTGGATCATGTTTCAACTAAGATCAACATTTTGGCTGTTACTGATTGGCGCTACGTAGTGATTGTTTTTTTGAGCATTGTAGTCAAGTCGTATTCGGATGTTAATTTATTTTTATAATTATTTAATTAAAAGTATGTTATCATATTTTAATATTGAGTAATAAAAGAAAAAAAGGTGTCTTGCGCATAAGTCTTTTGCTTTGAATTTATGAAGTATATGAAAAGTTAAATATTGTTATAGAAGTTCACTAGTACCATCGACAAACATAATTTAATGTTTTTTTTTTCCAAGCACTTTATTTTATTTTTGACTAAATACTCAATACAAAATTTGAATTATATGAATATATATTAAATCAGTTTGCTTGATTTTTAGAAAATTATAGTTAGTTTATTGATTGTTGACATCTTATATTTTTTTATACCGCTATTCATATAGAAGATGAGAGAGTCAATTATTTTTAATTATGTGATAAAATTTGATCGAATTGCCATGTAAAAAAAAAAAAAACTTTATAGTGAATTGCCTTATATGCCTTCCTGATTTGGGTCAACATATGGTTAAAGCAATTGATAAAAATTGAAAATTCATCATGGGATGGAAGTCATAAATAATGTCATTTATTTGGTGGGCTTCTGAAGTCCATCTTAACTTGGCATGGACACACTGGGCTTTGTTAGCCTTGTTTGAATTCTGACATAGTTTTTCAATTATAACTTGCACACAACTCTGCTGTATAGTGGAGATAGTAATTAATGGGCCTAAAAGCGAAGACGTGACTAACAAAAATAAAGGCATGAGTCCTTCAATATTTTTAGGTCACAGTCACGTCGAGAGTCCGGTTCATGGTGTTTGAATTGCAAAATTCATAACATTTTAGTCAAAAAATTAAACAACAACAACGGGTCAAATGGTTATTCTGTTTTTGCATGACCGAAATTTCACATTAATTTTTTTTTCCTTCCTAATACGTCATTAGAATGGTTTTATTCGGCTTGCTCCTTTGGGGGCTGCCGTGATTCATGTGCTGAGAGATTGTCCTTTTGCATCTGGCACATGGATTCACCTCATTAAGTCCAATGCTAAGATGTTACTTAACCCTTAAGCAAATTGAGCCTAGTTAGATTTTGATGGGTGTAGTTGATCTCTCAACTTAAAAAAGTGATATATTAGTCTCTAAACTTTGCAATTTTTAGAGTCATAAATCCGTTTGTCCACTAAACCCTTAACGACTACTGATGTGTTCGTTAACAACAACTATTGATGTGTTCGTTAACAACGACGTTTTCTCTCTCCTCTTTCCTAATGTAACGAAACAGCAGAGACAATTTAAGAAATTCAACTAATAATTTACCAGACGCAATCTTAGTCCAAAGAACAACACTATGACAATGGAACAATAGTTAAACGAAGAACAGAACTCTAAGAATGGATAGCTACAAAATAACAACGCCATTGGGTTGAGAACGGGGAAGAAGGTTAATCTCGATCACTTAAACCTAGCAGCCTCCCCAACGAGCTCACCAGAGGGGGATAAAGGACTGCGCGCCTAAGTCGCTCTCCTGACAAAGCTGTTGAAGTCTTAAGGTCACCTACAACAGAGTTTTACTGTCAGCCATGGAAGCGATGAGTAATAGAAATCTAGTAGAGAGGAAAAGATTTTACTCACAATACTCATGCCTTGCGTAGCTGGAATCTTTCCCATTTTGAGTTGCGTTTCCTTACCCGTTTTCCCCTGCACAGCTCCTGCTTCTGCAGATCTTCTTCCACGTGTCCAGGCTGCATAACTGTTTCCTTTTGGTTAGCCTTATTTTGTTTGTTGAATTTGTCCTCTCTGCACACATTTAATTCCTGGCCCTTTTTTATAGTTACACCTAATCAGCCTCAAAACGATGTTGTTTTGATGGTTTATAGACCAATCCAGCCAAAAAAGTTAAGGGGCTATTTAGTCCTTGCACTGCCATAACACCCTGAGTCCACCACCACCACCACTCCCTTCACTTTGACCTTGAGTTCACTATCACCCACCTCCACCACCTTCAACCCATCACCACCACCATCACTCCCTCTTTCCTACACCATCACCACCACACCCTTATTCCCACCACAACCACTACCACTTCCTCCACCTTGACCTTTAACCCACCATCATCACCATCGCTTCCCTTCCTCTTTCCCAATACCACTACCACCTACACCTTCATTTCCACCACCACCACCACTCATACCCCAAAAGAAAACACAAGAAGAAGAGCCCACAAAATGCTTCTTGTGTTTAATTTTTATTTTGGGGTGTGAGTGATAGTGGTGGTGGTGGGAATGAGGATGTAGGTGGTGGCGGCGATGAGAAAGAGGGAAAGGTGGTGATGGAATCATGGTCAAGGTGGAGGAAGTTGTGGTTGTGGGGGGTGCAAAGATTAAATAGTCCCTAGACTTTTCTTGGTCCTTGGACTTTTTTTTGGCTAGATTGGTTCCTAGACCATCAAAATGACGTCGTTTTAGGGCTGACTAAGAGAGAGGAGAGAGAAATTGTCATTATTAACGGACTCGTCAGTGACCGTTAGAAGTCTGATGGACGGAGGGACAAACAAGTCTAACAATTGCAAAGTTCAGAAACTAACGTGTTACTTTTGTAAGTTGAGTGACCAAAAAGGGCGAAGAGGTAAAGTTCAATGACCAAATAGAATATTAATTTCACTTTAAAATATCTAAATCCTCTGATTATTTGCACCTTTAAGAAGGGCTACCGTTGCGCTGAATGACTGGCGGGAGAGAGTTTAAAGGTTGATTTGGGTCTACAAAAGCCCTCCTTTGGGCTTGGTTCATATAAGGGATGATTTATAGGGACAAACTGCTTTGCCTCATCTTATTCCTAACGTTTTGAGTTTTCTTTCGGGCTTTCACTTATACCCAAAAAAATGATTTAATTCGATAATAAAAATAGTTCTCTTGACAAATTGAGCTAACTATTTGATAATAAATTCCTCTTTTTTTTCTTCTTATTTTATTTCAAAAATTATCGAATGTTATTTCTAAATTTCTTAAGAAAATGGTTAAACATATTTATCAAACAAATATAACATTATTTTCTAGAATATCTAGAGTTCCTAAAGGTAAAGATTAAAAATGGTCTTATTTAATTTTGGGAGCAAAAGGGGGTTCGTCCTCCCTTAACCAAATGTCAAGAGTTCGAATCATAGCTTTGGGTATGAAATAACTTTAAATCTTTAGGTCAACTGTTTTACCCATAGAGGTGTCTACAAATCAACGAAGGGATTAGTCATCAAGCTCATACTAGTGGACACCCTAATCGTGTGCCAAAAACAAAAGTCTTATTTCATTACCCTATTAAAATTTAGTAAAAATGTCATAATTGGTTATTGAACATTTTTTACATAAGCCCCTCAACAACAAAAAATTTTTTAATTAGTTCTTGAACATTTTAAACACCAACCTTAAGAATGATAAAAAGGGACAGGGCAGGTCAACCAATGTCTAGCTGGCATATAAATAATGCGGGACATGCCAAAATTTCATGTTCGCACGGCATTTTATTTAGTTTGCGAATTGAAACAAATTTTTTTAACAACTTAACTAAACAAAATACACACATAAAATAAAATAAAATAACTCATGTCTACAAAAGGCAAAATAAATTAACACAATTTTATGAGTTTTTTTTGCCCATTTATTATTATTATTTTATTAAATTTCAACCAACGAGCCAATACTCCTAGTCCTACTTCCTACTTCAGCCCACGAGTTAAACGAGTCAATCTGCTCGATCTGTAAAATTTAAACGAGTTCAATATTTCTGTTCACCTAGCGATAAATTGTGGGGCCCCCACCCCGCCCTTTTAGGCTAGACCCATTTTGCCATACCTAATTACCCTCATTAGTCCTTCTATATGAAATGCTCAAGGAAAAACGCAGGTAACGATTGCCGAATTTTTTGTTGTTGAGAGATTAATGTAAATACCGTAAAATATTTAAAGACCAATTAAGACATTATTTCTAAAATTTAAGTATATTGATACTTGTTATTCAGGATTAAGAATCATTCATGTATCACATATTCCACGCAAATGAAGAAATAAAAAGAGATACTAAATAAAACATATCAGTCCCTATAATATGCATAATTAATTAAATTTGTTCATATAATTTCAAATCAATCATATCAGTTCTTATAATTTGTAACATTAATCAAATTTGTCTCTAATTTAATTGACATTTACTAATAATAAAATATAAATTTAAAATTATGAGAATAAATTTAATTAATGCTACCAATTTCGTTAATGATTTAATCTAAGAGATACCACTGCTCTTTGTAATAAAGCTCGAGTAAAATACACGCAGATGCGGTGAGCTTAAGAAAACGAGACCACCAAAACCGCGAAACGGGGTCAGGAAAATCCCCGAGTTGGGTTAACAAACAAATCAGATTCTGAGACAAAACCCAAACAGCCCTCTGTGACTCAATCTCACTCATCCCCTCTCCCTCCATGGCGGCGTCGCGAATTATATCCAATCCCCACCGTCCATTCCCTCAATCTCTTCCCCATTCAGACACCGTCCATTCCCCTCCCTCCCTCTCCCTCAACCTCCACCCTAAACGGTGCCGTTCCATTTGCGTTCGCGCCTCCCTTCGCGGTAACAAGGAGAACGATCTCGACGACAAAGCTCGCAACGTCGAATTTTGGAGAACCACGACCGCCGAACCCGCCGATGAGCCCCAAAACGATGCCGTTTCCAACGATCTCCTCGCTGCACTACCACGTACGCATTCTTCCATCTTCCCCTCTTTTTCGCAGGGTTTTTTTTTTTTTTTTTTTAAATTTGAAAAATTGATGGTTTTGTTTTCAGGGCCTTTAACGTCGACTCAGTTCTCTGGTTCAGTTTCCGAAGGTTCCCGCCTTCGTGTTGCATATCAGGCACTTCCATTTTCATGTTTAATCATATTTTGATTTGCCTCTATTGGATTTCCCATTGTTGTTTTTTCTTTTCCAGTTATTTGATTCAATTGATTGGGGGAATACAAATTTATTTTTTTAAAAGGAAAAAGTTGTTGTTGTTTTAAATGTATAGTTAGTTTTGGTATTTCAGGGGGTTCGTGGTGCTTACAGTGAGTCAGCTGCACAGAAGGCCTACCCAAATTGTGAAGCTGTGCCTTGTGAACAATTTGACACCGCTTTTGAAGTAAAAATTTGCTATTTACTCCTAACGTGTTATCTTTTTTATACGTTTCTGTTTATTTAGCTGCTGTGATGCATGAGGCACTCCTAAACGGTTGTTGCACCTTTACTTAATGTTACTGCTTTTCAAATTTTGCTATCAGATACTTCTTATGCATCTTGATCAAACATTGCAATATAATCTGATGTTACTTGAATACCAGTTAGTATTGCTGTTAAACTATTTGGTTTGCTTTTAAATCAAACAAATTGCAACTACGTTCCTTCAAATGTTCTGTTTCCTTAGATATTTGTGCTTACCTGATATATTTTATGGTACGATGAATGATGAAAATTTGGAGTCATGATATTGTCAAAAATTGTATTTCTCTCATGATTTGTTTACTTTCTTGCTTATGGTTTTGTAGCCTACGATACCCATATTGTAGTTTATAGTGAATTTTTGTGCTTCCATACCAATACTAGTAGTGTTACTCTATCTGCATCCCTGCACCAAGGTTTATTAGTAATATAAAGTAATTAATGGTATGGTTCCTTTGTTTCTGAAATTGAATGTGCACCATTTTCTTTATGAATTTTCATGCCACTTTGATATTGATTTAGTGTTTCACTAGGACTAAATTGTGTTAGTTTTGCATTACAGCTCTAACCTCTTTTAAGTAGATGCTTTCCAAGAGAGTTAGTTCTAGTTATCAAATCTCTTTATTTCTCTTATGCCTAGGCTGTTGAGAGCTGGCTTGTGGACAGAGCAGTCTTGCCAATTGAGAATTCTTTAGGAGGGAGCATCCATAGAAACTACGATCTTCTACTCAGACACAGGTTGCATATAGTCGGAGAAGTAAAATTTGCAGTCCACCATTGTCTGGTGGCCAATCATGGTGTTAGACTTGAGGATTTGAAGCGGGTTCTTAGTCATCCTCAGGTGTGATTCTAAGTTTCTAACTTTTTATATCCTACCTTTTTCACAATCACGAATTCATGTAAGACTAGTTGTTTTTAGGCTCTTGCACAATGTGAGAACACACTGACAAGGTTGGGATTGGTTAGAGAAGCAGTTGATGACACAGCTGGCGCTGCAAAGGTATGCATAGAATTGATGGAAGCTGTTTTCTGGTATCATTCCTGGTTTTACTGTCAAGCAATGGCTGCACTTAATTTTTTTAGGTGCAATGATCATGGTCATCCTTGTAAACCATTCCCACCTTTTGTGTTTAAGGAATATGCTACTTTCTTTGAGGCATTAGAGTATTTATGTATTTGATGGTTGTAGGGTACTTCCTTTAGTTTACATAAGTTGGTCATCATCGTAGGTCAAATTTAAAAATAACAAGAATTTATTTATTTTTTTATAAAATGATCTACTTGGAAAACTGAAAACTGAGTTTTATCAACTACAGAAGAGTAAAGACATGATTAGATATTGAACTCTGGGATAAAGGACTGAAATTCAGTTTTGCTGCTATCGTTGACTTCTTTATCAATATAACTTATTCTAACGTAGTTATGAATTATAGCATATTGCTTTCCACAAAGTACAAGATGCAGGAGCAGTTGCTAGTTCTGGTGCTGCAAAGATCTATGGCTTGAATATACTTGCTCAAGACATTCAGGTCAGAGTCCGGGCTGTCAGTGTTTTAACTTCTAACATAAATAGTAAATACTTCATGTTATTGTTATCTCTAATAGGTTTGCATTAGCAGGATGATAGCGATAATGTCACCCGATTTCTAATGTTAGCACGAGAACCTATAATTCCAGGCACCGATAGGCTATTTAAGGTACCCTCAGATAGAACAAATAGCCTAAAATATTACATTGAATACTTATTAGTTTTCCCACTTTTCATGTGGTTTGTTTTATGCTTACCTACACATCAATATTGAATATTCCTGTTGGTTGTGGTGTTGAAATCTCAGACAAGCATAGTTTTTTCTTTGGAAGAGGGTCCTGGGATACTTTTCAAGGCCCTTGCTGTTTTTGCTTTGCGTCAAATTAACCTTACAAAGGTTTTTCTTCTTGGCATCTGATGTCTGTTGTGGAAGTTACATTTGCAAGTATGCTTTATATTATTTCTTGTGAGATTTGGTTGTTTTTCCAAACAGATTGAAAGCCGACCTTTACGGAAGAATCCTTTAAGAGGAACTGATGACAACAATGGGTTGCCCAAGTATAATTACTGAAGGCCATAACTACAGTTCTTTTCTGAATTTCAATATGTGCTTTGTTTAACTTAATTATTTCAAATCATCTCTAGTATTGGATTGTCTAAAAGGGTGTATTGGTAATGATTGTTGTGATGATCATAGTTATATTTTCATACAGGTACTTTGATTATCTTTTTTATGTTGATTTTGAAGCGTCAATGGCTGATCCGAGTGCACAAAATGCTCTGAGGCATCTGAAGGTATGCTTCAATTTAATGCTTATGAACCATATTGAAAGGATCATCTATGAGTGGAGACTCTAAACCAGCACACTTTACAGGAGTTTGCTACATTCTTGCGTGTGCTAGGGAGTTATCCTGTGGACACTAGCATGGCATAAATAATCTCCAAAAGAGGTGAGCACCGTGTATCTGTATAATTTCCCTGGAGATCAGTTTAGCAGTTTTACCAACTGTGATTGCCCTCTTGTTTTAGAACCTTGTAACTTATTGTTGTTTTAAAACTTCATGGAGCTTTATCCATCTTTGCATTAGTGAATATTAGATAGCTGGCCGAAATTTGATTCAAGCCTTTTATTAATATCATGTCAAATTACCTTAATTTGGTTGGAACAGCTAATCCTTCACTGTTTCTAAAGCATCATGCATAAATTTTGTCTACTCTTCCAGATTGTATCTCTTGCTTATGTCTGAGTTTTAAAGCAAAATCATTCCTGGTCCAACGGCCATGAGTCCCCTTTTCAGCACCTGTGTGCCATTATTCTCTGTTCTCTTGATTCGGTAAGAACTGAGAAGTTAATTTTGTCCTCCTCCACCGTCCTGCCTTACCATGGAAAAGAGAAAAGACATCCAATGCAAATAATTTTCATGACTTTGCTACCTGCTATATGTTATATATGTAATTGCCATTTGCCAAAATTGTTGAAGTGACATGATGTTGCCATTGGACTAACTTGGCCCAAAAGAGGAATATTGCTTCTCTCCTGGGAATGTGATCTAGGCACATAGTTTTCTATATGGATCCGTGTGCAGTGTGATGTATGGCATGTGCTAGCCTTTTTCTCGTTGGAGCTTTTATTTCTGATGCTTCTGCTCTGTTCTGTTGATTCAGGATTAGTTATTTTTGTTTGCTGGTTCTTCGAATTGCCAAATCATGCCAATGGATAGAGTTTACATTTCTTCAAGATAGATTATACACAGAAAATCGGCTGTACAAGCTCGTAACAATTTTGACGGCTCTCCCCTGGCCTTGATATATGTTCTTATAACTAGTATTTACAACATAATGTTCAAATATTTCTTATCCTTTGTTGTCCTAATGAGATTCTCTTTCTGATGTTTAAAAATGACCATGTATTATGTATAAATTATACTTATGTGGAGATTGTCTCTAAAGCGAAACTTGATTGAAGCACAATGTAACTAAAACAAACATGACTATCAGCTACCAATGACAATATTCTCAAGTGGTCGTGATGGATTAAATTGGATGATGATATATATGCAATCTTGCGTTGATGGTGGTGCATATGTAGTATGTAAACCACAAAGACTAGGCGAATATACCAGGTTGACATCACCACCACATGCATTCCAACCAAACTTATTGTGATCATTTACAATTCATGTTAAATACCGAAGAATGGGCTTTATCAAAGATAACTTGGGCAAAGAAAGCGTAACCAATAACAAGCTTTTTCTCTCAATTAACTATGCTGAATGTGCCATGATCAGGGTTAAAAAAACACTAATGTTGAATGTGTAATTGCTATGCCAACTAATAGTTTCAGATACAAAATGTTGAATGTGTAATATGGCTATGCCATCACCACATTGGTTTGCATTCTTTGTATCGTTGGAGGAAGCTCAATTTAGATTCAGGACTTCTGATTACTTGCCATTAGATCTTCTATCAAGGCCAGGATCTCTCTTCTCATCTCAGCAACTGCATGTGGAGTAACCTGTTCCTTCACATCAGAGACCCACAGATCATTTGTATCAGTACTCTTAGAATTTATATGCCAGCTGCATATTACTCTTGCTATGGCCGTGACATATAAGCCACAATCATAACCATTCTTTTGTCTGGGCGAATCAGTGCATTCCAGAAACCTGGCCTCAGATTCTGAACCAGATAATGCCATGTATCCAACAACAGCTTCATACAGTTGCTTAGCAGGCTCTGCATTTATGCTTCTGCAACTATCATGGTGAACAAACACATTAGCAGGTCTGTAATATGCAAGTAAGCTCCAATGAGATCCACCTTCAGCTTGGTTAACATCATCATTATCATTGACGGGAAATATAACCAGTGCCTTATCAGACAAATGAAGGGGCTCTAAGAAATCCTTGAGAGACTCAATGACAGGACATTTCATAATCCAAAATGCTATGGAGGGCGGAACCAGCAGGATATCCTGCGAGGGAAGGTAGCTGAAATAGAACTCGATAATCCGATCATTGAGATAATACGGACCACTGAGGATGTCTAGATCTGATTGTCTAAGCACAACATCATTGTAGCTGAGAATCTTCTCATCTGCTTTTGATTTCCCCATGCTGTATATAGGCTAGCCTGATGAAAACAGATTTGGATGTGTCATAGTTGGGTGAGTACCTGCTACGTATAGAAAAGCACATGCACACATAGCAAATATTTTGCCTTTTTTGCTCTAATTTAGGTACGAAAACATATAATAGCTTCTCAAATTTATTTTTCCCGAGCAGTCAAGGTTCCATGCAGGTACAGGGAAATATGAGAAAAGGGAACAAACAAACTGTTCAAAAGATCAATTTGTCAGTTGGACAATTTTTTAAGGAAAAATCTTGCATCAAGTTCCTTGTGTCACAGTCAATATTTTTTTTGAAAAGAGCGTATACTTTTCACTTTTAAGTTATTAATTTCAAGAAAAATTTTCACATACCATTATATCATTCCAGAATTGGTTAAAATACATATAAAGAATTTGATACAAGTCTTGTCAATTTTTGTATACATGTATTGAGCATTTTCTTTAACGTAATGATAGCCTAAGCGTCAAGTTCTTCAACCCAAAGTTGGAACATGTTACTCAAGGCATCTAAATATCTAATGGTATTACCAATTCCTTGCATTTGTAATCGCATTTGAAAAACAAAATCACTTTCTAATAATGAATTCATCAAATTACCAAATGCTGCATAAGAATTAGCTCACTTCAGATAAATAATGTGCTATATACTTCCATTCTATAGCAACTTGGATGAATTTAATCAAGTATATGCAGGATCAGTGAGAAAAAAAGGTTGTAGTAGTTGTCATCACCACTACTCATGACTTTAGGGGTGTTCATGGGCCGGGCCGGGTTGGCCTATACCCGAACCCGGCCCTATATTTAGACCGGGTTAATTTTGAGAACCCGGACCCGATCCTAGACCCGATAGGCCCGATCCTCTGCGGGCCGAGTAAAAACTTGGGTATAGACCGGGCCAAAGCGGACCAAAATAAATTTTTAAAAAAATCAGAAACAACAAAAACAAAAACAGCAAAAACAGAAGGAATTGAAACAGAAGCAGAAACAGAAACAGCATAACAGATGGAATTGAAACAGAAGCAGAAACAGCAAAAGCAGCAGAAGCAGAAACAGCAGAAGCAGAAACAGATTGCATAACAGAAATTCAGAATTGATATATTGCATAATTGCAGAAATTACAGCAGAATTGTTTATATTATATCCTTGGTTACTTCGTGCATTACATGAGATGCAAAATAAAACACCACCACCACCCGAAATGGAGTGATCTTAAAGATCTAGCAAAATTATTCGGAAATGGTAAGTCTAGCATAAACCACAGCTAACCTCATATCCAAGCAATCATTGATCATCACTCATCAGAATGTTCATCCAAAAATGACGAAGAAAAAAGGGAAACAAAAAAAAAAAGCAATCAAATTACACTGAAACAGTGGCTTACCAAGGGACGACGAGTGCGAAGCGAGGGAGGCGAGTCGACGCGAGGGAGGCGAGGCGAGGGAGGCGAGGCGCGGCGAGGCGAGGCGAGGCGAGGCGCGGCGAGACGAGGCGTGGGAGGCGAGGCGAGTCGAGGGAGGCGAGGCGCGGCGAGGCGAGGGAGGCGAAGCGAGGCGAGGGTTTAGGGTCTGAACTAT
This sequence comes from Nissolia schottii, assembly GCA_003254905.1. NCBI lineage: Eukaryota > Viridiplantae > Streptophyta > Magnoliopsida > Fabales > Fabaceae > Nissolia > Nissolia schottii. The sequence goes on from QANU01050717.1 coordinate 407,853, forward strand.
TGAGTCTCTGAAGATGAACTCTGAATTTCAGAAATGAAAATTGAGAAAAGTGAGATGGGGGCTAGTGAGTGGCCTAGTGAGATGAGGGCTAATTGAGACAAGCCACTGAAGAAAGACATTTGGGCTGAGAAAAAAGAAATTGGGCTGAAAGACATGGAAAAAAATTGGAAATTGGTAGACCAGAAGTGCAGAACCTGTGGAAATAAATTGTAATTATGAAGGGAAAAAAATAAAAAATGTATAATAATATAATATAGTATATGGGCCGCGGCGGGTCGAGTCGAGTGTCCCGAGGCTAGACCCGAACCCGGTATGAATTACAATCAGGTTTTTTTCTTACAGTTTTTTTTTTAAATCGGGCCCGATTCAGCCCGAATGCTTCAGGCAGGTCCGGGTTGGCGGGCCGGACCGGGTTATGAACACCCCTAACCACCACCATCTGATTTGATTGAATTTTGAATTAACAACACAAGTAATCTCATTTCCCGCTTCTTGAAATTAATAAAAACAAAAAAAAAAAAACTAACTTATCTTCCTCTGGAATTGTTAATTTGGGAATTAAATGACTAACCTCCAACTTCAACGAAAACCCTAAACCTAAACCTAAAATCTAACTTTCAAGAATTACCTAATCTTGTATAGTTATCATGGAATTTAAAGGTAGAATGAATTGAATTGGTGAGAGTAATTAGTGAATATAAGAATAAGATTGAGAGAACGATTAAAGAATGGGAGCGGGACTTACAGCAAAATGGAAAATGAACAACTGTTGGCTTTCGGAGAGCGTCGGCGACAAGTTTCATGCGAGTATCAGCCTGGCAAGCACCCAGTTTGCACGTGGGTTTTGCTCTCATTTTATACCAGAATTTTTTACTTTTAATAATTTTGAGGGAAAAACCTCAATTTGGTTCTTATTGCTTTTCAAATTAATTAATTTTAGTGAAAACTTGTTTATTTTATCATGTAAATATTTAAACATTACAATTTTTTTTATATTTTACAAACATACCACAACAATAGGTTTATTTTTCATAGTGGATGCATGAGTTTTATTGAAATGAGACGTGAAATGACATAGTTCCACTCAAAGGAGATGTGTTATTAGTTGTGTAAAACAATATTGTTTCTCATGTGAAAAATATGATGTGAATCTTTAACGTGTCACTGTTATGCTCTCGTCTCAATGAATGGAAAAACTAACTTGTCTAATTTTTTTTAATTTGCAATGACTAAATTTATCAATTTTTTTTAAGGGAATACAATTGACTGAATTATAAATTATCATAGACTAAATTGATCTATATAAAAAATACTAAGGACTAAATCGATTAAAAAAAATTAAGAATAATAAAATTGTCTGAGATAAAAAATAACGTGCACTGAATTTGGAGATATCCTAATTTCCATTATAAAAAAAGAACTAAAATAATGAAAATTTAGAAATATTAGAAGGTAGAGCCGCAAATTGTATAATTCCCTATAAAATAAAAAAGAGAGCCTTGATTTGTCTGGAGTAACTATTTGTTGGAAGTGATCATTGATATCAAGGTGGAGTTGTCACAAAATTATTTTTAGCTGTCCAATTTCTTTAGTAATGAAAAAATGTTGAGAATAAAACTTATTACTGTCTCTGTCGCTATAAATCAAACGTTGGAAGATGATGAAATAGCTAAATTTTTAAGGAAAAAAAAACGAGAGTCTATGGTGAAGAACGAATAAGACGGGAGGGGGAGAGAGAGAGAGTTGTCAAAGGGGATGCTTGTTTACTGCGAATCATGTTTTGGTCATTCTCATTCATTAAATTATAATAATATAGGATTTTTTTAATAATTTTGACGTAAGTGATCATTTTTCTTAAATAAACCTCATTAACGCTCTTTAGTATTGTTTTTTTTTTGCCATAAGCTATAATATTAGCCTTTTTTATTAATAAAAATATATTAGCCATTTTTAAAATCCCATTGTTTGAAATAACTTTTAATAAATAACAAAGATCACTACAGGCGTGAGAGGTTAATTAAGTAAAGAGCTCTGCTACACGTACATCCTAAAACAATACACCATGCATATACTCGTATTACAATACAGTGAACCCCTCAACATAACCACCACATCCACTCTCTCTCCCACACTCATCAAAACACGCATGAAGCCACGTTTCCTGCTTACTCTCTCCCACTTCCTTTTGTTGCACAAAAATAGGAATTTAGAGAAAACCGTTCGTATTAGTCACTCTCTTCACTCTCTTCGTTCATTTCGTTGTCCTCGTTCTCTTCGTTCTCTACGATTTCAACCTTCCTTCTTCACTTTTCTCTCTGTTCTTGCGATTCCATTGTGCTCTCTGCACAAGCTTTTCCAAGTAGGTAACCGAAGAAGAAAGAAGAGCACAAACATTGGTGAGTGCATCGAACACATTTCATTTGTTAGGGTTTTGTTCATCGTTTGCTTTTCCATTTGTGTTTCAGTGAATGCATTTGGTTTAAACATATATCTTCATTTTTTCAAGGAAGTCAGTGAGTAACTTGTGTGGTGTGTGTATAATGTTTGTGCACTACATGTGTTAAAGTTTGTGCATCGAGTGTGTGAGTTGCTCGCATCCCACATTGTTTGTGTTCTCGCAACTTTTCTCTATTATTTTTGGATCCGTGGTGTGGTGTACTGTTGGTATTAGGGTTTTGTTTGTTGTTTTGGAACAAACATTACAAATGCATTTCATTTAAAAGAAGGATTTAACAACGATCTTTGTTTTTGGAAAAAATTAGTTAGTATAATGTTTGTGCATTCTGTCACATAATGTTTGTGCATCCTGTCTATGTGTTGCTTGCATCCCCCATTGATAATTCTGATAACGAGTTAAATTTTGTGCATCTTGGCATGTAATGTTTGTGCACTCTTGCTTGTTTTGTTGAATGCTTTTGAATTAAGTTGTTATTGTTACTTGTTCCTTGACATAGTCATGACACCTTCAAGCCGGAGAAAAGGCTTTGGCATTAACACGCAACCCGCACAACGACAATGATAACAGAAAGGTAATACACAATAAGACTTTTGTCCATCTAATCCATTTAATTGTGTGAAACTGTACTGACGCAATATGTCATTTCTAAATGTACGTAGTGCAAGATCGAGATGCGCTGCTCAACGAAGCAGTTGACAAAGGTCTGTACAACATTGACCTGCGAACAATAGGAAGATGTTGTGTCAATGGGTTTCGCCCCATTGCTGGACATAGAGGGTGGTCAAGTAGACTACCCTTTAATGTTGGCCTTGGCTGACTCCTATGACCTTAACGATCACTTCCTTAACACTCCATTTGGAAAAGTGGATGGTAAGACCGAACTAATTGGTGCAGCACTAGGGCTGCTTTACCACGGTAAATTATCTGTATATATTGTTTTTTTAATCTTCTAATACAAACACTCAACATTGATTAATGTTACTACAATTTCTGTGCAGGGGCGCAATTCACCAAGGTCGGCCCCGAGCATGTTGCACTGCTGGCCTCATTTAAGAAGCAGACCCTCGTCCAACTAATAGCAATGGTGAGGGCAAACCTGGTTGGTCCAACCTTCCGGAGAGCATTTTTAATGGCAACATTAAAATGCTTTGTGTCCAAACACTTGTCTGGTATCAAGTCCAGCGTATTTGGTGGCGATCGTGGATGTAGACCACCCAAAACATTACAACTGGAGTCAATACATCCACGAGTACATCGTCGACGGTATTCGGCAATACCGGAGAAACAAGCTGAAGACAATCAATGGCTGCCTGTATGTGTTGGAGGTAATGTGCGTGCCCTGCTTTTTTTATATACTATTATTGATAGGTTACCATGTTCAATCATTATGTTACATTTTGTCCACACTTTTTACTCTGATCATAAAATTTGTGTAAAGTTTGTGCAAATGTAACATAAAGTTTGTGTACATGTTGCTGTAAAGTTTGTGCACTTAACTTTCATGTTGTAATGTATGTTACTAACACTCTCTCTTGCCTGTTAGCATGGTCCTGTACTTCCACACGAAAAGGTTCGGGCCATTTGTCCTACTGAACGATCCACTCTCACCATGGATCAGGTATTAGACGTACCTTCGAATGAAGGAGATGGTGAAAACGGATAGGAATATCTCGGTGGTGAGCACATTTATACACGACTGTTTCTTTGTTATGCTTAATATAAACAGTTCCCTAATAGTTCACTTGTTAATTTATATGTCAGGGAATGGTGAACATTGTTCACCGGAGGCCCCAAAAGATCAAGGCCCATCCAGTAGACACGCTGGAGCTGGCCAACCAAGAAGACAGTAGTGGGGCAAGGACGGTTAAGAATGTCTATAAACGACGAAGGCTTAACAAGAAGTCAGTCGTTATGACTGTGCCTGACCCCTCCGCTAACTTTGACAAGGAAGCTGCCACAACAATCGCTGATGTTTGTTGTGGCATGTTGCTTTTAACGCAACATGGCGAGCCAGATGCCGATGAAGCAGCCCCGATGCAACATGATGCACTGGCTGCAAAGGGCGACGTTGTTGCTGCCGTGTTGTCCAATACAACCCCTGTTGTGGACAAGCAAGTAAATGAAAAATGTCAACAAAGTTTGTGCATGCGTATGTACAAAGTTTGTGCAACAATAACACAATGTTTTGCTGTAATTTTGTTCATTGTACTCTATAAGGTCTGCACTATTTTTCTGACATAGCCTATCTTCTATTTGCAGCCCACAGCGCGATTGTAAGGAAGGCAACATTGCTAGTGAGCAATCACTAGGCAATGTTGTCCAAGGAGTCGTGTCCAACATCTTGGGGGATGATGATGGCGCAATGATCCCATCATTCTCCCTGGGGTTAACACAACTAGGTGACAAACCCATTGCACCATCATTGGAACTGTTGGCGTCCGTGTAGGACGCAGCCGTCTGCGAATCGAATCCAAACTCGACCGGGGGTGCCGAGGATCCGATTGTCATGATGATGCCAAGCTCGACCTTGGCATCAACACGCCGTGCCAACCGTCATCCGTATCCCATCATGATCCCCCTCTACAACTTCCACAACAAGCCTGCCAGAATCAGGTGGGCATTGCTAATCAGAAGCATGTAGACCACATCTACCGCTGGATGCTAGATAGGAGAAGTGATCTGGATTCCGAGCTGGAGAAGTTAGTGAACCGACCGGATGTTTGGTTGACACGGTATAAATTCTGTAGCATACGGGCTAAGGCTCATATTAACAACAAGGTATGACACTCTTCATCTCTGTCATGTCTTTTTAACTTAAGTGACATGAATTGTGTTTACTTTGTGTTTGTATCTTGAGGTTTGAGCATGATATATTGTAAAGTCTGTGAATAGTTTATGAGATGTCACAAGTAATGTATAATGTTTGTGAACGGCGTCATGTAAATTTTATGTATTGCTTCATATAATGTTTGTGCTTCTTTGTGTTTCAATTCATGAACTATGTATGCTTCTTGTTCAATGGTTCCGAATGCGAGCGCTTCAAGAAGCATTGCTACTGCATGACCCCGTACATGATGGTATACCCCCCTTTACTCCTCATCTTCTCTTATCAATTCTTTAATCATTTCAAAACAACAATGCTTTAACTATTCCCCCTCCTTGATACTGTAGTCGGCGTTCCTCAATTCCAACCTCAAACAATTCATCAAGGACAAAAGGTACACCCCACTGGTTGTTGGGTACGAGGATGAGACTCTGTACTTCGAGCGGTACTCGCTTGAAGGCTGGACATGGGTACGCATTATATTTATATTCTGCTTTAATTGGTTGCATTTGTGCTGATATTATTTATTTAATTTTGCAAATTTTTATTGCCGCTAGTGCATGATGAGCACTGGTGGCTGTATGCCCTCGACGTGCTAAGGCGAAAGCTTTTCGTCTTTGATGCAAAGTATACAACAAGTCCAGGGGGTGACAGGGACTACATTGACCAATATGTGGTAACGTGCTCTCTTCTAAATACTTTATGTTGTGTTTAGAATAAAGTTTGTGCACACTGTCGTATAATGGTTGTGCACTCTTGTCTGTGAGCCCTCGTGCATGCATATGTTTATGTTTATGTCGAGAAACTTATGCAAAGATTGGTCGAGGGGTTCGAATTGTCCGGAGCCGGTTTCCCTATCGAGTATGTTGATGTGCCGAGCCAGCCTAACATGTGTGTTGCAACCATAACTTGTAGTTGTTCTTGAAAACTATAAATCTTCTTATACTTGATTCCGATTCCGATTTGTATCTGCAACTATGATTACGGGTTGTTTGTAATAAAATGGATGGAGATGTGGGACCCATCCATTGTGTATCTGAACAAGAAAACAATGTCAGCATGGGGCAATGTAAGTACCATAATTATCCACTATTCAAAACACTTGACCAAAGGACCCAGTGATTAATCTTTTTATTTTTTTATGTTCAATGCAGAAAAAGCTCGCATCTATTCGGAAGAATGTGTTGATTGCATCAATGCTGTCAATACAAAATTGTTTGCGAGAAAAGCTCGTTCGGATGCTAGACGAGCTTACAAGGGTGCCAATAGTTGACGACTCTTTGGGCTCGGATATCAAGGAGGTGATCGCCCCAGTCAAATCTGCCCCTCGGCAGTGACGGAAAGGGAGGCTACAGTCAAGCCCTTACGTGGGCGTTAGCACGACAGGGCTCGTTGGGGAGGAGGGAAAAGGGAAAAGCGTAGGAAATAATAGGGGGTGTGGAACACAATGTAAATAACAATTGATTTTTTGTAACCAATTGATTTTTTGTAAATATTTGCAGTAAATATAAGTGTGTTTGTTTGGGGCATTTAAACTTATAAATATTCTGAAAAGTTATCCGTTACATTAGAATACACAAAGTTTATGCTATGGTGTCTCTAATGTTTGTGCTATAGGATGTATAAAGTTTGTGCAATCAATATGTTGTCCAGGAAGTTGACATGTGGCATGTGGATAATGTTTGTGTCTACCCCCTCTAATGTTTGTGCATATGCCCATTTAAAGTTTGTGCCCTTCTACAATACATCAGGTTCTGCATTTTATGCATATGTAATAAACAAGTAATGCCTATATCACCTCATCTAATGTTTATGAACGATAATATATAAAAATTTCTATCAAATGTTTACAATGTCTTATGGATTAATTGTTGAAAGGTTGAGAATATGCTTAAAATGCACATCCTCTTCCAAAACAAAGACATAGCATATGGTTTGTGCATAATGTTTGTGCATACCCCAATATAATGTTCGTTACAATTGATTTTTTGTAACGAATTTTTTTTGTAAATATTTGCAGTAAATATATTGATATTAACGTTATAAAAAGTAAAGTCTTCTGTTGCACAAAGTTTGTGCACACCTTCAGATAAAGTTTGTGTATTCTACCGTATAATGTTTGTGCATTTCAATTTGAATAGTCTTCTTTTGATTCATTTAATGTTTATTTGAGCCACATATCTTATAAGGACTCTACAAAGTAATCCTTGTTCTATTTTGATTCTTTTCGATTGATACACAGTGATTGTATATCAGTATACTCAAAGTTGTGTTACAATGTCCCTAATATTTATGCTCCCTGTCATATAAAGTTTGTGCATTTGAATTTGAATAGTCTTTTTTTCAATCTATGAAAATTAATGTTTCTTGTAAACACATAACATAAATATTCTACAAAGTAATCCTTGTTTCATTATTTTGTATTAATACATCGTGATTGTACATCAGTATACATAAAGTTTGTGTTATAGTGCCCCTAATGTTTGTGCTGTCTGTCGTATAAAGTTTGTGCAGTCAAATATACTGAATCCTCAAAGGAAAAAAAACCACACTACTCCCTGTACAGACAAAATTGTCAATTTGTTCTAATTTCTATCATTAAATGAGTTCAACAATGACACAAATCCCCCCGGGGAATGTTGGATATAAAATTGAGATGGGGGACCGATCGAATCCGATTGCTGTGACATTGCCTCAACAGAATATGTACCTATATGTTCCTGCACAAATATTATCATAGAAAATGAACAAACTTTAATAACAAGTATACACAAACTTAGTAAGAGTTCTAACACATTAAAGATCATCAATTATTTACAAACCTTGGTGGACCGTTCGGTGGTTTGTTTCTTCACACGCTTCCTATAACTCCTCACACATCTGTCACTTGTTGCTTCTTTCCTATTTGTACTCGATCGGCCTTTGCATGATATGTGAGAGGAGCTGCGTATGTCATTCAACGTGATTGAGTAACCATCATCGCGGCTCTCGTTGACATTCAAAGATGTGCTTGATAAATGCGATTCTAATCCAAACTCTACCATATCTAGTGCTCGATGAAGTAAGCTCATTCATTCCTTCATGGATACAGCACGTACTACGACATTGTAAAAACGGGTGCATAGTCCATCATACCCGTCTTTTATTGCTCCAATCCTACTAATGTCGTGGATACACTTTATCGTGTTATGCCTCCGCTTAATGTTTTTGCTCCATCGGCTGAGAATGTACTTAGTCTAAACTTCCATAACTCTTTTGGCACCAAGCACACACAAACAATGTCGGCAGATGGTCTCCCTTGACTCAAAAAGTCGGCACTGACATCTGACATCATTCGAGTCTCTGTCAAACACCACATCATAAGACACCTCTCTTACCTTACCATTGACCTCGACTTCTTCAGCAATGGTGTAGGTTACTTTAGTGTCTTGAAATGTGTTGCAGTTTACCTTAGCTCTAAACTCCGTCTGTACCTCTCGGTACTTATCATGTGTGTACTCCGATTAACATTGCTTCTCGATCGAGGATGTCGTCACACACGGGAATGTTGTCTTGAAGCTAGCAACATCTAGCTCAAGCTCCTTTTGGGCCTTCGATGCAAGAGTGTTTTCATATTCCTTGACAAATTGCTCCAAGCTACTCTTTGGGTTTAGGTATCCATGAAAGAATGCATGCATACTCTCGCTCCTCTGTGTGCTCCTCATTCAAGCCCAAAATTCATTGCTAAGGTATACGGGAACCCATCTGTTGCGTTCATTCTATAGACCCGATGTACACAAACATTAACATAATAAGTGCATAGGAATTATCAACATGACAAAATCTGACAGAAAGTGTGCATGGCCGTCAGTGCACAAACATTATCACGAGTGCAACACAAACATTAATACTACATGTGCACAAGCTTTATCTGACATAAAATCTGATTATACTTAAAATTGATTATACATAAGGTGTAGCAAATTTAACACCTAGCCCCTGGTGTATACAAACATTAACATAACAAGTGAACACGAATTACCAAAAACATATGCACAAACAAAATATCAAAAGGGCAAAATTTGACAGAAAGTGTGCATTGCATTATCAGTGCACAAAAATTATCACGTGTAAAGTACAAACATTAATACAACATGTGCACAATCTTTATCTGACATAAAATCTGATTATATTTAAAATTGATTATACATAAAGTGTAACAAAATTAACATAAAATTAACCAAAAAAATTGAGAAAAAAAGTACCATCCAACCACTCATTGTCTTCAAGTTGGCACTTTGTTAAGAATGCAAACCACCGATGCTCAAAATCATGGATAGATAATGTTTCGCACACAATGTTTTTGAGCTCAGCCTTGATCTCAGCATATTGTTTGCACCCCCTTCAATTTTTCTAGCGTCTTTTTCATAATGTGTCGAATGCACCGTCAATGTCGTGTGCTAAGCATCGCAATTTCAATCGCATTTTGCATCGCTTTACATTGATCTGTCAATATACCGTTTAGCCGCCTCCTCGACATATATTTAACCCAGCATTCAAAAAGCCACACGAACGTCACTATGTCCTCCCCCGATAGCAATGCACATCCAAGCAACACTGACATCCAATGGTGGTCAACACCTACAAACAAACCAAACGACATACCATACCTATTTATGCCATAAGTTGTGTCAAACAAGACCACGTTGCCAAAGTATTCATGAGCTGCTCGGCTACTTGCATCTACTCAAAAAACATTTTTAATTTGGTTTTCATCATCAACCTCAACATCGGACCAAAAGTTATGATTCTGCTCTTTCATTCTTGCAAAATATTCCACTAGAGCTTTTGCATCTCTGTCCTCCCGAACAGCACGCAACTCTCTGTTAACGTAATTTCTGACATCTTTTTTAATGAAGTTTAATTGCTCGTGACCACCACCTTGCTGCACAAGAGTTTGGTATGTCTTATTCACTCTTATACCAGATCTGTCATTTAACTCAATTATCTGTTTCACATGAATGTTAATACTTCTATTTTCCTTGAAAAGCCTTGCTTTTGAATGGCTCACTTCATGAGAATGTGCATTAACAATACTCTTTATCACCCATAACCCAGAATCTCCATTTTGTACATTTGATACAGATATCCTCGCTTTACATTTAACCGTTGAGGTTGGATTAGTCTTGTCAAATGTTGGTATTTTGGAAGATCGACATCCTTCTCTTATACATGATAGAATTTGGTACTTGATTTGTTTATCTTCCATGAATTTGGCACTCCTTATCCTCCATGTAAATCCAATCTTCTTAGCATACTTGTCATAGAAGTCTTTCACTGCCTCCAATGTGTCAAAGTGCATGCCAGCCTTTGACACCTCTTCCTCCTCAGCAACAACTGAACATGTGGCCTGTATGCAAATAATGTTTGTGCAGTAACTCTATAAAGTTTGTGCAGCTATTATACATCATATTCTGCATAATACTAAACCTATAGTTAAGTATTATGCATTTTAGCAAATCTTTCTTCATGCTCTTATATATATATATATATCAGCAAATGATCTTATATAAGCATATAGTTTTTGTCACATGTTTATAGTGTATGCGCATTGATAGTTATAAAATTGAATGTGTCGATATGCAAATCTTCTTCCTCAAGCAACAGAAATTGTGGCTTGTTGGATAGTGTTTGTGCAATGCATCATATAAAGTTTGTGCACAAACCTATATAAAGTTTGTGCACTTCTATAATACATCAGATTCTGCATAATGCTTATATCACATCATCTAATGTTTATTCATGATAATATATAAAAGTTTGTGTCGCATGTTTATAATGTGTGTGCATTAATTGTTGTAGGGTTGGGAATGTGTCAAGATGCAAATCTTCTTCCTCAAGCAACAAAAACTGTGGCTTGTTGGGTAATGTTTGTGCAGTGCATCATATAATATTTGTGCACAAACCATATAAAGTGTTTGAACTTCTATAATACATCATATAATGCTTATATCACATCATCTAATGTTTATTCATGATATTGTATAAAAGTTTGTGTCGCATGTTGAGAATGTGTCAACTGCACCTCTTCTTCATCAACAAAAACAGAATTGTGGCCTGTTGAAAAATGTTTGTGCGCAAGGTCGTATAATGTTTGTGCACAAACTCATATAATGTTTGTGCAATTTATAATACAGCAGATTCTGCATAATGAATTGTGCATATCACATCAAACAGTGTTTATTCATGAGATTATATAAAAGTTTGTGACACATGTTTATAATGTTTGTGCATAAATTGTTGAAAGGTTAAGAATGTGTCAAAATTCACCTCCTCTTCCTCAACAAAGACAGAACTTGTGGCCTGTTGAACAATGTTTGTGCACGTATTCTTATAATGTTTGTGCACAAATCCATTTAAAGTTTGTGTACTTTATTTCTGTAATATCAGTGATGAATGTGCAATAGATTTTGAACGTATAAAGCTTGAGTACACTAGAATTTCATAGGAACGTAAAGAAGAAAACTCTCCATTGAAATCAAACAAAAAAAAGTAGAAAAAGTACCACGATTTCTTGCATTGCCATTTTCGATAACCACCAAATTGCAATCAGGATTATCAGCGATTGATTGTGGAAGTGCTATCGGTTTTGATGATGCTATCTCCTGAAACAAGTTTGCTTTTTTTTTTTTTTAATTTTATTTGGTTGTGCTTATGGAGGATTTTGAGCTCACAATTCAGATTCTGTTGCGATATGGTTGAGAAAATCACATTAGAGATTGATTATGTGAGAAAATTCGCGTGGTAATGCGTGGTTTCTAAATAAGGAAAGTGTACTGTATTCCGTATTAATTGTCATTCAAACCGTATAAAACAATGGTGTATATACGGGTGTATGGATTGGGGGTGTACACAAAGCATTTATGTTAAGTAATTTACCATAAACTCTAAGCTTGTCTTCAAGGTTAGTCTTTGTTGTATATCCTTGAATTTTCTTTGCCCCGTCGATCAACCGCGTAAGAGTGATATTGTCGGTGGCAAGATGGGTGTTTATTTTATATTAACAGGAGTATCGTAGCATGTTAACTATTTAACCTAATTATTTTTTTAACAACTACATGAAATCACTAGGAGGTTAAAAAATTTATACATGGTAACATGATGAAGAAAATATCAAATTGTGATTCTTTTATAGACATAACTAAAATATGGTCTTTTTTATAAATCACCACCATTTATGATAATTTATTAAAATAATAGTAAAAAATAATAATAAAATATGTAAATTGTCATCATTAGTGATGATTTGCATATTTTATTATTATTTTTATGATTTTTTTCTTCTAAATTGTATATTTTATCATCATTATTTTAATAAATTATCACAATTTGTGACGATTCACTTTTTTTAATTTATTATTATTATTATTAATAATAAATCATCACAAATGATGGCAATTTATACAAGAATATCACATTTTGACAATTTCTATAAAAAAAATACCACAATCTAAAATTTATACTTAGTTATTATCACGTTGAAGTGAATTTTTCAAGTTGTCGCCATGTTTTAAACGAAGAGAGAAAAGCTGAGAAGAAATAAACCAAAGGCAATGTTCGGATTAAATTTGGAAATTGATTTAATTGAAATTAAATTTAAGGTTAAATCTTATTAAATTTGATAATATTGTGACTTGTTTTAAAGTGTTGAGCTTTCTAGGTCAAATCTTATTAAATTTGATAATTTTGTGACTTTTTTTAGGTGTTGAGCTTTGTAGGGCAAATCTTATAATTTAAGTTTTTAAGACAATTCCAATTTAAAAATAATTAAAATTGAATTTAAAACTCTATATCACAATTCTAATTATAGTTTCTGTTTCAGTATATCTCTCCAAAACTAAAAAACACAAAGATTAAGGTGGAAAAAAAAACATTATTCAAGAATGGAATGAAAAATAAGTCTAGTTACAATTTACATAAGGATAAAAATGTAAGAAAAATTTTGGACTTCAAATTATATAGATGTATAGATTAATACTTCATTCATTTTATAATGTTAGTCTTTTTCATTTGTGTTAAAGTATATTGAATTGTGAATAAACTTAAAAAAGATGAAAGTGACTAATATTATGAAACAAAGAGAATATAAATCATAATGTATACATTATTTAAGGAGTAAAGACCCAAATAGACCACAAGTTGATCATACAAGTTGATCTATTACAAACAAAAAAATTATATTGACCCATCACAAATAAAAAAAATCAGACAAATAAACATTTTAAAATGTTTGTTACCTTAATGTCACCTATTTATAAATGACTTAGATATCCAAAAGTCAAAGTATGAAAAGTCAATTTGTCTAAAAATTAAATTGCAAAAAATTTATTTATCCATTTTTTTAAATTTGAGAGAGACCAACTTGTCCTATCCTAAAATTACTAGGGATTACTCATTCTATTTCATAATATTATTCTATTTCACATTTTTAGATTCATGTCTATATACTTTAAATTATGAATAAACTTAAAAATGTGAAATAGAAAGGAGTTTTACTTTTTGGTGCTTGTAGGCTCATTTTTGGTGCTAAATTACTAAGGATTGTGTGAGGGTTTCCTCTTATTTAAAAATGAGAAAAATTTTGAATTAGGAAGAGTGTAACCATTACCAACTCCCCAAGTTTGAATTCTCCAATCCCATTGGCAGTTGCAGATGGGAAAGTGAAAGCAGTGTCTTCAGCTTCAAGGCCTCCAAAATAAAGAAAACATGCCAAAACGTAGCCTTCACACTTCACACACGTAAAAAACGGTTTATATTCATCCTCTACCTTTTTAAGTCCGGATGAACATATGGTTCGTTGACATTTTCTTACACCTGGGTCAGTGGAAGCGAGTTGTGATGGATCTGTGCTTAGCTCTGGTAATGCAGGTTGCGGGCGAATGATCAGAGATAAACCATAGAGTTTTGTTATAGGTTTCTCGGTTAAATTGGAATTGACATCTATTACCATAACAGAACTCGGAGGCATTTTGCATGTGCTAAATATTACCTCGCACCGTGGGCTCCAACAAGTGCGAGTTGACTATGATTCTCAAAGTGCTATCAAGCTTATTCAAAATTGCCATAACCACTTACATCCAGCCTGGATTATATCTCATATTCATGATCTTTTATCCAATAATTAGGTGGTGAAACTTCAACACGTTAGGGAATCCAATCGTGTTGCTGACTGTCTTGTCCATCTTAGTCATAATCTCCATTCTTTTGAGGTGACTTATTTTGACGTATCTCCTGTAACTACTCAACCGTTACTTTTAAATTATCTGATTTAGATCACGTGAACTTGTGAGACTAGTTCTTTTGTTTTTTTCTTTGAGCTTTGCCCATTTGCCTTTAAAAAAAAAACGGTTTATATTATTATTTTTTTCTTTCTCACTTTTCTCAGATCTAGAGCCGGAAATCCATTCCCTGTCTGTTTCCCGGGAAAATGGAACACTTGATAGAAAAACTGCCGCCGATGGATCTGATACGCTCCGAGAAGATGACGCTCGTCCAACTCATCATTCCCGCCGAGTCCGCTCACCGAGCCGTCTCCTATCTCGGCGAACTCGGCCTCCTCCAATTCCGAGACGTACGATTCTCTTCTCAGATCTCCTTCCAAATTTTACCTCATTTTGATTTTTTGGCGCTCCTTTTTTGTTCTTGGCGCTGATGAGAAATGTACTTTGATGTTAGTTTCGGAATGCGTGTTGTTGTTTGAGTTGAGTGTTGAAGTGTTTGCGTGTTTGCGTCTATATCAAGAAACGGTTGAAATGCGACATTGCTGAATTTAGTGTTGAATGAGTGGTTTTAGGAATCTGGTGGTGTTAGTGGTGATGGATTTTTTGATAAATGCTGTTCTCTTGTTTCTTGCGTGGTTGATTTGGTGGTTGGGTTGTTCACAGGAACAGTTTATGCAATCTGTGATCCAATGTTTAAGTGTGTTTTTTGTATGGGAAGCTTCTTTGCACGACGAATCTAACTATGGTCTGTGTTGGTTGAGACTTTAGAAGTTTACTATTTGGTTGCATTGAGAGGTTTGCGCATGGTTGGGGTTGTATGTTAAATGTGGGCAACTAGTGGGCCGATCCGACTCGAGGAAGATTAGGCGGAGTTCATTGGACTTCATATATTGGTGATTTTTCAATTAAAAAATGGGGGCATCTAATTCATGTTTAATAATTAGTTTCTAAAGTTACAAAAATTTTCCATCTTTTTCGGAGGTGGGTTATATAACTTGATTTATTGGTTTGGATATGGCAACTGCACTTGTGATCTGAATCCTAACTAGGATTGTCACTAGCTGTTCTTGGTCTTGCATTGTGCTTAATTTGTTGCATATACATGAATGTAGGTTCAGAAGGTCAATTTTAGAGATTTGTTTTGTTGGCTTCCTTTGAAGTTGCACTGTGTATCAGTTTATTTGATGCTACTGTTAAAAATGGTAAGTTCTATTGGTAATTTCCCCAGAAAATGGTGTCACTCATGGACGGCTCTATGTGCCCATCAGCTATGTGTAGAAGGGATAGATTGCTTGATAATTAGTATTCATTATTATTATTATTATTATTATTATTATTATTATTTTATATTAGATTAGATTATTAGATTCTCTGTCATTTGCATCTTGTCTAGAATGTTACTAGAGGACTCTCATGTGAAGTTACTTCTTTCTATGTGACCATGCGAGTAAAAAATTGGTGGAATCATACCCGTAACATGTGAGAATTGCTGTAGTTCTTGAGAGCTGGAGCTCTTTGGTGACTACAGTCCTGGCTATATTTGAACTAAATATTAGGACATGCTAGATCCGCAAAATCTTTTATGTTAATTTTCTAACTTTGGTTTACTTGCTCATACATTGTCACTTGGAGAGACTAAAAGTGGGGATGTTATTTAAATTTTCAAATGATATGTCGTTTTTGAAATATCACATACATGATATCTGTTGTCATAAAAGATAGACTTAAATGCGGTTGAACCCATAGCCTAGTCCAAGGTTCAACTCATCTCCCCCCTCCCCCTGCCTTAGTAAAAAAAAAAGATAGACTTAAATATGTTTTTCATCCTTGAAAAATACAGCACTTTTTAGCTTTGGTCCCCAAATTTTGTATAGTTTAAGTCCCTCATTTGTAAAAAGTGAGCATAAATGACTCTTGAAGAAGTAAAAAAAAGTATGTTTTTGGTTCCCGTGACTAGGGCCATTTAAATTCTCTTTAAATAATGAGGGACTAAAATCAATTTTTGTAGGGACCAAATTGAAAATTGCTATATTTTCACGGATGAAAAACATATATAAAGCTAAATTATATTTTCAGTGGCAACTTGCAGGGGCGTGTGAAATATTCAAAGTTTGTCCTAAATTTTATCATTGTTGCCATACCTGGTCTTTGATCTATGTCATAAAGATTTCGACAAAGTTTTATGCTGGCTGTCGACGGCCTAATGCAACCCTCCTCTTTTTCTAGGCTTGGGACTGGCTATGCAAGCAGCATAGGCAGAGTTTGTCACACAATTGTAAGATCGGCGATGTTATACGAAACAAAATGTTGGGCTGTAAAATGTCAGCATGAAAATAAAATCCATGTTGTAGAAATGAGGATGTTGAGATGGATGAGTGGACACACTAGACATGATAGATAGACTTAGAAATCAATGCATTAGAGAGAAGGTTGGGGTAGTACCTATAGTAAAGAAGATGGTAGAATCTCGCCTTGGATATGTGAGGAGAAGACCTAACAAAGCTCTAGTAAGAAGAGCATATCAAATGACTGATAACCTAGTAGCTAGGGGTAGAGGGAGACCTAGAAAATTATAGAGGAAATTATTATAAGAGATTTGGAAGCTAATGGCTTAAACGCATTTGATCCATGTAGTTGACTCCGCATAGTGGGATAAGGCTTAGTACTTGTTGTTGTTGTTGCCATATCTGGTCTTCTAGAAGTGTTTTTGGCCTTCCAAAATTTCTGGTTTGGATGTTGCTGGTGTAAAATTCTTGTAAGATCTTTAATCGTTGCATTTTTTATGAACACATTTTCTCATCTGCAGTTAAATGCTGAAAAAAGCCCCTTCCAGAGAACATTTGTTAACCAGGTATTCTTCACTGCACTAATTAGTAGAATCCCATTGCTTTTTGAAAGCCCTTAATTTTGTTACCTTTTTGGAATGGTAATTTATTACTATTAAATTTGGTTGTTAAGATTTAACATGAAGTTGGTATTGGAGGTTTTGAGGTTTTCCTATGGGGCCACTTGTTATGAGTTATGACATTATGTTCTTGATGTACTGGTTAAAAATACAAAATTGGAAGTGTATGATGAATACCATAAGTTGTTTCATGTGAATCTGACTATTGTTATCCAAATCCTCGAGATTTTATTTTTATACATGTTCAATACAGTTTGTTTTTAGGGGTGGGTTTCCTCACTTTTCTAGAATTAATGACAACTGAGCATGGTGCATAGAACATTGGCATATGAACTTCTCATATACTTTATTTTTTGACTTTGATATTTGTTAAATTGTTATCTATCCTCTGAAGTCGTTTTGTATGTTAATATTTTTTAAATTCTTTTTAATTATCAATATTAACTGCCTTTTGTTTTTGACAGGTAAAACGATGTGCAGAGATGTCAAGAAAGCTACGTTTCTTCAAGGATCAAATCAGTAAATCTGGTCTAGTTTCTTCTCCTCCTGTCTTGCAGCCAGATATTTACTTGGAGGATATAGAGGTCCATCTCTTATTTTACTTCTTTTTCCCCATCAGATATGGTCACTGTCCTAGGGCTTGCATTCAAATTATATGTTTTTAGGCTGCAAGAAATAGCATGATGATGTAATTTAATTTGGTTATCTACAGCTTTCCCAGTCTATGCAGGGATTTTCACTCTTGAATCTGACTTCATAAGTTTTGTTTCATTTCTCTTAAAACAGATACAACTTGCTGAGCGTGAACTTGAGCTAATTGAAATGAATTCTAACAGTGAGAAACTTGGGCAATCATATAATGAACTTATGGAGTTCAAAATAGTATTGCAAAAGGTATTTTTCTTGTCTATTTATGTTGAAAATATTCTTTTGTTTCTTTTATAGTGCTAGAGGTGATCATATGCTCCTTGTTATCTTGGTTACAATAGTTTTTCCTGTTTAAATTTACTTAGCATATAGTGGTCTTTCCGATCATAACTCATACTTAGCATCAGTTACTGGCAGTGTTCAATTTGATCTACTTTAGTTCTGTATAGTTAGCATCAGTTACTGGTAGTGTTCAATTTGATCTACTGTAGTTCTGTACTCTATTTTAATCCTGTTCTGTTGATATAAAATACTTATATACTTTTTCTCCAGTATGTATGATATCGTTTTGTGGGTTTCAGGCATGTGATTTTCTACTTTCAAATCATGGCCAAGCTCTTTCAGAAGAGAGGGAATTGGAGGAGAATGTTCACTCAAATGGAGACTACATTGAGACACCATTTTTGTTTGAACAGGTTCCTTGTAACATCCCCTATCATCCTTTATGTTTTTCTACTGTGAAAAGTTTAAACTCTTACTAGATTCAATTTTATTTTATCTTGAAAATGCTCTATAATTTATATTTTTTATTTTTTTTTTACAGGAAACGAGGTCGGGACCATCAACTCAATCTGGTTTAAGATTTATTAGTGGGATACTTTGTAAATCCAAAGTTCTTAGGTTTGAAAGGATGTTGTTTCGTGCTACAAGAGGCAATATGCTTTTCAATAAGGCATCAGCTGATGATCAAATCATGGATCCGATTTCAAATGAAATGGTTTTCTTCCTTCTTATCACTTTAATGATGATTGCTTCTTTGGCTATAATTTTCTTAATCTGTATTTAACTTGTTACTGTTGTAACCAATCCTGCTTTCAGTTGATTTATTTTCCGAACAATCGATTCTTTTCCTGCATGATGACTCAGACTTCTGAACATTTTTTTTTTCCTTTCAGATTGAGAAAACAGTGTTTGTTGTGTTTTTCTCTGGAGAGCAGGCAAGAACAAAGATTCTGAAAATTTGTGATGTATTTGGTGCAAATTGTTACCCTGTTCCTGAGGATATAAGTAAACAGAGGCAAATAACTAGGGAGGTAAATATGCTCAGCTTAAGAAGACATTGTTTTTTTCCTCTTCAATTATGTATAATGTATTATGGCGTCAAGTGCACTCTAGTCTCTAGATATGATTGGGCTTTTTGTAGCTTCAGTTTCATTGAAAACAATTGCAGTTTCTAAGTTACAGACTGGAAAACATCAATATTTAGGATCAAACCTTATTGGAGTATTCAGAGAACTTGTTTGCAATCAAGAGGCTTTCGATAGATGCTCTATAAGATTTCGGAATGCAGTACCATAAATCTTTTGGGGGATGTTTTCTGGCAGTATCATTCAGGGTCAGGGGTATTGAGTATTATCAACGTTTTCATTCTATTGAAATCAAATATGCTTTGTCCATTAGGTTTTTGATGTTGCTTTATATCATTATATGTCATCTTTGGTGACTGTAAATATTGATGGTTACAGGTTTCATCTCGTCTTGCTGACTTAGAGGCAACTTTGGATGCTGGGCTTAGGCACCGGAATAAGGCTCTAGCTTCCATAGGGGATCATTTGGAAAAATGGATGGACATGGTAAGAGTTAGCTTCTGAATGTCTTCTTGTCTGAGATTTTTTTGCTCCTTGTAGTGCAGCTGCAAAGCAGTTTAAATATCTCATTGTTGTTTGCAAGATATGGATATATATTAAGAACCAATAGCTCTCATCCTTATTGCCTTGTCCTAGGTAAGAAGAGAGAAGGCCGTGTATGATACGCTGAACATGTTAAATTTTGATGTCACAAAAAAGTGCCTTGTCGGGGAGGGTTGGTGCCCTGTATTTGCAAAAGCACAGGTATTTTTGCTTTTACTTATTTTAGTTTCCTTAAATTTGTTGAATCCTTACTAGCTTCCTTGTCATTTTAATTGCTGAAAAATTGAAAAGAGATTGCATTTATGATTTTCCAGATTCAGGAGGCACTGCAACTTGCAACTTTTGACAGCAATTCACAAGTTGGCATAATCTTTCATCCAATGGATGCCATGGAATCACCACCTACATATTTTAGGACCAACGGCTTCACAAGTCCATATCAGGAAATTGTTGATGCATATGGGTAAGCCTTCTATTTACTGTGTTTAGTAGCAGTAGCACTGTAGCATGAATAATGTATTAAAATGAATTATTTTTTATGAAGTTGGAAATGCGTGGCAATGCGCTATGCCCATATCAACAGATCAATAAAATGTCTGATGAATGTACATAAAATTGAAGAAAGTTTGTATAGGACAGCAGTGCATCCTTATATTGCAGTGTTTACTTGAAAACTGAAAATGCTCCTAATGAGCCCTTTTACATGGCAGTGTTGCAAGATATCAAGAAGCAAATCCGGCAGTTTACACAACTATCATATTCCCATTTCTTTTTGGGGTGATGTTTGGGGATTGGGGTCATGGAATTTGCCTGTTGCTTGGAGCATTAGTCCTTATAGCGCGTGGAAGAAAGCTCACCACTCAGGTAATTTTATTCTAACCACAACACAAATAAAGTAGCATTGAAGGGATTATACCAAAAAATCAAAATGGGTGTGTGGCATATATTATGGTTAATCTTTGTTGAGAAAAGGCTTTCCTGTGATATATGGTAGATCAAATTGCACATACTTCTTTTCCCACCTGATGTTCAATAGGATCATCATTGTGGTGTTCAAAGTTAGAGCTTCCAGTGTTTTCTATGATTTAGCAGATAAACACCACAATATGTGGCATTTACTTTGGTAATTATTATGGATTTATTTCCTTAAATATGGCATGCCAGAGTGAAGGCCCATAAGGCACCCAAACCACCACATGGACAGTTTGGTGGCAGAAAGGAAATTTACTATGAGAATAACAGAATTCTCACGTGGCAAGAATGTGTGAGGAGGATGTGAATTATGTTAGAGAAAACAGTTAAAAGGAGAAAGAGGGAGGGAAAGAAGGAAGCCAAGCAAGAAGTTTGAAAGGAATTTAGGGCCTTTGGGCAGAGGGACGAAGCTAACCCATCAAAGAGCTAGTCTAGTGGCTGTTATTTTCCGTTTCTATTACTGTAATTTATAGGTTGGATTACAAGTTTTCTTTAGTAGAAAAGGAGGTTCCTATCAAAGTATCTTGAAAATTATTATGATATATGGTCATATATCTATTGTACTACATATATATAAGTGTAAACAGAGACACAAGTTATGCTTTACTTTTGTTCTGGTCTTGGCACTGAATTAAACACCTAAAAGTTTTATTTGATTTCTGCCAGAGACTTGGAGACTTTATGGAGATGCTCTTCGGCGGGCGTTATATGCTTCTTTTGATGTCCCTATTTTCAATCTATTGTGGGTTAATCTACAATGAATTCTTCTCCGTACCTTTTCACATATTTGGTGCGTCAGCTTACAAGTGCCGAGACAGTTCGTGCAGGTGTCTTCTATTTGTCTTTTTAGCCTATACTTTTTGTTCCAGTTGAATGTTTTTTTGTTCCATTGCCTAAACACATGATGCATTATTTGGTGTTTTATGCTGCCCTTATTGATTCTTTTTAAGTTGACTTGTACATTCTTTATTTCAAACTATTGCTGAAAGCTCTTCTATTTATACAAAGAAAAAAGTTTGTACTTAAATAACTTATTTGCTTCTCGTCTACTTACTTTTTGATGTGGACATGATTTGAGTGTCTTCTCTTCTTACATCTATGCATTTTGAGCAACGATGTAATGGTTCAAATTTCAAATTATTCCCTAAAATATGTCCTGATGGAGTTAGCTATTTGATGTGAACATGAGTTGAGTGTCTTCTCTTGCATATATGCATGTTGAACAATGTGGTAAGGGTTCAATTTGTTCCCTAAAATATGCCCTCTTGGAGTTATCTCTGGTGGATGGGATGGATATGAGTTGTGTAGAGGCCCTAGATTTAACCATTGAAGTGGTGGTTCGTTGATATACCAAATTTCATGCTTTCTAGAATACAAATGTTAATTCAAGTCATTATGATGTACTTAAGTAGTGGACCACCACAATGAGAAGAACCTTTTGGTTTGACAGTTCTCAAAGATGGTATTATTAGAAATTTGTTTCTGAAACTTTTGGATTTTCTACATACATCTGTTTCTATTTTCTGTTTTCACATTCACAGTATTAATTTTGATAAGAAAACTATAGTTCTGTTTATTTGAATTCAATCACATTTCATTCAAAATCAATCCCTTCAAATCTATGCCATTAGAAATCATCTATTACAGATGCGCATGTCTGTTTTGGTCTCTGTTCGTTTATATTTTCCGAGCTGTGTGCATTGAAAAGTTGTTTTTAGCCAGGTTTTAACTTGGTGCTTTGTGATTTTTCATTGTTCTCCACATCCTATCAGGGATGCACATACTACTGGCCTAGTCAAATATCGAGAACCATACCCATTTGGTGTGGATCCCAGGTGGCGTGGAAGTCGTTCAGAATTGCCTTTTCTAAACTCTCTCAAGATGAAGATGTCCATTCTATTTGGTGTGGTGCATATGAACTTAGGAATTATATTAAGTTATTTCAATGCTCATTTCTTTCGCAACTCAATAGATATAAGGTGTGTCAGTCTTCTAACTCCCTGCAACTTTTATTGAGCTGCCCTTGGGTAAAATGTTTCAACTTACTCTTCATGTTGCTTTTAGGTACCAGTTTGTGCCGCAGATGATTTTTCTTAACAGTCTATTTGGGTATCTTTCCCTTCTCATTGTTGTTAAGTGGTGTACTGGCTCTCAGGCAGACCTTTATCATGTAATGATTTACATGGTTTTAAGCCCGTTTGAGAATCTTGGTGAGAATCAATTGTTCTTGGGCCAACGGGCACTTCAAGTATGATTCTGCTTCTTTTCTTCATCGTTGCTTAATAAATTGTTCTATTTCATCGTTTTCATCCTTGAGTTACTGCTCATTGTTTGCAGGTTGTCTTATTGCTTTTGGCTGTAATTGCAGTTCCATGGATGCTCTTTCCCAAGCCTTTTATACTAAAGAAGCTTCATAACGAGGTGCCACTTTTGCCTCAGGGGTGTATGATTTTATTGCTTGAAAGTTGATATTATTCAGCGGTTCTATGTGAATATGTCTACACTCTACATTACATGCATATGCTTGTTGGTTTGATTTTTCCCTTTATAAATGGATTTCTGCCCAGGGTTCTTCAACTTCAACTCTCCTTGAGACCCATTATAATATCATTTTTCTTTGAACTTAATATTCTAGATTTAAACTCCTTACAACTATTGCTTTTGTTTTAATAGTTAACTTCTATTTCCTGTGCAGATTTTTTTTGTTTTGGTTAAATTTGTATAGTTGCATTTGTCTATACTTTTGTTGACAGCTAGTAATTAATGACACAATGCCCAATGAGTTTGTGAAGACTATTAATCTTTTATCCTGATGTTATTATAGAGATTTCAAGGTCGCACTTATGGTGTGCTTAATACCACTGAGATGGATCCTGATAAGGAACCAGATTCAGCCAGGCAACATCATGAGGAATTCAATTTCAGTGAGGTCTTTGTCCACCAAATGATTCACGCCATTGAGTTCGTTCTAGGTTCAGTTTCAAATACAGCATCGTATCTTCGACTTTGGGCATTAAGGTTTAGCCGTGATTTTCCTTCATTGCCTCAAATTCCTGTTGTATAAGTCCTGGTTCCTTGGTTGATTTTTGTTATCACTTTGCAGCTTGGCTCACTCTGAACTTTCTACCGTTTTTTATGAGAAAGTCCTGCTTCTTACTTGGGGGTGAGTTTGATTTATCATTTTTCATATGACATACTTCTAGTTTTTGGTTATTTTCAAGCTCTTTTTTTAGATGTTTCTGTTTTCTTTATTATTTTGGATTTTGTTTTCTGAACATACATTCCGCTGTACCAATAGTCAACTGTAAGTCTCTATCTTTTACCCTAGTTTTGGATGTGCTTAGTAAACGTATTCAAGAGCTGATACTATGATGCATTTTTTGGCGGATGACATATCCTTAATAGGAGAGTCAAGATAGGAATTAATTGAGAAGAGCTATGGCGACAAGTTTTGGAAGCATATGATTCTCTTATAAGTAGAAGTAGAACAAAATATGTGGAATATAAGATTAGGAAGATGCACTAATTCGTGCTTAGAGGTGAAAATTGGAGACAATACAATTCCACTAGTATCGAGGTTAAAGTATATTGGATCCATCATATTAAATGATGGGAAAATAGAGGGAGATTTAAACTACTGTACAAGACTCAAGCTGTGGATGAAATAGAAGAGTGCTTTGTGTTATTTGTGATTACCTCCGATTAAATTTATCTGCCACTTTAGTCATTTGAACAATCACAAGAGTTAAGGAACTCAAAGTCAAGACTTAATTGTTAAGTTTCTTTCCTAAAATACTCTCTCTTATTTAAATTTTAACATCTAGTTAATTTATCATATTAAATTCATTAAAAGTATGTTGTACTTAGAAGTATGTGAAGGGTAAAATTGGTAAATTAATAATAATAACATCATTGGTATGTGCCAATGAGAGATAAAATGGACCAAAGATTTTTACTCAAAGTGATAGATAAATTGGATTGGAAATATATCACTCAAACTTAAAGGATGGATAGTAAAATTCCTAAAGGACAATAAGTTGAGTGTTGCAGAAATGTGAATGTTATGTTGGATGAGTGGACACACTAGACTGTATAGGATTAGGAATGAACGCATTCGAGAGAAAATTGGGAGAACACCCATTTTGAAAATGATGGTAGAATTCTGCCTAGATGGTTTAGTCATGTGCAGAAAAGGCTTTAGAAGCCACAATAAAGAGAGTATATCATATGGATGATAGCTCGGTAGCTAGAGGTAAAGAGGGAGACTAAGAAATACTGTAGGCGAAACCATTAGAGGGTATTTAAATTTAAATGTTTAATACATGGTTTACAATTGGACACTATGGCGTCGTCTAATCTATATAGCCAATCCCACCTAGTGAGACATGGCTTGGCTGTTGTTGTAAAAATGCATCCCACTGGAGCAGCCTTGGATGTATATAGCACAAGCTGCGCCCCTAATTTAGAAGAGTGTCTTCTGAATGGCCTTGATTAGTTGTTGCGAAGATACAACCATATAACTAACCTCCACATGTTAAATATAAATATTTGTATATCTATGGACTTCATGCAGATATTTTAGTTAAAGCAATTCAGAGCTGCATGAGTATATCCGCTATCATGTCTGCAACCTTTTGTTGCATACTTTAGGCTCCTGAAGTATCCATCTATCATGTTTGCATTCTTTTGTTGCATTTATCCTTTTAATATCATTTGTTTATCTTTGATCGTTGATGTCATCGCTGATTACAAATATAACAGGTATGATAATCCTGTCATTCGGTTAGTTGGGCTAGCTATTTTTGCCTTTGCAACTGCCTTTATACTACTTATGATGGAGACTCTGAGTGCTTTTCTTCACGCCCTGCGTCTTCACTGGATAGAATTTCAAAATAAATTCTACTATGGTGATGGCTACAAGTTCAGACCCTTTTCCTTTGCCTCCTTAACAGAGGAGGAAAGTTGATACATTCATGTCTTTGTTTATCGGCTAATATACACAAGTAAAGAAGGAGCATACAATGAGAATCTGTACGAACCCAATTTGGCGGCTATGCTGGTGCAACAGATTTCTTCCAAATCATGGATAGCATATGTAACAGAATTCTTTGTAGTTTTTCTTTTTTCTTTCTTAGATTAGGAAACAGGAAGAGATAAGGGAAGGGAATGGTTAGTGTAATTTTTGTAGAGATGTCCATCATTGTCCATTTGTCCATCATAGTGTAGCTATTGGATTTTGGTTGTTTGGGGTTACACACATATACGCAGAAGTGTAGCATGGGTTTTCTTGGGATGTAGAGCATGTCTAAAATTGTCTTGTAATGATAAATCACAAGTTATATCCCATTTTTTCTGCAAGGATTAATCGGAATTGAAATAAGGAAGTTGCACAACTGTAGAGTGTCTGTAATGATTAGCCAACTCATTGGAACTACATTTGATCATTTTCGCGCGTCTGCTGTTAAATGAAATCAAGTGATGTTAATGTTACAACTTATACATACCATCGCGTCTCTATTTAAGATTTTATATCCAACCTCATTTTTACTCTCTTTTTTTGGTTTAAAAAGAAAACATATGCGCCAATGCATTAAAAAAAATCAAATTAATGCGACGTCCTATTAATAAATCTTCCTAAACATCATTCTAATTACTTAATGAAATAATAATTGATTATTTTTAAGATTTCTAGACATTGAATATATATAATTTTTAAGAAGGACACAAAGAACACGAAAAAGAAGCTAGAGCCCAAAGGGCCCATTTTAGGCCAGAAGTCCATGGGCCCATAAGAAAAAATAACAAATAACTAACTAACAACCGAAATTCGCGTAGCCCAATTCCCCAAATTCCAACCGTTGGATGGTTCCTTCGTAAATCCGCAAAACTTAGATTCCTCATCTCGTAAATTCATTCACATTTATAAAGCGAGAACAATGGCTGTTCCCGCTCGCCATGCGTTTCAAAATTACAGATCCAACCGAACCGACGCCAAATCCAAACACACTCACAGAACAGTTCAACAAAGAGAAGAAAGAAGAAAATAAACAACCAATGCATGGATTCCATTTCTAACCTCTCGCTCTTAGAGATCGCCGCCGAAGATGATTCTCTCCTCTCCGACGCTCCTGCCGCTGCCGGCACCGACGATGGCACCGCCTCCTCCTCCTCCTCCGCCGCCGCCGTCTTCTCCTGCTCTCCTCTCCTCCTCTCCTTCAGATCTATCTCTCGAACTGGTTAGGGTTTCGCTTTTTTTTATTATTCAATTTCTGGATGATTTCCTAACCTGTGGTTGTTTCTCTGGACGAATTTCAGCATTGGATTCAGAAAACGCGAGTTCCGTGACGAAAGATGGCGCGAACAACAAAGAGAACGTGAGTTGGAACAAACCGGAAGTTCCGAAGCTCAACGTGGAGCCTCAGCAGATGAAGAGGAAGAAGAAAGGTGGAAGCTACAATTTGCGCAAGAGCTTGGCTTGGGATCGAGCTTTCTTAACTGAAGAAGGCAATTTCAATTTAAATTATATGTTTAAACTTTGACCTGAGAGATTGGATTAATTTAGATTTTAGAACTGAGAGTATGCAGATTATTGCGATCACAGTTCACACAGTGATTAATGTTGGGACCTAACTGTTTCAGGCGTTTTGAACCCTTTGGAGCTTTCCATGATTAGTGGCACTGCCACGCCTAAGAGGGCTAACATGGAGTTGAATTCTATCCAGGAGGAAGAGCCAGCTAGCGCCTTGTTGGCGCTTCGGGAAATTGAAGAGAATTTGTTTAGGCAATCATCTGATGGTGGTGTTTGCATTGAAGATAGTAGAAACATTGGTGCCTATGGATTATCTCCAAAATCTAGGGCATCAACAAAGTGTAGAACCCCAGCTTCCTTGGTTAGTCTCTACTAATCTTTTGAGCAAAGATAGGTAGCGAGAAAAAGTTGCTAGGTAATTTTTTGTTGATAGAAAACAATGACAATTGTGGGATGAAATAAAATGTTATGACTCAAGTACACATCCAAAGGGTTAAAAAAAAAAAGTCACATTATTCTGTAGAAAAAATTAAGCGAAAAATCTGGCTCTGTATTTTTTTTTTTTTTATAATGACAATGAGTCAAAATTGAGCTATTTCTAGTTTATATCGTATATCGTTTTCTCAATTTGATTGTAATTTTTGCACATGCATGTCAGGCTAAGCGGAAGGTGCTTGCAGCCAATGATGTCGTTGGAAACAGATCTAAACGCAATGTGTGTCCCCGCCCAGCAGCTTCATCCTCATATCCTTGCCATTGTTTGTTTAGAGTATATGTTAAGTGGGGTGTCTTTATATGTTTTCTTCTGATCTCATTTTAGTTGAGTTGTCTGTGTTGTTTCTAAATCATTCAAATTTTGGAACGCTTTACCTTAATTCCTTTGAAAACTAAAAAGACCTGACGTGACAAAAGCACCAAGTAAGGAATCAAAAGTCACCAAGATACCAGGCCCAAAATCCAATATTTCCGGGATTGCAACAACTAGGAGTGGAACGTTGAGCACAGGCTTCCCCAAAGGAAATCAGAATGCTCATCTTGGTAAGCTCTACAATTTGATTTTGCTTCTTTTTTAAAATCAAGAAGCTTTGACAACCCTAAATGTGAGAGTTATGTTATTTATAAGACTAAACTGTTTCAAGTAATGTTATAGTAATAAGAGTGTCAAATTGGTAAATCATCTAACAAAATTATTTTTGACTGAGGTTTGTTATATCTGTGAACTTCACATCAAATTCCAACCTTAACATGAGATGAATTGATTGTTTATGTTTTGTTAATTATGTGTCTCTTTAACAGCTACTAATGTTCAGAAGCTTGCTGGAGCTAGAGGTCTGTCAAAAAACCTTAGAACTGTGCCATGTCACACAAAAGTTGATTCGGCTAAAAAATGTTCAGTAACCAGAACTCTTAACAAACAAGCTGGAAAGCGTTTGGTGCGAACTTTAACCTTCTCAAGAGCATTTTTAAATACCATTTGCTCAATTAATTTTTTAGTTCCCTCTATTTAACTAGTAAGCATGTGATTATTCTCTTTGAAACGTTTTCAAACTACACAGGATAATTCTGTCTCGGAAACACTTCTGCCATCTGGACTGCATCGGCTGGGAACTGGAGCATCTAAGGTGGTAAAAGCTTGCCTCCCACAAGCTGTTTCAAATGGTGGTGAAAAAAAGCCACAGGGACAGTCTCAATCAACAAAACCATCAGGCCTAAGGATGCCATCTCCCTCATTGGGATTCTTTTCTCAGGTATGGTTCCTTCAATTGGTTCCTCATTTCATACTTAGGTCCATGCATCAGTAAAATGACACTCATGTTTGATCTCATGTTTATGCCTGATACTGCTTCGCAGACAAAAGCTTCCGGTACACATAACCAATTACAGAAAAGCTCCAAACCTTGCAAACCAGCTGAGACAAACATTCGTAAGGCAAGGAAGCTGGAACCACATTCTGTTAATGAGTCAAGACTCCCACCTGCAACTAGGAAAGGGCCTGAAATTGTTGAAGGCGCCACAAATATTTGCACAAAGAAACTAAGTTTGTCAGGTGCAAAGTCAGAACCAAGTATGGAAGTAGATAATACTCAGATGGCTGGCTTAGAAGTGGAATCTGGTTCTTTGGATTTTGAAGAAATAAGTAAGCAAGAAACTGTAGATATTAAGAAGATGGCTGGTGTAGCAGTGGAATGTGATTCATTGGGTCTCGAAAGCATAAGCAATCAAGATATGGTTGAAAACTTTATTGAGCACGTCAACATAAAATCTAAGGATACAAACGTGGAGGACATGGAATTCCCTAGAAATGAGCAGTTGGAGAAAGAGGCTGACCACTCTTTGGAAGACAAAATATGTGATGTTCTGTCCAATGGGAATCAGTCTGTAGACCAGGAACCGCCGTCTATGCACCATCAAAGCATGCATAGAACTTTAATAGAGAAAGGTAATACTTCAAATATTGTGCACAATGACATGGGTCAAGATGAACAAATCAAGTTGCTTAGTAGTGATGTTTTGACTTCTAATGCAAGCTTGGTGCTTCAAGAAAAGGATGGAGGTTCTTCTAAGGATAATAGACAGACTGAAGAGTTCAAGGAATTCCATTGTGTAAAGACTGCCCTTGTAAATTCTAGAATTAGTGACTTTGGTGAAACTGTACTGAGGGGGTCTATACAAGGAATTCCCTATAAGAATATTGAGCAGATAAACGATGCAAGGAATTCACTAGGAGGAGGTGCACAAGCGCGTTTATTGAATGGGAATCTCTCAGTCAATTGCAATCACACCACCCAAAGTATTTTAGAGGTAGTTAATCAGCAGGTACAATGGGAACAAATCAATACTCAAAATCTTAGCAATGCAGAAGAAATTAGTTCAGAAAATGAAAATGAATCTCAGGGAAATATTTGCCACCTACTTCATGTGACAACCTTATCAAGAAGTTCCCCTGAAAAGTCTATGGCAGAAATTGGTGGTGCTTGTGAAAGTGAACCAGAAGTAGCTGAAAGTGAAGACTGCCAGCATCCAGTGGATGATCAATCAGGTTCCATACAGAGAAAACCAGTGGATGAAGGATATCACCAGGTCATTGACTCAAAAGGAATGCACAACAGAATTCAAGCATTTGAATTGGACAAGACGATTGAAGACTGTATAGCTGTTTCTGCAACTGTTGGCAGCACTGAGGTAAACAATGCTTCTCCAGAAAGCAGACCGTTTTATGAGAATAATGTGGAAAATATCCACCTTGCGTCCCAACTGTGTCCAGTGGTGAAATCTGATTCTGATTCCAGGGGAAATGATATGTTGATTGACGACCACCCTACCATTTCTGAATGGCAGCTTAAAGGTGATTATTCTTCTATGGATACTTCAATGAGCTGTGATGAGCAACAAGCTAACACACTTTCTGAAAGGCTTCTTAGAGATGATGGTTCTTTTACAGATACTTCATTGCACTTTGTTGTTTGCTGTGATATCCCAGGGGGAAACTTCGAGAAACAAGCTGATAAACTTTCTGAAAGGCAGCTTAGAGATGACGTTACTTCCATGGATACTTTATTTAACTTTGATGTTTGCTGTGATGTCCCTGGAGGACAACAAGATGATGCGAGCATATATTCTGAACCTAACAAAGTTATTTGTGTAGATCAGGGTTTAGTGGCAAATCATGGCCATTTGCTTGATGAGAGTGAATTTTCTGAAGTGGCTGTAGATTTCATTTCAAACACCAAAAACTCTATTTGTGACAGATCTGAAGATCCCTCTTGCCTTCTACAACATGTTGTATTGGCTCCGTCAGTCAGAGAAATTGACCACACTAACAGAGAGAGTGAGGAACCACATGTGGAAGATGAACAAGTGCAACCCTTTGTTGAAAATCCTGTTGTGTACAACTGCAACAATGAACACTGTCTTTCAGCTACCAATCATCAGTTTTTGTTCATGAGCGATAATGATATAAATGAAGAATCTCATCTTTCTGAGCTGCAAGGGCCTAGTGGTGGTGTTGGTGCGAATTCACAGCAAGTTGATAACATACAGCACTTGGATGGTGATGGGCTGCCAGCAAATACTGCTTCTTCTGAATTTGATCACACAAACGTAGAGAGTGAGGAACCACATGTGGAAGATGAACAAATGCAGCCATTTGTTGAAGATCCTGTGGCATACAACTGTAACAATGAACACTGTCTTTCAGTTACCAATGGTCAGTTTTTGTTAGTGAATGATAATGACATAAATGAAGAATCTCATCTTTCTGAGCTGCAAAGGCCTAGTGTTGTTGTTGGTGTGAATTCACAGCAAGTTGATGATATACTGCACTTGGATGGTGATGGGCTGCCTGCAAGTACTGCTTATTCTGAAGAAATCAAGAACTCGAATTCATTTGAGGGTGCCTTAGAAGGATGCAATATCTATACAAGTGAGTGCAATGCTTCAAATAATCATTCTCAGGTAATGCCTGAATACATCGATGGAAATCTTGATGGGGATGAAATGGCAGTGTGTTTGCAAATGGTTGATGCGAAAAAAGATTCCACTGACACATTGCCAGCAGTTGAAGTCGAACCCAATCATGAAGTTATTTGTGCTGAGTTTGATTATTCCATAAAAACAAGTGAAGAAAGCATTGCAGAGGTAGTTAATTGTAAATCTGATGAGCATTGTTCTTCTAGTGAAAATTCAAAGTTACCAGCTTCAGATAATCTACCCTTCCACTCCGGAATCCCACAAGGCAGTGAAGTTAGTCCATTGAACCATAAAAGAATTGCACAGGAAGCTGAAACTGACATCTTTGAGGAAGATGAGTTGCCTAACACTGAGATGCAGCATCAGACAAAAGGCGACCTTTGTTTTTCCGAAGACAGCAGCAAAATAACTGATTTGTGAGTATCTTTGTGATTAAATTTGGTCATCTATATGCTTTGGCAACCCTTCCATTTTTTTACATCTACAACATAGTTTGGATGCTTGGTATATCAATGTGATGTTAATTTTTTGAATGGCAGAGAGAAATCTGCGACCGAAAGCAAGCCAGAAGTTCCGTCAGTGAAGCTTCCACCAAATGTTGTTCCTTTTTCTGATGAATGGTTAGCTGCAATTGAAGCTGCTGGAGAGGTAACTCACCTGCATGAATTTTAGTAATTGATTAATAGCTTTCTTTGCAGTTTGCCCAGCCTAGTATTTCATGCCGCTTCAGTTATGTTTGGCCATTGCCAATACTTATACAGCATTTTTGGTTTTTAAACTATGATCCCTTTTCTTGTGTGTAATTATTTTTATGGTTACATTGAATGTTAACTTGGTCATGTTTGAATTGTAAACCGCAAATGAATCAAATTACTAGTTCGGGTTAATTAAGCCTCATGATATCTTTCAGACCATTAGTATTTCAATGTTGATTCATCTTATGCTTGGTGTTTACAGGGGATTCTAACGATGAAAGGCGGTGCTGTGCAAAATTCTCCCCCTGAAAAGCCTCAGCAGGAACCAGGTCCTTGGTCCCCGGTATGTTGATCCTTCAGTATCTAAATGTCATGCTTTTAGCTCTAGCGAGCTTTTAGATTAAATTTCTTGTATTTTTTTACTTTTGTGTGTGGGCTTCACTAGCATTTTTTTATTGGGTAAGAATAAGAAAATCTGCTTGTATTCATCATTACAAAAACAAATACAGAATTTAGAAGTACAAAAATAAAAAATATAGTAACACATAGCTATCTACTTCCACTATCCAGAGTGCTGATGATTTCGAGTGGTCAGATCTGGTAGTTTCAGACAATCTAAATGGAAAAAAGGGGACCAATGTTATATGAGTCCCACACGGATTAAATAAGCAAATTCAATGTGGTATTTAAACCATGAAGCTCTTCACTAATAAACTAGTTTTTTGGGTTTGGCTCTCTCCATTAGCTTGAGTCGCAAATGTTTCCCGGACTAGTGGAACTCTTCTCTATATTCTCTTGAGTCTCCTATTGGGTGAAGTTCCTTGATTGTACTCCTAAAATGGGAATTTTGTGAAGCTCTTTTTGTCCTCCTTCAAAACATGTAACTTTGCACGATAACCAACTCAATTTCATTCCATTTTTCTTTCTAAATATAATATTTTTCAAATTTGAACATCTTAATCAGAAAGTTGGCTAGTAGTGCTGGTAATTTTCTCAATACGCTCTTGTTCACTGATGTTCTGTGCTTTGTATTTGGATGATCTGTAGTGTTGAGTAATGTTCTAATTTCTTAGTTTCATTGCGGTTTGCAGGTAAAACGTAAAAATCAAGCCATTGGACCATTTGATTGTACCAAACACACTAACATCCCGCATTCCGATTCATAATGACAACTCTGGGGTTTGACTATTTGATTGTCATATGATCACTAACCATGTTCTTTTGGTTGAACTTTTCTGTAACTTTTAGAACACGCTGTATGGAGCAAAGTGCGACGCACCACGAATATCCTTTTGCCCTGAAGATGCTTCAAAGAAAAGACAAATATTAAACTAACTGTTCACAAAGTGTAAATGATATCTCTGTACTTGGTTTTTCTTTCATTCTTTGATTTCCCACTATCTGTACTATCTGTAAGGTGTGACTAACGTATAAACTCAATAAAGATCCTCATCACATTTAAGAAGACATGATGCCAACATGTGAATGTAGTTTTCTTTTCTACATGGTTTGCTTCTTTTCCTGAAATTCAAGGCATAGTTTTAGCGA
Source organism: Nissolia schottii (assembly GCA_003254905.1). Classification (NCBI taxonomy): domain Eukaryota; kingdom Viridiplantae; phylum Streptophyta; class Magnoliopsida; order Fabales; family Fabaceae; genus Nissolia; species Nissolia schottii. The sequence continues at coordinate 442,072 of QANU01050717.1, forward strand.
TCAATGATATATTTTAGTTGCTTTTGTTAAACACACTGTAATAATAACTATGATTAGCTTTTCTGTCATGACATTTATCACAATTTTTAAATTATTTGCATTACATTTGATTTGAGTTCTATTATAAAAGTGATCATTTAATGCATTCACAATTAAAACAAATTTACCTATGATATAATCATGTATTGTTGTTATGTAGGAGATTTTTGAGATGAGTAAAAAAATTAATTATTTTTACTCATTGTCATTATATTATTAGATGATAATGTAAAACTTAACACTATTAGTATATAAAAATTAATCCCTATTTAAAGTGTGTAACTATTTCACTGTAATTAAACATGACATTTGACATTTTTTATTAATGATATTGAATTTTATTTTAAAACCAAAGAAATAACATGAAAAGTTTTACACCTGTGGCAACTATGTTTATTATACATAAAATACATTCATTTCATGTGATACTAAAGGTTTTATTTATTAATTTTTTGTAATGTGGTTGAAGATCTATACAATTAGAGAGATTCCTCACTTTGTATCTAATATTTTTTTAATTTTACCTTTTGTAATTATTTTTAAAAAAATTCACAAATAATTTTCACGAAAAAAATTAACTGCCGACTTTCATCTCTTATTTTAAGATTCACTTTTCATCTTTCCTTCTTTGTCCTTCTCACTCTCCTTTTTTTTAAAAATAATTTCATATTTCATTTGACCTTTTGTTATCAATAACTCTTATAAATCATGAAGTGTTTGCAAACCACTAGTATTTATATAAAGTTTTGGTTCTATTTATTTAAAGTATTTATCAAACCTACATCTAGCTCAACTTATATCTGCTTGCATCCAACCTAACCAATATTTAACCAACTAAGTCACATCAAAAGCAACCTACATCAAACACAATCCAACCCAACTCAATTTAAGCCTCATCAAACTCAACAGACAACAGGTATCCAATCCAACTCAACACATACCAAACTCAATTCACATTCAAACCCAACCTAACTCAACTCGCACGCATCCCAACCCAATCCGACCTAACCAATGTTCAACCCAACCAAACGTGCATCCAACCCAACCACATCCAACTCAACTTAACCCGCTTCAAATTCAACTTGCATCCAACCCAACTCAACCAAGCCTCATCAAACCCAACCCTTACCAACCCGCATCCAACTCAACCACATCCAACCCAACCTAACTCATACCAAACTCAATCCACATCCAATCCAACACAACACAACTTGCATCCAATCCAACTCACATCTAACCCAATCTATATCCAGCCCAACCCAACATGCATCAAACTCAACTCAACTCAACCAACATCCAACACAATCAAAGCCTCATCAAACTCAACGTAACCTAATTGACATCCTACCCAACCCAACTTGCGTCAAACTAAGGAACGAGCACCAAATTCCTACCATAAGCATGAATTATAGATTGTGTTGGGCCTTAGTATGACTTATAGCATCAATTGACTAAGGAAAAGTTTTAAGTCAAACTACGGTCCATGCATCAAATTTTCTTAACAATTTGTAGTACTACTCTAAAAATTCATACTTACCGCACGCATTAAACTTTTAAAAAAGTATTGTGTCGAACTAAGTTCCATGCATCTAATTTTCTGACCATATGCGGGAAGTGGGGTTTTGACATTTAGGTGGGTTTGGAGGAAAAAATTCCGAATATATGGACTGAAATGAAAAATTATGAAAGTGTGGGGTAAATTTCTGAAATCGCCACTGTGCAAGGCGATTTCAGAAAATCCGAAAATATATATATATATAAAAAAAAAAAAAAAACAAAGCAGGCTTGAGAGAGTGGCGATTTCAGACAATAAAAAAATTTTAAATGTCTGAAATAGTTATAGGAGGTAGCGATTTTAGACTCTGAGTGGCGATTTCAGACAAAACACCCATACATTCGTAATTTTTTTTAATGGAGCATACTATAAAATTATAAATTTATTAAGGTCATAGATATGTAAAAAATCAGCGGGAAGTACTTCTCTAAACATTTTGCTCACAGAATTCAAATCCACTATACAGATAATGTAGCAGGAAAAAAGCAAAGTCATGATAGCAACAAGTTACAACGCAAATAATTTAAGCAAAATACACGTTGAGTTGACCATGAAAACAGGCCATCGCCCAAAAGAAAGGAAAAAAAATACCCTAATAAAACAGGGTAAAAATAATCTGGGGAGGAATATCATTACATAGTACTTTACAACAGAAGGGCACTCATTTTATCATAAATGGTAAACTGTGCCTAAACTAATCGCACATATTGAACAGGATTACCTAGGAAGTTTGATCGGCGACCTGATTGAATTCTCATTCAACTTGATTCTTTCCTGCTGGTAAATTTTTTGCTGCGATGATTTTTATAATAAAATAATTGAAAACGAATTTGTTGGTGTCTTTTTGCTTTAAGCATGCTCAGGATTGAGCGCCAATGCCTCCCCGTAGATCATCTCTTTTATTTGCTCTTCGTCCAATTGTTGTTGCTCAAACTCAAATGAGAATGGCTCCATGCAGACTGGCTCATCAGTTACATCATGCAGCTTTTCAAGGTATGGGTGGGCTAGCGCTTCTTCAACTGCCATTGTCCAAACAAAAAAAAAAAAATGAAATTCTGCACAATTTTATTTAGCACAAAGTTTTGCTGTTGTTACTACAGCTTTAATCTGATGCTAATACAACTACCATACATGTAAAAAATGAGGCTACATGTTGCTTTGTCTAGCTACCGAAGCATAAATGAATGAATGCATATTGAAAAAATTACCTGTAATTCTTCTGGTGGGATCAATTGTCAACATTTTATCAACGAGATCAATGGCTAAGGGATGAACATGGGGGAAGACCCTAGTTAAAGGTTGGCGAGGAAACTGAGGAAGTTGTCGGATATATCTTCTTGCATCCTCATTTTTCACTAAGCCTAGGTCAGCCTCAGTTGGAGTGCCAAGAAGCTACAGACAAGAAAAAGTCTGAGAGCAGATCCAGTGGACTCATTTTCTATGAAATTATATTCATAATATTAAACAACTTGAAATATTTATATGATTATCAAATTATATGAACAACAAAAAGATATGCTATGAAATTTTTAACATCAATCAGCTAATTGTTTTTCAACTAACCTCTGTCAATAGGCGCATTTGATGCACATGATCTTTGCCAGGAAAAAGGGGCTTTTTATTCATAAGTTCCATAAAGATGCAACCAACAGACCACACATCTATTGCAGAGGTGTAATCTGAAGAGTTCAACAGCAGTTCGGGAGCCCTATACCATCTTGTGACAACGTACTCTGTCATGAAGTCACTTTCTACAGTTGGCCGTGCTAGACCAAAATCAATAATTTTCAAGTCACAATTTGCATTCAGCAACAGGTTGCTTGGTTTCAAATCTCTATGGATTATGTTTGCAGAATGTATGTACTTCAGTCCACGAAGAATCTGATACAAGAAGTACTGCAAGTGCAAGAGCATCCATTGATCAGCATAACAATAAAATTAAAAAAAAATGGTTCCAGTGTTAAAACACAGAAAATTTTGTAAACTATAATTATGATAAATTAAAAAAAAAAAAAAAATGTGAGCATTCACCTGGCAGTGTTCCTCAGAAAGACCTTGATTGGAGCGAATGATGTGGTGAAGATCAGTATCCATGAGTTCCGTGGCTATGTAGACATCATTAAACTCCCTACGCAAGGGTGGAGGAATGACATCTCTTAAACCAATTACCTGTTTTTACAAACAAATAATTTAACCATAACGAAATAGAACATAGTCTAAAATCTAGTTTTATTAATCAGGACTTTGACACTCAACTATTGTGCAAACATTAAAACCTTATCAGCATGAACAACTACTATGGGCAAGTAAAATGCTAATATCAGCATAATTTTATAACAAACCCTGTACCAGTACCAAGTAATCACGTGTTAAGCAAATTAGGAAGTCATGAACTATTTTCAACTATGTGAGATGGCTTAGCTCTAATAAATGATTCCAACAAGTATTTATGGGCATTTATGATGCCGCTTTCAACAACCGTATAACCTGTCCTTCGAAAAAGCAGTAGTGCTATCCGTTATGAATCGCATTTTGTGAAAAACGCGCAAACATAAATCATGGTCCAATACTTTTTTATGTTTTAACAAATAAAAAATAAAAAAGGATCAAAGGAAACCAATGGTTTTTGTTGTTTGTAACTGCATCCATACCAAACGAATTTGTACCATAAAGCATTTTCGAATTAAAAAGTTATATGAAATCTCAAAACAATTTTAGAGTGAATTATGAGGTAAAACTTTGCTACTCAAGCACCATGTCGCATCATCAAAGCAACATGGAAAAAACATGGTAACAACCAACTCCAAGCAAGAATTGAAGTTGCAGCACGCATAATAGAGTCATATTACATGGTGAGAATCATTTGCCAGAACTGTTGACTCAATTTGCTTGAGATTCAAGTTGGATGGTTGAATAAGTCAGAGTCAACGTTTCTCATCTATCCAATCCAAATGTTAAAATTTCTGAAACAAATTCTGGCAGCAAAATTCCAACTCATCACTGTCTCACTATATGATATCTCAACTAAATTAAACTTGAGAAAGCAGATATAACTCACGTTTTCATGATCCAAATGCCTAAGAAGCTTAATCTCGCGGAGTGTACGCTTCGCGTCCATGTGATTGTCGAACGCGTTCGCTATCTTTTTAACAGCCACCAGCTCATTAGTCTCAGTATTCAACAGCGAGCTTCAAAAAATCACACAAACACAAGAACTAAACTAAATCAGACTCTTAATCTTCGCAGATTAAAATTCCGAAAACCTAAACACACAAAATCGGCGTTAAATCTCACACACAATCAGTAGCAAGCAATTTAGCTCCGATTTCAACAAGAACAACAAAACGAGCCAGAAGCACACAAAAATTTTCACAATCTCGCGCAGATACACTATCGCAATTTTCAAACAATTAAAAATACGATTCAAATCAAGAGAATCATCAAAATTACGAAGCAGTACCAAACGATTCCGTAAGCTCCACGGCCGATAGGCATGATCGGAGGCCGGTACTTCGCGGTGACCTCGAAGAGGTTGCCGAATATGTTGTACTGAATGAACTGTCCTCCGTGCGTCGGAACCGCCGGGAAATCCGCCGCGCCGTTCGGATTAACGCCGGCCATCGATTCTGCTCTGTCTCTTTCTCCCTTCTCTCTCTAAGAGACTTTCTCTCTCTAGAAACGGTTGAGGACGAGGATGGATGGTGTGTTGAAGAAGCTGCTGCGGATTATAAATAAATAAATAAAATAAAGAGTGAATTTATATAAGAGGGAGTGAGAGTGACTCGGTGTGTGTTTGGGCTTTTGCTTCCGTTTTGTTTACTCGGATGAGTAAGCACGTTTTAAGTTTTGGGGGGCACTCTTTCGAAGCAGGTGCGGGGAACAAGGTGCGAAAACGCGCGAGAGAAAATTAGGAAGAAAAAATAAAATTTTGAGACTTTATTTACTCTATAAATGCAATTTTTATTATTTGTCTAAAATAATAATATGTATGTCCCATCATCAATAAAAAAAAAATATATGTCCCATCAAAAAAATATATGAAAAGTGTGATGAATCTTATAAAGCTTGAGCGCATCAATTAAAGCGTTTTGACACCATTTATTTAATTAAAGACCTTGTATTTAAATATATATTTTATATTAAATTAGATCTCACTATTTTTGTTCTAAAATAAAATCTCTTATTTTTTTAATATTATTAACTTTTATGGACTAACAATATACAATTTTATATTATTATTCAATCAATACTTACGATAAGAATGGGATGATAATTTAATTAATGTATATCATAAATGTACTTAAATATAATTGATTAGTTTGTATTTATAAAAAGATGGAGATGGTAAGAGTTGAATAACTTTACTAATTTTACAACACAAAATTAAATGAGTGCACAAAATAGTTATTCTAATAAGAACTTTAAGTGTTATTATAACCTTTGTTAAGAAATTAATTAAAGTAGAAAAATTGATATTTTTATATATTTAATGTATTAAAATTTTAAAAATTTATATTTTTAATGATATATTTTTACTTTTGCATTTATTAATTTTTCTTTTTTAATAATTAATTAAAATTAAATTCTAATTTTTTTCCTAAGAAAGACAAAATAAGGAAGGACGCGTTGGGAGCAGAATCGAATGGCTCAGCTTGTAGCCGCCTCTGATCCACGGCCACGGATCGTTCAATTATTTCAACTACCATCCATGGCTGCTTGCATTTATTTATGTGATTTGAAGTGGCTATGATCGTTGATTGGAGCGTCTGTGTATTTAAATTTGCGTCAGATAATAAGAAGAATATCCTAAGGCAGAAGAAAACAGAAAAAATAAGTCAAAAGCCTTTGTACTGTATGCATTATTTGACTGCCACCTGTGTAGACGTATAAATTAAAAGCTTGGCATGAACTATTTTTGGCGTGAAAATTAGTTAATCTCTCAAATAATTAATTAAATTAATAAATAATGTTCTTAGTTGATGTGTTACTGACAAGTGTATTGTATCACATCTGTACATTTTGTTTTGGTGTTCTACTGTATTTCATTTTAGTATTCAGAGTATACGGCTCATTATTTAGGTGGAAATTAGAATATTCAAATTATTTAAGTCTAAAAAAAAAATCAATCCCTAGTTTAAATTTGTTTATTGCTTAAGCTGTAACCTATATTTTATTGTTTCTGATTCCCTGACCATCTTTACGGAGGAGGGGGGGTGTTTGAGGTGTGATTGACGTGAATACCGTGAACAAATACATTAAAACTTTGTATGATGAATACTCTTTCCATTTCACAGATTTTTTCTATACTTCAAATTAGTAATGTATTATTAATATTAAGAAAATACTAATCATCATTTTTAAATTGTATCCTTATATTGATTATGATATTAATAGACTAATGAATTAAAAAAAAAAGTGAATAGGAAATACAAATCAAGTTATAATGATGAGTAAAATTAGGATATATTAATTTATTCTCCTAATTACTAAATGAGATAAAAAGTAAAAAAAAATTAAAAATTAATTACATTGAATGTATTTACTTTTTTATTTCATTTATTAATTAAGAAAATAATTAAGAAGATGAGTTAGTCGAGTCTTAACAATATTCTAAAATGATCATGAAACAAATAAAGCAATTGGATATAATTATTTAGAATAAATAAATAAAAACAATGTCATTCATAATTAATAGCAAGAGTTTTTATTTATCAATATTTTTTTCTAAAAATTCTTTCACGTACATGTCAGAAGAATCTATGAAAATTCTAAATCAATTCAAAATTTAAAATAAATTAAAAACATTATTCCATAATGTTTACTGCTTATCATCAACAACAACAACAAAAAATCCTTTCATATTTGTTTGCGTAATTCAATAAATTCTATAAGTGGTGGGATAAGTTTTTCCCACCTATGTACCCCAGAAAAAAAAAAATCCCACCTACAAGAATATTTTAATTAAGATTTAATTCACATGTACAAATATTCAATAAAATGAGTTCTCAGTCAAAAGGAAAATTGAATTTAAATAGGTTAATTCGGTTAAGTATTAGCTAACATGCTTCTTCTTGTAGAATCTACCTTAAATTTCCTTGCTGATGCCATTAATTATTAGATCAAAAAAAAAAACTAGACACCGAAGAGTCTTCTCCTAAGCATCAAGATTTTGAATTGAAACTCACCACACATTCACATGTCAAAGTCCAATGCAGCCATTGAACTTCAGACCCCATAAATACAAGAGTCAAATTGAAACCCGAAATGACCAAGTAACACATATCTTTTGGCAAAGTCGCATGGAAAGTTAGATTTTGTGCTTCTCGTATTAATTTGAAAGCACGTGAGGTACACGTGTAAGAGGAAACTCAGCATTGTGTGTTTTTTTGGTTAAGGAGGAAAGTCAGCTTGAAAGTCCATTTGGTGCTACGAAAAGGCCCAGTCAACAAATAACACCACCAGCTGGTCTCGTGTACTCGCCTAACTTCACCGACGCCCAACCAATTCGCTAACAAAATATATAAATAAATGCTTGATGTCAACATTGATCAAATCCAGCACTTAATCTTCTAATTACCTCACGTTAAAAAAAAAAAAAATCTTCTTATGATTACCTCGTGCAGTGAGGACCCTTTATAAGATTATTGCATTCTCGTATCCGATATATTACAGTGACATATGAGAACATTCGTTTAACGTACGTGTCTACCTTATTAATAGTATAGATAGATATAATCTTATCTTTCAGCTACAAGAATTTTTTTGTCACGTAAAAAAATGAATTTTTTTTGTTGGTGCATTTGTTATAACTTAGTCTTTGTCTTTTTAGTTGAAAATGATTATTCGGTTAATGGACATTTTTTATAACTTAATCTTATCTTTTATTTAAATTTTTTTTATTGATGAATATTTTTCATAACTTACCCTCTTTTCTATTTATTTAACTATTAAGTGATTAGGTAAAAACTTAGCAACAATAAAGAGTTGAAAACTGTTTTTGGTTATTTCAAGTTTTTATCTTTTATTTAGCCCAACATCTTTTATTACCCAAAAAAGAAACCACACACAAGTTGGGCCCTATCGTATCAAATTCCCCAAGCATCCATAAAAACCTTCGGCACCCTTCTCGTACTCCTTGCCAGATATTCTAAGCTAGAGATTTTCCTCTCAACGAACTCCTCCTAAGCTCGAGACCTTTCTCTAGCACTAAGTCATAAACTCCTCCTCTCGAAAAACCCTAAGCTAATAAAGGTATATAAGGGCAGAGCTGGGTTAAAGGAAATGAGAAGTAGATAGAGTTAAGGAAATTGAATGAATGATTCACTCGTTGATTTGATTGATTAAGTTGATAATAATGAAGTAACACATTCTTATATAATAGCTCAATCAGCTTCTCAATAATGTACGTGTTGCACATGCGAGATTAACTAATCCAGCTAACTTGACAGATATTATAACTAACTCCTATCAACTTATAGTAAGAAGTTAAGCTTTTTCATCATACTTTATCCCTTTCATCCCCCTCAAACTCAGGGATTGAGGATCCTTAATCCTGATTTTGCTACAGAAGTCTAAGAACAAATTAAGAGGAGGGAATAACCGTTGTAAGAATTTCTGCAATTTGAGCACGGGCTGGAATGTGGTTGATCTTAACCCTGCTTTGTGCTACATGGTCTCTAACAAAATAAAGATCTAACTCGAAGTGTTTTGTCCTAGAGTGGAGGACAGGATTGGCAACAAGCAAGACAGTGGCCTGATTATCACAATAGAGTAGTGGTGGATCTTGTAATGAAATGTTGATTTTTGAGAGCAATGAGTGAATCCATGTGAGATCAAAAACAAGAGAGGCAAGGGTGCAATACTCGCTTCTGCACTAGACCAAGACATAGCATGTTGCTTTTTGGAGAACAGGAAATGAGATATGAACCAAAATATACACAATATCCACTTGTTGCCTTTCGATCGTCATAATTTGATTCCTAATCAGAATCACTATATCCTATAAATCTCAAATCATTTGATTTTTTAAGATGCAGACCAAAAGTCTTTGTTCCACGAAGGTATCTCAGAATTCGTTTGACAACTTTTCAATGAGTGTCTAAAGGATTTTTCATGAACTATTAAACACGATTCACACAATAAGCTAGCTAAGGTCAAGTTATGGTAGCGTATTAAGCTTGGATCCTCAAATGTATTGCCCTTTTTGGTAGACAATTTGAGTGTCGATGGAACTGCTGTGGAGCAGGACTTGCATCCTTCCATTTGTGATTTTACAAGCAAATCTAGCACATATTTGGCTTGAGATAAAATCAGTCCTCCCAGGTTGGTTGGCTTGACTTCAATTCCTAAGTAGTGCAATGACCCCATATCTTTAAGAGCAAAGGAAGTATTGAACTGAGTAATGAGATCTTGAATCTCAGTTTGAGATGTGTCCGTCACAATTATATCATCAATATAGATCAAGAGATATAGTGTGGAGGATGGAGTAATCCTGGTGAAGAGAGATACATCAGACTTTGCTAAAGTGAAACCAAGTCTATGAAGAGCAATGGATAACTTGCAAAACCATGCTCTTGGGCCTGGTTTAGCCCACATAGTGCTTTTGTTAGTTTGTAGACCAGCTTTGAGTCTCCAACTTTATAGCCTTGTGGTTGAGTCATAAAAACATTTTCAGTTAAGTCTCAATTTAAGAAGGCATTATTGACTTTCAACTGCTGAATTGTCGTTAAAGTATTCTTAGGGATTGCAATTCGCCCTGCTCCTCCTAATAAACGAAGTGGGTAATTCAACGTTTGACTAAATTTTGGAGTAAGTTTAGAGAAAATCCATTTATATGGTTTTGTATTTGGGGCAGATTTAGGTTTTGAGGCACTGTCCTAATTAACAATGAGTTTAATAAAATAAATAAATAATATACATATAAACAAAAAATACAACGTGAAATCATAGTTAACGATAATGCATATCAAATCATAATCATAATGTTGTGATATTTATTGTTTACTTTTCATTATGTTGTGATATTTATTGTTTGTGGTTTTTTTTTTGTTGTCTTGAAATTCTTTTAAATGAAAATATGGATAAGTTATGAATAAATTAATCTAAAATTTTTATGATTTTTCACATAAAAAGTGTGAATTTTTTAAAAAAGGTTGTGGATTAGTTAGATTGTTAAGAAAAAAAAAATGGAAAAATCTTTTTTTACAAAAAAGGGAATTTGGGGCGGAGCGGGTACAGGGCAAACATAAAATCGCAGGTTTAGGTCTAGGGCAAAAAATAAAAATTCGCTAGGACATGGGGCAGGGATTGGGGTAAGATTTGAGTGAACAAGGTGAGTATGGATATCGGAAAACCCACCCCGCCTTGCCCCATTGTCATCCCTAAGGCTATGTTCACGACTTTCGTTTTGGAAGGAAAGGTTTATGCGAATTATACCATGTTCACGAGTTTTAATTTTTTGGAGAGGAAGACAAGAGATTTTTATTGATCCTTGAAATATTCAAAAATCTTCATTTATTCGTTTCTTAAATTGAAAAAATTTAATTAATTTCTAATTGAATGTACCATTTTATTCTTATTAAAATTTTTAAATATCAATTTTATCATTCAATTAAACATATTAATTATAGTTAGTTATCACAATAAAGGTTAAAATTGTAAAGAACATTATAAGCCTCCAATTTGCTTCTCTTAAGTATTTTTAAACTCGTGAACAAGGGTGAAGTAAAACCTTTTGAACCCTTTTATTCTCATGTCTTCCCTTCTCTCTTGTACCCCCAATGGCTTCTCTTGTCTTTCCCTCTAAACTCAAACATGACATAAGTATTCGAAAAAGAGTCATACTATTATGACAATCATTTTAAACATTTTTTAAACAATCAAACTTTCTGCAACTTATTAGTGTTGTTATTCACCTACGGTTAAAAATGATTGTCATGATATCACACGTCTTCTCTGAACCTTGCAAATTGGAATAACCCTCTTTGGCTAGTCCAAGTAGATTTTATTCATTCTTCCTCAAATGACTTTCGCAAGTTGTTCGCTTCGTGGTATGCAGATTATGGCTAGTTGGTTCATATTTTTAAGCCAGGTACATATACACAGTTACAAACCCAACTTTGACTAGCCTAATGAGCTTAGCTAAGCTAATATCATTAGTTATTTGGTAACTAAGTATGCTGTTACCAAATATTGGGTTGTTATCTTGGACCAAGTAGGGCCCAATATATGAACCAGAACACGCATCTTGAGTCCCACGATATATGGGCATAATTAGCTAGTATTATCAGACAAAACTGATTATTTCTTACTTATGCTCACGAAGAATTGGGCTTGGCTCTCAGACAGGGTAGTGTGACTTCAAACCCCAAAAAAAAGGTCGATAGGTCAAAAGTTCAAAACCACAATTGAAAAAGTACGGATAGATAAACAAAGCCGCAACCCTGAGGACCGATACGTGTTGTTGATTATTGCAACAGCCATATGGCCCATATCCAATATAGCGTATGTATATGATACGATCAGCTAGTGTTTGGTTATTATTATTTTTCTTGAGAATGAAAAAGTTGGCTTCCCAATGCACTTTTATAAAAAGTGAAATTTTTTATACTTATTCCAGACCAAACTTTAAGTTTGGCACTTTCAAACCAAAAAACAAACAAACCCTTAATTGTTCCCTAACGCAAAAGGCACGTTAACCTGATCAACGCAACAAATCAACCTTGATTGAGGATAATAAACCGAAAAGGTTGAACATTACCACTGAACAATGTTATTTAACAACCGATCAACAACAAAAGATAACAACCAAACTTCCCATTCAGTCCAGCAAAATATAACATTCAAGTACTATCCCAAATTTGAGCAACCCACATTGGCAATAAAAAAACCAAACCTATTTTAACGAGAGAAAGATCATGGGTACCGTGCCTCTCCCCGACACCCCCTAAGCCCTAACCCACGGCATCAAGTAGCCTAGGCTTCAGCAAACCTGCAAGGTGATGTTCATGACACAAATCAGCTCCAGATGAATAATCTTCCAAGTCAACTGACAAAGAAGGCTCTGTAGAAATCACAACGGTTTTATATAATGTTAAATTACGAAATATACAAGACTTACCCAAGCTCCGAGAGCTTTTGGTGAGCCTCAGCATAATCAGCAAAGAAGGCATCTTCATCCTGAAATCCAGCATATGAAAAAGGTTTGAGTCATATCGTACACATCATGATATATATGTTCAGTATCTGGAAAACCAAACTATTAAATACCGCAGCATATTTCTCAACAAGAGGGCGGAATACAGGGTCACTCAGAAGTGCCTTGTCACTTGGCAGCTGAAGGAGACCTTCTTTCTCACCAGTCAATAGCTCCCTGCAATTTGGTCAAATACATCAATAAGAATTTTGGTTTTAGACAACAATAAAATAATCATTGAAGACAATGTGAGTCCTGCAATCAAACTCACGTGAAGTATGAGTTGTCAAAAATGAGGGGATTGCTGGTCCAGGGACCCTCAAATCCAGAACGCTCCTTGTGTGCAGCTCCCTACAAAATATTTGACAGAACTAATCAAATCAAGGCCACTTTTCCTCACAATCATACATGTGCCACAATACAATGTGGTTTAAACTACACTAAAAAAAACAAGGGAACTGGATGTATTAACATACAATGGTGTGACCACCAGATAGTGCCACAATATCCTGATCACTAAGCCCCATAGTCTTGCCAAAGACATCCCTCAGATGGTCACAACCTGCAGCAATCAAAAATGAAACAATGAGCGAAAAAGAATACACAATCATCAGTATTTTTTCCATTACAAGTCATAGAACACTAACCCTTGGTTGCATCAGGCAAGCGACCCTCAGGTGGTGGCTCAGGCTTGTCCTGAAAAGGGGAAAGACAAAAAATTACTAGCATCCAAAAGAACAAGTACTGTGGCATCACTGTTGACCTGGCAAGTTCAATCCAACAATTTACCACAATGTAGCCAACGAAATCACAGTAATTATCATAAACAAAACCCAAAAAAAAAAAAAAAATCAAAGGAAACACAACAAATTGGGTACAATATTTGAGAAATATCGTTCTAATTTATGATTGCAGTCGTGGTAAATCGGCAATTCTAATCAGCTTTCAAACACAGTCAAAAACCAAAAAATCAAAGCAACCATCAAATGGAAAATTAACCCAAAAACAAGGACAGAAAACCAAATTGGAAGTTAAATTAACGAAAACTAAATTAAAAACACAATTACATATTACTAACAATAAATCATCAATAAATAAAACGATAGATAAAAATAAAAATGAAAATAAAAAATAATAAAAATAATAAAAATAAAACGCGCAAGGCATACCTCTCTTCCAGGGTGGAATGGAACTTCAGGTCCACCAGTGACCTCAACAGCAACAACACCAGCCAGCTGCGTTATCACACACAACAAAAATTAGCCACAAAAACTACAAACCTAAAATCACAAGGTACCACAACATTTCAGATCCAACAGAAATTAACAATCAGCACTAATGCAGCTACAAAATTAAATGGAACTAAAAAAATCAAAACAAAAGCGAGCAACAATATCTTACCTGGTAGAAATCAGCGTAGGACAGAGTAGGGAACTGCTCCTTGAGAGGCTCCAAAAGCCTCACAGCGATATCGAGCCCGGCGTTAGCGCCATGAGCAAGCTCAGCTGAATGCTTGATGGTTCCGAAGGGACCACCGGTCTTCGAACTCACGTCGAAGGTCCCAGCCGAGTGCCATCTAAAACAAAAACACAGTCAACAAAGTCAACGAAGCAGTTACAAGCAAAAAAAACTCTCAAGATCGGCAAGAACAGCGAGCTTACGCTAGACGCAGCATCAGAGGAGCGCAGCGCTTCTCGGCGATGAAGCCTCTGAGCTTCTTCTTCGCTTTCTCAACGGCCTTCTGGTAATCGGCGCTTACGGTCGGGTAGGACTTTCCCATGGCTCAAGACTCTGCTCACAAAACACAAAATAATCGGTCAGTGAGTGGATCTAACGCGCCGATCGCAAGAAAAATGATCGGCGATTTGAGCTGATACACGAAGAAACGAAGCTGAAGGAACGAACCTTGTGAAATCTGTGGGTGGAAAATGGAGCGGTTTAACAACCCTAATGGCACGAGGAGGACACAAGCCAACGGAGTGAGGAGTGGAGTGTGGCGTGTGTGGGGTGGAAGAAAGTGATACATATAAGGGAGGGGAAGAAAAGAAAGTTCTAGTAGACGATATTGGACCGTTGGATGGCTTATGATCCAGCGGTGAATCTTGATTTGGGAAATTGACGGTTGGGATGTGTCAGCACGTGTAAATGCGCGGTTCGGCTCACCGGGGTAGGTGAGGCAACATAATATGACGGACCAGCAAAGGGAAAAGAAAAGATAGGTGGGAATTAGGAAGGGTCATATATTATGGATGTGTTCGAAAGTTGGATTTTGTGAGGATAAAAGGCAAATACCCAAACTTTGATTAGTAAATGACGAAATTACCCTTGTTGACGAGTGAGTTTAGCGAAATTAATAAATGAAAATCATTTTTTTTCATAGCTATGGGGTCAATTGTTTCCATACATCGATGCGTATGTTTTGTGTCCATCACGATGTCAGAAAAATTTAAGCCAGAAAATTGAGTATTATGTTGTTGTTCTCATGATTTTAGCTTATTCTACTAGATTTAGATGTAAATGGGTAAATTTTAAAATATAAATAAATTATGATGCTAAAATGGTGTGGTCTCTATTCCAGTCTGATCTCCAGCCACCCCAAATGATGCATCGAGTGACCGAAGTTCTGCAAAGGGTATTTGCGTAATTCGGCCACAAATTCCGACCCGGCCTTGGAACGTTCCTTGGATAGAAAAATAAAAGATATTTAGCTCGCAGTGTGAACGCATTTCGCTTCGGAAGATTCCATTTTGGGCAAATGGTAATCTCACCCGTTGAGGCATGCCCTGTTGCTCACCTCCTTGCTTCCGCAATTTGATTGGTTCGCAGCACGAGGAATAACGGATATTCCGTTTATGGAGTCCCCACAAGTTGTATGCTTTTTACACAACTCAAAAAGGCTTGTCATAATTCAGGAAGCCACGTGATATTGATATGGTTTTCTTTTTCGTTAAAAAAATTTAGCATTTTCACCTGATTTACTTTATGGACAATCATGAGAATTAAATTATGTCAACCCAAAAAAAAATAATAATTAAATTATAATTTGCTAAGTTTTTCTTAGCATGATAACGATAGTTTAAGGGTGAAAGTAATTTAGCTTGCCCGTCAAGAACTTTCAGCCTAATTCATGTAACATCTAGTTTGGTAATATGTTATGCTTAGATACTTTTAAAAGTCATTTTAACCTAAAAAGTCATATTATAATTTATATAAAAAAAATGTGTGTATGTTTGATCTGAAAAGGAAATGGAAGACGTTAGAATGCATCTAATTAGTTTACTATATAGGTGAAGATATTAAGATGAACAAGATGGATTTTTTTTTTTAAATGGACAATAAAATAATGCATATAAAAATATGGGCGAGTTAAATTTTTCACAATTATATGACTTTTTTTCTTCTGAAATCGGTAAGCCCAATTCCAATTTCAAAAAACATTTGCGCGACTCACGGAAGCTACGACGCAGGGAGCAGCGATAGAAGACTGAAATCAGAACTCCTTTTTTCGATTTCAGAAAATCTCGTTCAGCGTGATTTCAGGGGAGCAGGAAGCAGGGAGACATGTCTGAATTGGGGTGTTAAGTGCCAATTTCATAACGGGCATTGTTGACCGTGCATGGCTAAGCTCGTTGCTATATGTATGAAGTTGAAGGAGTTTTCAGTGTGCACTTCAGTCTTCGTTTCCCTTCATTTCTTGCTTCTGTTTGTGTTCTCAGTAAACATTTTTACTGAGGAGAAATTATAAAAATATATTGTTCGTGTGTAATGTTGTGAAAAAAATAAATTTAGTAGATACGCAGAGAAGCGTAGATAGAACGAGGGACTTTGCATTATATATTTCAGAAGTCATTTGTCAAAATCCTAATGAGATTCGTTACTAAACATAATATAATTAATGTTATACTTTACTATGTTTTAAACTTATGTACTTATTTTAAATTATTAATTAATATTGCATACCTACTTGATCTATCCTATTTAACACTTTTTTTTTGTATTTTCCCAACAACACATAATTAAATTTTTTTTATCTTAAGTTATACAAGGGAATAAAAAAGGCAAAGTTAGCCACCTAATATTTATTCACATATTTTGATATAGTGTGGTTATTTAATCTTTAACCGCTGATATTTGGTAGGTCATTGGTCTGCATTTTTGTATTAATATAGTTTATTTTAAAATACATATTATGAAATGTCTTTTAATTTTTTTCTCTAAAATATCATGAATTTATTATACATAATGTCCCAATTAAACAATTAGATGTGATAAAAAAAAACTTCAAAATTAATGATTATTTAAAAATAATATCAATAAAATAAACTAAGAATTATAACCAATTTTTTTATGTTTACTAATTACTAAACATATAACATTATATTGAAAATATTGTGAAAGGTTTTTTTTTTTTTTGAAATAAGCTAAGTTTCAAAACATGTTTTTTTTTTGTTCATAGATTCGCTTTCAAATTATTTTACAAAATACTTGATCCTAACGCATGATAATTATTTTGACAAAAAAAAAATGCATCATAATTATAATTTAAATAGTCTATTGATGTGACTTATTCACCCAATATTAGAAGCAATGTTATTAATTAAATTTGATTAAATTACATAATCAATCTATAATCCTTTCACATTATGATTCAGTAATGCACTTTTAAGTTACTACAAAAGTTTTAGCTTTTATAATGTTTACTTTTTATCCATTGATAGAATAAAATATTTTACACTGTTAAGACTCTACTTTATACTTTATTTTTAAGTATGTTGTTAAAAATGGAGATACAGAGTATGCTCTACAATTACCTCACTATTAGGATCTTGTATACCAAAAGTGTCGACTTATTTTTTTACATTTAAAAAAAAATTGAGAACACATTTATTATTTTTGTTGATTAACTATTTTATTATTGTAGGCGCCACGAGATTTACTGAGTAGAGACGGGAACATTGAGCCATTGAATCCCTTGATACGAGCCTATCTAGAAAGTGCTAGTTCGTGGGAGGTGGCTTCAATGCCCAGTATGGTAATCAACCATGAACTTGTTAATGCGCTTGTGGAGCGCTGTAGACCGGAGACTCATACATTTCATATACCTAATGGCGAGTGCGTAGTAACATTAGAAGATATCACAATGTTACTTAGGGTTCGGTATGATGGGCTGCCTATAATAGGACCTGACACAATATTCTTGGGATCGGTGCTCCAAAATCTGTATCACAAACTACTTGGGTTAATTCCTAACCCTCGTGATATGAACGAATTGTTTATATCTACAGTGTGGTTACGTGAGAATTTTGGCCTTGAGATCCGCTATAATTTTGACGAGTATGGCATGCAACAAGTAATACAATGGCATGCCCGCATATATATCCTACACTTGTGTGTCAATATTTAGTTTTGTGACAAGCACAGTAATTGGGTTCATTCCAAGTGCTTAGCGTTCTTTCACAATTTGGACGCCATCGGGTCGTACAGCTGGGGTTCAATTATACTGATTGTACTTGATATGGCATTATGTCATGCTACACATGCTACATGTGTAGTAATCTCTGGTTGTATGGTGCTCCTACAAACATGGGCATTTTATAGATGTTAGAGAATTGATGTCCCATGTTTCTTCTAGCATGCACACTCCTTCCGCGCTCAACAAACAATGCAGTCGTCTTTAAATACATCTCTTGAACTAACACCATTATGGGAAAATTCTGAGCCTCCAAAAGCTTGGAGTTCATGGACTCGGCCAAGTTGGTTGTTATATAAGAGCAGCGATGCCTGCCATCAAATGCACAAATCCACTTTTCTCTTTGAATAACATTTATCCAAGCTACGAAATCTTCGTTGTTTTGGCATAGTCGCTCGTATCAACGGGTGTATTGCTCGATTGTGCTCGAATAACCTACCCATTTGTCAATAATGAAGTTGGTATGAAATAAACTAGTAAATTATAATTCGCAAGTACAACTAAAAGTGCACACAAGTGTGACTTACCAATACCCTTGACTAGCTTTTCCTTGTATTTGACCTTGAAATGCGTGGCAAAATTTTGTGCGATGTGTCTAATGCAGTAGAGGTAGCAAGCCCAATCACCATCCATTCGCCATATTGCTGACTTTATTGGCTCGTGGCGATCGGATATCAACCCAATTCCTCCTGCTACTTCTGGTAACACTTCGCAGACCGCAGACAAGAAAAAGTGTCAGGCATTTGCTATTTCACCCTCAACAATTGCAAAAGCAATGGGCAATATATTCTGGTCGCAGTCTTGTGTGAATGTCATCAATAAAACACCCTTGTATTGCCCATACAAGTATGTTCCATCAACCTAGATCATTGGTTTGCAGTAACTGAATGCCTTAATACAGGGCCCAAAACTCCAACACGCATGTCGACAAATTTCAACGCCTGTCTGCAATGATCCATCAGCATTGCAAGCATCAATAGTGTCCATTTCAACTACGCACGAATCATCAAAATGCTTCAATGCAAGCAACCAATACAGCAACTCATTGCACGAATTTTTCCAATTGACATACACTTCTGCAATTGCTTTTTGTTTTGCTAGCCATGTCTTGCGGTATGAAGGCCAATATCTGTGTCGGTCCATGACACTTGCCTGGATGGATTTTATTGGCATCTTTGACATTGTTTGTATCTGCGCCAAAATCATCCCAGCAATGTGGTCAGAGGTTAGCTTGGAGTGATCTCGGGTAAGTGCTGAGGCAACACAAGTGTGCTGACCATTGTACTTGGTAACTTCCTAGAAGTAATTGTTCTTTTTCAGCGTTGCCCTGATAAGCCATTGACGCCCATTGCCAAAGTATTTGCATTTGCAATAGTATGTCATCAGCTTTGACTCTTTCACTTTATAATCTGCCCCAGTACGCATGCAATGGTTTGCAACAGCTACTTTGATTGCATCTTTATCATTGAAGATTCTCCCTTTGTAGAGATCACCCGTTGCAACATAATCATTTTTCATGTCTCCAAATATTGCACGCATACCGTCAACATCGAAGGTGCGTAAGAAAGGCGGTGGACCATGTGATTGTTCATCATATTCGTTATCTATAATTTTTAATATCCACAATCACAAAAATTAATTATACAATAATTTTAATAACCAACCAAATTTAATAACATCTTAAAATTTAACTCTTACAAATAGCAAAAACATTTTTTCTGAATTACAAATCTAAAATTAATTATGGAATTATAAATCTAAAATTAAGTTGAATAAAAAATAAAAATAACAGATATTTTTTGTTGCCCAATTTCTTATCAGTTAACAGAGATTTTTTTTCCCAATACATAAGATCCTCTACACGAGGCGAGCATAAAGCATACTTTTCCATCTCTGTTAATTTTAAATTAATTATACAATTATAAATCTAAAATTAATTATAAAAATATAAATCTAAATTAATTATTTTCGTAAACACATTAATTAAAACTTGATTCCAAAAATTAAATAAAAATAACAAATATTTTTTATTACCTAATTTCTTATTAGTTGATAGAGGTTTTTTTCCTGATATATGTAATACCCGTGTTCACCACCTACGCAATCGTCGTAAACACTGCTTACAGGGTTATTATCTTCATGGTGGGTTACTTCTAGCCCCTACTTTTAGCTTGACAATTATTCCTTACCCAAAAGTATGGACCATTTTGAAAAAATTTCCCTTTTTCTTTACCCAATCATAACTAAGAGCCATGTGTGATCAAGAAACGTATATATACTGTTAAGAATAATATATATTATGTTTGATTTGATTTGATTTGATTTGATTGTGATTTATTCTTTGTCGTTGTGTTTTCAGCCTATGAATAGGCTCACCTTCTATTGTAAATTAACTCAGACAACTCTCATATACCGTTATTTCTTGTTCTCTGTATTTTCTTTGTAGTCTTTGTTATGTCCATTTACTAGTTTCAATCAAGATGTTTAACATATACAAACGCTAGCGTCTCAAGCAACTTGGGTGATAACCCAAATAGAACACGAAGAGTATATGTATATACAGATACAAGCACAAGGTCCAGCACATAATTACACATATGTTTACTAATACTTATTACACAAAATTTATATAAAAGTCAATGGCCTATCTAGACCACATACATTGTACAAAACATTGATCGCCCTAACGCGACAATAGACATCCTACTGTTGCTCTGGAATTGTCCTGCCGTAGTCCATCCATCGTCCTACCACGTATCGGCCTCGTCGATGTACTCGTTGTATACGCCTGGAACCATAAATAAGTGGGAGTAAGAACGCTTCGTTTTCAATGGGCATCCTCCGGGTATATCTAGTCGTTTACACCTCAGTTATGATTCCGCCGCTCACGGGGTCTATAGGTGGCATAGTTATACTAAATCCCTATTAGTTATTAATATTCGTGCTACTCCTGAACAACTTTTTACTTTTCCTGAAATCGACACTGTGCTAGCTGATTTTAGGTTTCTGCAACTTAAAAAAAACCTGAAATCGGTACTAATTGTGCCGATTTAAGGCACTAGAAATTTTAAAGATGAGTCATATTTAAGTGTTTTCTATATATGAAAATAATGTATATGTCTTAACCCCTGAATGAGATAGGAGACAAAATTTTACCCAATAATAACTTATTGCCATGTAAAAGAAAATATAAGTCACCAACCAATAATGAATGATTTGGTAGCAAAAATCTAGGTGAATTAATAAAATATAAAATAAAGGCTTAAATACATTTTTAGTCCCTGTAAAATCAAAAAGTTTGTACTGGGTCCCTGAAATTTTTTTCATTAGGATTTAGTCCATTAAAAAAATTGTTTATTTTTAGTCCCTGCCGTTAGTTGGGGACGATTCTCGCTGACGTGACTGTTAATTTTGCCATATGGCAAAATTCATTTTTAATATCCAGCCCAACCCAAATGTCTGACTCAACCCGGTTTAAAATAAAAAAATGAAAAAATGAAGAAAAAAAACCTAGCATCTTCTCCTTCTCCCCAAGCCCTTATCACCTGAAAAAAATGGAAAAATCCTTCTCTGCTTCCCCAAAACCTTTCTTTTCTCTTTCTCACTTTGTTGATTTCGTATATAAGATTCTAAGACCCAATGGATTCAACTGGTAACGACCAATTCTTTGGTGGCAGAGAACCCTTCCCCTGTAGAGAACAACAAGAACAACATGAACAACAACAACAACATCATCGTGAGGAGGAGGAAGAAGAAGAACGTGAATATCAGCAACACCACAATTCTTAGCCTTTTACTGGCGATGGTCCCAGCCTTAGGTTTACTCTACCCGATAATTTGTAGAAAGATATTCACAGGTGGTTTAGCAAGATACTACCATAAGTTAGTGCTTTTGTCTATTATTTATGAATCCTATGTACTGTTAGGGTTCCAAATTATAACATCTCGTTTTTCCCTTAGTAAATATTTCATGAATTAAATAAGTGGAACAAGCTCTCCCACGAGTTTCTTGGTTAAAAGTGTCTGTAAAAATAATTCTACTCGTTTTCTTAAAATTCTGCAGACACTAGAATAGATCATTTTCGTAAAAGGTACGGCTACAGACAAGAATTTACAAACACCTCAAATGAACCTAGATTATTACTTATAAAAATTAGGGGATCACAAGGACGTGATCGAAACATTTTTAGAACAGCCGTACGCGAAGTACCGGGACTGGAAACGATAAACTTGATTAAAATTGATCTGCCAAGAATGGCCCTAGTGTGGTCAAGGAGTCAAAATGTGTGGTGAGTCATATGGTGACTCATGACAATGACATAAAGGTTTATGACTCATAAGGGCAATTTAGAAATTTTAACCCCAAGGGAATTTTTGGAAGAAGAATTTAGTGGGTTTGCCTATAAATAGGGCCATGAGATCTTCAAATTCAAGAAGACATAGGAAGCTTGCCAAAACTCTGCCAGTTTGCACACTCTGCCGTTACTCCGTCAAACTACAGATACAATAGTTTTCTGCTTAACCTAAACCCTAACTCTCCATAATCTTCTCTCTAGAAACCATTCCTCAGTTCCTTGAGTAAAACCTTCTATCCCTAACCTTTAAGAATTCTCTCGGTAGCAAGGAGCACAAGTTACCAGACTCTCAGAGTTTCTGCAGAACTTGTGAAGAATTAGTCTCCAAGTGGGTAAACCGACTTATCCACTGTCTATGTGGTTCTATGCTAGATGATATATGCGTTTAGGATGCTTTTTATGTGACTTTGAATTATATATGTGTTGTTGGAATTTGTCTGGAATTGCTGGTGTTATTTGTGACTCTGACAGAAATTAGGAAAGCCTAAGTTGTAAATGGGGCTATATCACGTTTTTGAAAGGAACTGTATGCTGGGATTTTTATCATAAAAAAATAATGTCATTTTTGAGTTCTACACAAAAAATTGAGTGGGGATGTCAAGTTTTATGATTTTTGGAGTCCTCATTGAATTTCTCAGCAAACAGACAGAAAACGGTGTTTTTAAGAAAAAAGGGCAAAATGAGAATTTTGAAAGTTAGGACTGAAAAACTGGGTTTATTTTCAAAAAATATGGGTTTAGAACTATCAAAACCTTAAGGGTAAGTCTTGAGTCCATCAGGTTTTGAGAACTAAAATTCCAAAGAAAACAGGGTTTTAAGGGCGAAAAACAGCATTTTTGGGAAAGATGGTAAAACAGTAATTTCGTGAACCTATGGTTGAAATCTGAATTTCAAAGTATGAAAAGTGATCTTAGAGCTATCAAAAACCTTGGGGTAAGGTCTTGAACCTCTCCGGTTTCTGATCACTAACTTATGACAGAAAGCAGACGTTTTCAGAAAAGCACTGGTACACGTTAGTTTCCAACTATGCTCATGATTATGTTTTATGTGGGCTATCTTAGGTTTTATGACATGATGAAATCCTTGATGAACTGCAATTGCTTATGTTTGAATATGGAAACTTATGCATGCTTTGTGGTTTATGGAATAAATGATTGGATATGTTATGTTAGGTTTTAGTAAGTGAAAGTATGTTCCTGTGCTTATAAGAACATGATAATGAATGAATGATATATGATTATATATGTGAATGTTGTATGAGATGTAGAATAATGTTTAGATGGTCAGAGCATTCGACCATAGAAGAGTCGAGGTACTAAGACACCAGGCCACAGTAGAGTCTGAGTGTAGTGGGGTTCCCAGCCACAGAAGAGTCAGGGATACATTAGAGATGAGCCGAGTCCGAGGAGTTCTCTCGACCACGATAGATTCGGAGAGTCCCTTGGCCACAGGAGAGTCCGAGGAGGTCCAGCCACAGCAGAGTTTGGAACGTTCTAAGGACGAGGCAAGTCTCGCAAAGTTTCGTGAATAGCAAGTCCAAAAAGTTCTCCAGACCACAGTAGAGTCTGAGAGTCCCTTGACCACAGAAGAGTCCGGGGAGTTTCAGTCACAACAGAGTTTGAAATGCTCAAAGGACAAGGCAGGGTCCTCCTAACCACAATAGAGTTGGGATGATCATGATGATTTACGGTTAGAAGAGTTTGGGAACCACTCCTATCCCTCATGCATAAGAAGGAACGATATATATGGAACGAAGACGAATGAGGCATATGAGAAATGAATGATGTATGTATAAACGAGAACTTGTTCCCTAAGAGTGAGACAAGAGAACATATGACATAGATAAGGAAAGATTAGGTTCCCTCAGTCACCTAGTAATGTAGGTAGGTGCTCAGGACTAAGATGAATATTAATAACTAGTATGAATGTAGTATAACTGTGACATCTAGAGATCCCTGAGCGGCGAAATCATAATTGAGAATGAAATGAATTACGATGACTAAAGTTTCCCACTGAGAACACAGAGTTCTCACACGCTCCTTTATGGTTCTAGGTAGGCACAACAAGAACGCCAGCACGATACGTGGAGAAGCAGACTTGAAGAAGATGAACGGAGGAATAGGATAGCAAGGGCTTGATTAAAGAGGTTACGATCAACCCCTAGGTAGTATGGTTTATGTTTTGCACTACTGTGAGAAAGTACATGTATGTATTAACTATGATACTACCTATGTAAATGATGGTGAATTTTATGCTATGGACCACTTGTCTGCTTATTGTTTGACGTTATTATGTTGGAATAGTTATCTGTTAAGTATAAAGCTTTAACGCTTGCATTATAAATTCTATCTGACGCGAGACTCATAAAAAGTTTCAAAATGGTCCATATTTTCAAGTATAAGATAATTGTGAACTTTTAAGTAGGGGCTAAAAGTAACCTCAACCAAAACAGATAACAACCTAGTGAGCATTGTTTGCGATGTACACGTAATCAGCTAGATAGGGTGTTTCACAAACCCTGTATTGTGTGCATATCTATAGGTTAGTGCTATGTGCATTGGTTTTTAATTTTCTTTCTTTCTTTACAATTTGAGGTGTGTTGTGTTTGGTTTTGCAGCTCGATTTGACAAGCACTTTGGCAAGTATGGAGAGATTACAGGTTTTGTCATTATAAAGGACTGTAAGACCGGGTAGCCTCAAGGATTTGATAGCTTTGGTGGTGGTGGTGGTGGTGGTGGTGTTGGTGATGGTGATGGTGCTTCTGGTGGATTAAAGATGGAAGTTGGAGCGGGGGTGTTTGATTGAAATCGGAAGACATTGATGTATTGTTGTATAGATTTGTCTTCTTTTTTTAGATCTGTATTTCCTTTTTTTTTTTAAGTGGTGAGAGCTTAGGGGAGAAGGAGAAGATGCTGGGTTTTTTTTTTAAAAAATCGGACAACAAAATTAACTGTTACGTTAGCGAGAATCGTCGCCAACTAATAGCAGGAACTAAAAATAAATAATTTTTTTTTAAAGGACTAAATTCTAACAAAAAAATTTATAGAAACCAAACACAAACTTTTCAATTTTACAATGTCTAAAAATGTATTTAAGCCTAAAATAAATAAATAAATAAACAAATTTGATCAGACATCATAAGCGATAAAAGTTTCATGGGGCAAAATTTTTTGGAGGAAACCAAAAATCATCACAACATACCAATTCCACTATTGCTTGAACCCTCTTATATATAAATCAATTTGAAAACTTGTCAATTGGTTGTTTGTGTAGGTTTATTTGTTACTAGTATTTAAACTTCCGCCGTTGCACGGGGTTGAACTATTATAATGCACATAACAGTGTATGTTTATTTAGAAAAATAAAATATCAATTGTAGTAGTTAAATTAGGACAAAATACGATTAAGATAAATCGACATTAAGAATTTATTACATTACAACGAAAATTGAAACGAATTTGACAAAACAAATTGTGATGTATTTGAAGTTGTTAGGCACTATGGTTGAACGGTGTCAAGGCAAACCAAACAATAGAGAAATCAGAGAAAATAAAGATTATATTATTCAGAATGTTGTGTTTACCAAGTATGAAGATGATACGTTTATTTATATGCTGAAAATAAGATAAATATAACTATAATAAACTTAACAGGAAAAATATGTAAATATCTTAATAGATAAAATAGGTAAATATCTTAATTTATTTTTAACATCCTCCTTTAAAGTAAAGTTTATCGAGCTTTAAGCTTGTCACAATTAAATGACTATAGTGTTTGCATGAAAGCAAATAGTCTGCACGGAAGCGGATGTGGCAAGGTTGCATAGAAGCGGGCGTATTGAGTCTGCACGAAAGTGGACATGTCGAGTCTAAACGGAAATAGATGTGTCGAGTTTGCACATAAATGGACATGTTGAGTTTGCATAGAAGCAGAAACAATGAGTTAAAGGCAACAAGTAAAGACCTAGGCGAAATTAGTATAGATAACAAGCTGGGCGGAACCAACAGAGACAATAAGTAGTTGAGTAGAACCAGCAAGAGCAACGAGTGGTTGAGCGTAAATAGCAAAGGGTAATGAGTTGGGTGAAACCAACTAAGGCAACAATGAGCTGGGTGGAATCAGCTAAGGCAATGGGTTGGGTGGAACCAAACAAGGCAACATCGAGGCTACGGGGAGGCAGCAAAGGCAACAAGTGTCGGTTGTGTCATTAACAGAGGTCGGTAAGTTTGTGAATCAGAGATGGTAGTGGAGAAATATATATGGTGAGCGGAACAGAAATGGAGAGAGACTAAGATATGGACAACGGAAGCGTAAAAGGAGTTAAAGATGGGTACCATAACTCTGATACCATGTAAAGTATTGATGAACAAGGATTGAGGCACACTAGATCACAGAGAAACCAGAGAAAATAAGGATTATATTATTCATAATATTTGTTTACCGAGTACAAAGATGACATATCTATTTATAGGCTAAAAATAAGATAAAGGTAATTATAATAAACTTAACATGTAAGATAGGTAAATATTTAAACAGACAAGATAAGAAATACCTTAATTTATTCTTAATAGAAATAATCCTCACATATGGAATATGAAAATGATCATTTACATCATGCTCTTGAAGAGGTACTAATAGCTTACATGCTGATATGAACATAAGATTACTTACATTAAAAGGTTCCTATGTCATGCAACTTCATACAACTTTCTATCCATGAAAAATGTTAAATAACATCTGCAGAAACATTACATAATAATAATAAAAAATAAATGTAGTTCATCAATAACATGTAAATACATTTAAAATAAGGCTTATAAAACTCACTTTTTTTAGTTATAAATGTACATGAAAAATTATTGGTGAGTCTATTTTAGCTTTTTAAAAAAGTGATTAAGAAATTGATTTTTGATGTAGAACCCAAAATGTTTAAAACAAATTTTTCTAATAATTTATTCAGTTTAATTTCTTAAAAAATTGAAAATAGATTTTATTGAAATTTAGTTATTTTAAAAAAGTAATGCAAATATACAATAACTAATTATTTCAATAAAAAAGGGATTATTTTAATAAATGAGCTAAAACAAATGCACCTTATACAAGAATTTGTACTCAATATTCTTTGCGACATACTATTGTAACATCCCGTTTTTTTCTCAGTAAATATTTTGAATAATAAATAAATATGTGAGTAATTTAATTAGACTAGAAATGTTAAATCCCCCATTTTATTTCCCAAAAATGCCAATTAAGGTAATAGTTCGCGGTCTCGTGAAATTTCGCAAGATCTGGATTAATTATCTTTCATTGTCGGGATTTAATCACGTACCAAAGGTATCCGTAAAGTACACTTTTATGAAAATAAATTTATGAATACCTTTGATTGACATAAATTTCTCATTAGAAAAATTAGTAGATCAATATGATGTGTTCGGATAATTTTTAGGACACCCGTGCACGAAAAGTTAACGATCAAACACGATCGAAAACACACATGGAAATTAACATACACACACAGCCATATTGCTAGAAGAATCACGGCCACCTTGCAAGTCACCTTGCATGGTCAAAAGTTTCAAAACAATCATGAGGTATATGAGTCATATGGTGATGTCATGACTTACCTCATTAATTAATTTAATTTTCACTTAAATTTTGCCTCCAAATTTGGAAGACAAGGTCAGCCCCAAGAGGCTATAAATAGCCCACCATTGTCTTCAATTTTCACATGCAAGTGTTCCCATAAGCATGTTTCGCTCACACACTTTGTCGTTACACCAACGAAGCAGAAACACTGAACCTCATTATCCAAGCCATACCACGATTTTCCCATAGTTTCTCACCACCTTGTCCTCTTAAATTTCCCTTGTTCCCCTAAGGAAAACCCTAGCCTACATACCCTATAACTAGTTTCGTAGCAAGTCAAGTGCGAGCACTCGAGACACCAGGGCTCTCTACGACTTCTACGCAAGGTTTTTCGGAACCACTTGGAAACGTTTCAACAAGTGGGTAAACTTGGCAAGATCACTACCTTATTGATTTATATGTGTTTCTTGTTATGTGTATGTTGTTAAAATTGTAGTTATTTGCCAGGAAAATTGCTGGTGTTTATCTGTGACTCAGTCAGGATTTAGGTTTGAAATAGAAAAAGAGTAAGTTTGAGTATCAACTATGGGCTGAGATTTTTATCATGAAAAACTAACATCATTTTTGGAATCTACACGAAAAATCTAGTGGGGCTGTTAATTTTTATGATTTTTGGAGCCCCCGACAAATTTCTCAAGCAAAACGAGTAAAACGACGTTTTCAGGTGAGCAAGGGCAAAATGGGAATTTCGGAGAAATGGACTGAAAATATGGGTTGGTTTTCATGAAAAATGTGTTTAAAGCTATCAAAAACCTTAGGGTCAAGTCTTGAGCCCTTCGGGTTTTTGATAACTAAAATTCCGAAGAAAATTGCTTTACGGGTAAAAAATGCCGTTTTGGGCAAAAAAGGCAAAATTGTAATTCCAAAATCTTGGGTTCAAAATCTGGGTTTACAGGTGTGAAAAATGAGCTTAGAACTATTAAAAACCTTGGAGTGAAGTCTTGGGCCCTTTGGGTTTTTGATAACTAAAATTCTGACAAAAATCGGAAAAAACACTGGTACACCGTAACTTTTAGGTTAGGGTAGTTGTTATGCTCTGTATGTTATATTTTATTATCGTGCATCATGAGGAAATGGGTTGTCATTATAATGTTAGGACAACCTTAGATAACTAGACAGACAATCATGTAACTAAAAAAAAATCATAATTGAACATAGGGAACAAATTAAGATCTTAAGAAGGTTCCAACCACAATAGGCTCGGAATACCTTAAAGATATATACTTAGTTATATGAATAGGGAAATCCCCTCTCTTGGCACATCTACAGATAAGCCCCTCACCAATCTGGCAAGATGGATTGGTTAATGATTTAAACGCAAGCTTAGACCTGATCTTATATCAAAGTCAAGATGAAAAGATGAATATACAAAGAAGTGACGTCACAAACAAGTCAGAATTGCCCAAGAGCGCATAAAGGGCCCAAAGAATGTTAAGAAAGTACGAGTCCACTCCTGGTAACGCTGTTAGGGCGGCCCCTCACCATCCTATAAGTCGAATGGTTATTCCCTATTAATGGTCAATGAAGTATGCTAAATGCATCCATGGTTCGCTACCACTAAGGTAATAGCGCTGCCTGGTCGTCATCAATACGTAAATAGAAGTAGGTTGTAACCGAACAAGGATGACAGTCTCAAGGTTTACAAAGGAGAATGATGGACATAAAAACAGAAAAAAAGGATGTTGCCCCGATGGAAAGTACCTGACATGGCACATAAGAGAACTCCCAAATCCCTTCACGCATGCTATATGTGATGTATATGATGATTATATATCTATATGATAAGGCAACGTCAAGTGACGAAGGTTTCACAAGACAACCTCTATAAGGTTATGCGATAGGAGAGTACGTGATACGATGTCACGATTACTCAAGCCATTAAGATTAGTAAGCACAATAAGTTTTCCTATTTTAAGTAATGCAAAGACTAGTATTCCCGATCACCTAGTAAATTAGATAAAGTTACTCAGGACTAGCATGGACAATAATAATTAGTAGGGATTTTAGTAGACTTTGACACCTAGAGATCTCCTGAGTGACCTGGATCATAAATGAAGCAAAAATGGATAGTTATGCCCTAAGAATCCCACTGAGGACGCAACGTTCTCATCCCCCACTCGTTTATGATTCCAGGAGAGAATGAAGAGTACGTCGAAGCAGAGTAGGCATCACCGTACAAGTGAAGACCTTGGCATCAAGAAGTTTCGGGGAAAGTAGCAGAGCAATAGTGTTTACCTTCACATCAAGATGTGTGTTGTATTTTGTATTAGCTAAAGGGATTAGACATGCCCTTAGCTCTTATGTGAATTAGATGTATTATGTATTAGTACAATCAATGTGTAACTATTTTTGGACCTACATGGATGAATATTTTGCTCTCTATGAATTTGTTGTGAACATGTGTCAATTGGGTCGTTAAGCGCTTAAGTCTCTTAGACTCTATTGCTTGTGTATATATGTATGACTTATTGATCTCGCATGGCTCATATTTTATGTTTTAATAAATAAAGGAATTTTTTTTAAAATTGGTCCATATTTTCAATAAGAGAATATTTTCAAAGATAAATATGGGGCTAGAAGTATCCCAACCAAAACAGTTAACAACCTTGTGAGCATTGTTTACGACAATAGCGTAAGCAGTTAGCAGGGGTGTTACAACTATCATGCTGCTAAACACTATCATAGTCCTTCAAAGGCGCTACCTCCATCACAAAATCTTGCTCCAACCACAAACGACCATCATCAATTGCTCTGGAGCGCCCCTCGCAACAACCACAACTAACCCATCACTCCTTGCAGCACATTGTGTCTCTTCTAAAGAACAATGGGTTTATATGATCAAGACCCACTCTGATGGCTCTGTTGAATGATAAAAAGCTCGCTTGGTTACTCAGGGATTTACTCAAGCATATGGCATCGACTATGAGGAAACATTTGCCCCTATTGCCTGCATTACCTCTATACGTGCTCTCTTAGCAAGTGCAACCATTCAAAAAGTGACTCTTAGCCAAATGGATGTGAAAAATGTCTTCCTTAATGGTGGCTTAGAGGAAGAAGTCTATATGAAACCTCCTTAAGGCTACACTTGTCCACCAAACAAGGTTTGTCTTCTCCGTAAGGCTTTATATGGTCTTAAGCAGGCTCCTCATGCTTGGTTTGCCAAATTTAGTTCTATTGTTAGTCAACTTGGGTTCACTTCCAATCCACACGACTCTGCTCTCTTTATCCGTCAAATAAATCAAGGCTCTGTGTTACTATTACTTTATGTTGATGACATGATTATTACTGGAGATGACATCTCAGGCATCGTTGATCTTAAAGCATCCTTGAGCCGCCACTTTGAAATGAAGGACCTTGGCCCTCTCAGTCATTTTCTAGGTCTTGAAGTTCTTTCCTCTACTGATGGTATCTGTCTAGCTCAGGCCAAGTATGTATCTGATCTTATTGCTCGAGCTGATCTCACAGATAGTCACACAAAACCCAATCCTCTAAAACCTAATGTTCGCTTTACACCTATGGATGGAACCGTACTTGATAATCCCACTCTATACAGACAGTTTGTTGGTAGCTTGATCTACCTAGTTGTTACTCGCCCTGACATTTCATATGCAGTGTACTTGGTCAGTCAATTTATGACCGTGTTGAAAGTTTATTTTACCTACCTGACCACTTTCAAATCCCAAAGGGATTCAATTGCAGTATAGTCATATCCACAGGGAGTTGTGAATATAAAGCCGTTCTTAAGTTTCGCTAAATAAACAAGATGGTCGGTTGGTTTGTGAATTATTTTTGAAAGAAAATAAATTAAAACAAGCGATAAAATGAAACTAAATGAAAATCGGATAAGAAAGCTTGCTGGGAATTAACTTGTACTACAACTTTCATAGATCCATTAACTTAATGCATATGAACTATCAAACTCTTGATTTCCTTGCTACCAGTTCTTATCTTACTCATCTCTCTCGAGCACGGAAATTCGATTCCTGATATTAACTGTTGATCTCACGCACACTTAATAACACAAATCGTAGTAGTTTCGGATGTTAAAACTACCTATATGCCAAACTCTCTCTCGAGCAGTTTGGAAGTATCAGATGAATCAATCTGGATCTGACTCAATGATGTCGTTCTCGCACACAAAATAAATCTTAAATCAAGTTATAGTTGATCAGGATAAAACAAGCATTAATCAAATCATGCAAAACCATGGAGTTTAATAGCTTCATATGTAAAAGAGTTAAGATAGATACATTCGAATCGTATTACTCATCAATTCCTAACAATAAGAGGATTAGTTATCCATGGCCATGGAAGTTTTCCATCTTACAAGAAGAAATCAAAGGTGCAAGATGATTGACGCTCACCATGACAGCGATTCCACGCCACGGTGAGTGTCGACCTTAGTGTGCTCCTTAGACGACTCCTTAGTTCTCCTTTTCTATCTTCAATTTAGGGTCCCCTTTTCTGAATGAGTTCACTTCCCTTTTATAGAAAAAATCTTGCACAGATCGTTGAGCAGGTTGCAGGGGTCGCTAAGCGGATTAGGCGATTTAGGTTTCTGCACCTTGAAGTTCTTTCATCCTTAAGTTTTATTCACCATAACAAATGTCGCTCAATGGCCTTGAGGAGGCGCTGAGCGGCCAGAAACTTCACTTTTCCTTCTGTTCTTCTCGCCTTGTAGTCCCTTTAATCCATGCCTCTTACCTATATGGAAAATTGACAAGAAATGCATCATTTTACACATATATACATCCATTCTTTAAAACTTGATAAAATCATACAAAAATGGGGAAATTGGCTTGTAAATTCATATTGAACAATCCATATAAGTGTCATTTTAACCTATAAAAATACCAAAATATGACACTTATCATACCACTCCATGATCTACTCATTATGTTACAGTTCTTCGCATTCTCCACTATGTCAAAGGAACATTATTTCATGGGCTCCACTTCTCTGCCCATTCTTCATTAACCCTTCGCACCTACTCTAATGCTGATTGGGGTAGTGATCATACTGATCGTCGTTCTACCATAGGTTATTGGATCTTCCTCAGTGACTCCCTTATCTCATGGGGAAGCAAGAAACAAACATTGACTGTCCGCTCTAGTACTGAGGTTGAATATCGAACTCTTGCCGACACCACTTCTGAGCTCCTTTGGTTATGTTGACTCCTTGATGATCTAGGCATCTCTCAATCCTCTACTGCTGATATAGATTGTGATAATCGAAGCGTTATTCAAATTGCTCACAATGATGTCTTCCATGAGTGCATCAAACACATTGAGATTGATTGTCACTTCATTCACCAACACATTTTGCATGGTGCCCTTCGCCTCATCTCAATTGGGACTCTTGACCAACCCGCTGGCATATTCACTAAAGCACATCATCTTGGTCACTTCCACACTTTGATCTCTAAACTCAAGTCAGTCTCATCAAAGACTATTTGAGTTTGAGGGGGATGTTAATGATATGATTAATATGATTTGATTATAATTTTGATCTTGTAAATATTTGATTGTTTGTATTTTGATTTTTAGCCGTTGGATTTCTATTGAAAGCTTTTTACACTCTCGTTGTTTATATATATATATATATATCCTTCTTTACAGTTTTCAAATCCTCAAGGGATTCAATTACAGTATAGTCGGGTATAGTCGTATCCACAGGGAGTTGAATAAAGTCATTCTTGAGTTTGTTAATTAAACAACATGGTGGATGATTTATAAATTTAGTTTTAAAATGACTAAAGTAAAACAAAAGTTAAAATGACACCGAGTGAAAACCAGATAGGAAAGCTTGTTGGGAATTAACTCGTAATACAATTTTCATGTATCCATTAACTCAACGCATATGAATTATCAATTCCTTTGATTCCTCGCCATCAGTTCTTATCTTATTCATCTCTTTCAAGCATGAAAAGATCACTCGGTTTCCTTTGTCATTTTGTCAATCTCTTGCACAAACTAACAAAGCAACCCGATATATGATTTCAGGTGTTAAAACGGCTAACAACCCTAACTCTATTTCTAGCAATTAGGAATATTAGATGATTTGATCTAGTTCCAACTTAATGAATGCAGTTCTCATTCACAAACAATCAAGTTTCAAGTCATGCTTTAGGTAGCTAAGTTAAAACAAGCATTAAGTACAAGATCAATCATGCAAATCGTGGAATATTATAGATTCATATATAAAAGAGTTAAATAGATACAATCAAACCATAATACTTGTCAAAATCCCAACAACAATAGGATTATAAATCCATCTTACAAGAAGAAATCAAAGAACAAAGTGATGGATGCTCACCATAACACGTTCTCACGCTGCCATGGTGAATGCTACCGTGCTCCTCGACTTTTCTTGGCTTCCTTCTCTGCTTCTCCTCTCGGTCTCCTTGCTCTCTATATGTGTGTTTTGTGTTGAATTCTGGTGAAGCTCTCAAATTTGTTGACGCTCATGTCCTTTTATAGGGAAATTCTGCTTTGGCCACTAAGCAGTTTGCCTAGGTCACTGGTTGAGTTTTCTTGGGCATGAAGCTTTGTCAGTTTAAAAAGGAGGCTTAACCCTATCTATCAAAGTGCTGAGCAGACTGCAGGAGGCGCTAAGGGGATTGCAAGGAGTTTCGGAATTGCTTCACCCTTAAGTTACTTCACTCTTATGCAATTCCATTTGGGCAGAGGGCGTTGAACTTTCATAAGATGGCACTGAGCGGCCTAAAGTCTTCTTTATCCTTTAATTCTTTTCGCCTTGTATTTCCTTTGCTCCATGCCTCTTACCTCTGTGGGATTTTAACAAAAAATTCTTCATTCTACAAAATAAGTATCGATTCTTTTAACTACACTAAATTTATACAAAAGTGGGAAATTAGTTAGTGAATCAATATAAAATAATGCAGATAAGTGTCATTTTAACCTATGAATATACCAAAATATGACATTTATCAATTTTCATCCTATAAATAGGCTCACCATCCATTGTAAATGATACACTCAGTTATACAAATATATTACTCTCCACTGCTCTTGTTATTTCTTCACATGTAAAATGTGGTTAAATACAATTTAGTAGTATGACTATATGAATTTTCAATTTTACCCTCACCACACTCATCTCTCCTCACATTCTTCTATATTGCCGTTATCTCAGTATTGACGATCACCCACCTTATTCTGCCACCATGCTCATCTACAAGAATAGAAAAACCCTTCCTCCAACACTATCCTAAAGCTACAATCCCCCTCAATGGAACAAAAAATACCAAAGCCATTAACAAATGAAAAACCCATTTAAAAATTAAAAGAAAAAAGAAAAACATCGAAGAAGAATAAAACAACAAAACAAATTTAAGATCCACAAGAGTTTCAAATTCCTGACACAATTGTGTGAAATGAAATCTACAATAAGGGATTCTAGAGGAACCAATACAAGAAGCTTCATCGAAGAGGGAGATGGAAGGTTCTTCTAAGAGTGTGGGATTGAATGATCTAAGATCTAGATGTGGGTGTGGTTTTGTGGTGGTGACTAAAGAAATAGCAACATTGGGAGGATGACGACATCAAAGGGTCTTATATCTAACAAGGGTTGGGCTTGGTGAGTGGAGAATTGGCGGCAAAGCATGTTCATCACTGTAACAGCAACACTACCGTTCTCCTATTGTTCAAGAGATCTGTCGTCGTAGCCACTTTGGTACGAGACTATACAATGGAGCTCCATTAAGCACGATGTGTTAGTCATGACATCGAAATCTGTTGTAAGGGGGATGGAGGAAATTGATGGGTACAAAGAATAATTGATGTTGTTGTTGACGATTTCCCAAGTCAACAAAGTGATGATGAATATGTGAAGGCGGCTTCGAAGCTCTAGATCTGGTCGTTGGACTTGTTCCGAAGATGACAATGACATCATTTATGACCTAAATGATGTTAGATTAGGAAAGCTTGCATAACTTTGGATAAGGATCTTCTCGGTGAGGATGGGGGAGGAGGTGCAAAGGTTATGCATACAATTTCAATTTTGGAATAAAGAAAAATATCATATCTAAAAAAAATTAAGGGCACTATGAGTTTGGGAGGTGAGATATGGAATAGATGGAAAGGAGGAGGAGAGGAGGATACAAATGTCCAATAAAAGTAATGTTCTTATGAGCTATGGTACACCATTTTCTTTATAATAAGGTGCATGGCACACCATTATATGTTAGGTGCATATTAGCCTTTGCCATTTAGAAATGATATAGGTAAATAGGGTCTATGCCAAATCCAACCATATGACATGTTAGTTCATTTATTAACAATTAGTTCAAATTGATTTCTAATGAAATTTGAAAATAAGACAAATTAGTCCATGAAAATTTACAAACAGTTCATATTTATCATTGATGAAAGGAAAAAAATAAGAGACCAATTTCTCCTATATATATTGTTTGGGCCAATTTGAGTTACTTAATTGTGAGAGACTATCATGGTTGAATATTGTTGGTAGGGAGCAGTTCGGGAGTTTTAGGGGTGTAAGCGGATCAAATTAATCTAGTGAACTCATTCAAAATAAATCATTTGAATTGGTCCCATTCGATTTGAACATTTGGGTAATCAATTCATTTTAAAGGTGGAATCAAAACAAACCAAACCACTTATTATTAGTTCATTTTTAGATTTATGTTTTTTCAACTTATCACCCAAACACCTAACCTGATCACTCGATCAATTAATCTTTTTATATTTATTTCTTGTTTTTCAAAGTTTTACACTAAAATTTTAGTGATAAAGTCGTTGTTTATTTTCATCATACATATATTTTTGATGAATTTATGTATTTACACTATTATTGAGTACATCCTAATTAAACTTTACTTTTACACTATTTTTTTTTTGTTGTTATAAAAATAAAAACATATAACAAATGTAATTCTTTATTTTTTACTTTAACCGAATCACCTAAATCAAACCAACCTACATGTGATCATATCGGTTCAGTTTGGATTTGTCATTTTTTTTAAAAAAAAAAGACATCGAATACAAACCAATTAAATATTATTGATACAAATTTATTTTTCATTGAATTTCGAACAAAATCAACCTATTTGCAACCTACATAGCTTATTTTATGAAAAAAAAAAAACAACTTGTTTGGTGCAAAATTTAAGAGAAATCAAATTTGGATTTACTCTAACTTTAATTTTAATGTATTTATCAATTATCAATGTTAATTTTTTTTTATATAATGCATTAATTATGTATTCCACATTAAAAATATGGTTATTCCTTTGGTAACAAAGTTTTTATGACTCATTATTATTGCATTAAAATTATTTTTATATTATTTAACTCAGATTATTATTCCCAGATTATTTGACTCGTATTTTCCATATTTGATGACAAAATTTTGTCTACAAGCACATTCGTAGGATCGGAAAACCTGCCAGGTGTCGCACATCTGAAGCACCACCTACAGGGTAGCAAGGGGATACGTGTATCGTCAAGAGCCCAAACCGAACACTCGAACCAGCTGTTGAGCTCGACAAAAACAGAACGGCCCAAAAACAAAACAAAAAGAGAGAAAAAAAAAAAAAAGAAGAGGAGAGAGTGGCAGTTCCCGTAATTAAATCCAAATCCGGATCCGTTTCCCTAACCTCCGCGATGCATAAACGACAGCGACGCGCCGATAAAAAGAGGGAAGAGAACCGAAAACGCCATCCAAACAGCACCTTCTCTCATTTTTAAAAGACTCGTTGTTGATTTTCTCTGCCCTTCTTTGCCCTTTTGTGCTCTCTCTCTCTCTCTCTCTCTCTTTCTCTGCGTCTTCGCGTTATCGTGCGCTTCTTCTCTCTCAGAAAATCTCATCCTCACAGTTTTGGCGTTCGATCTCACCACTGTGAGTCACCAACTCCCAAATCCCTAACCCTAATTTTTTTTTATTTTAATTAAAAAGCTTCTCTTAGATCCCTAATCGGTTCTTTAATTATCTTCGCTGTTGACATCATCGATTTTTTACCCCGTTTTGATTTCGATTTTGGAGCTCATCTTTTGGTTCTGCTGGATTTCATTTCTGTTTGATTCTCAATTTTGTACTCTTTTTTTTCTTTTGGTTATCTGATTTTATGTTCTGGTTGATCTGTTCCGTACTTCAATCTGGTTTCGGATTCTGTTTTTTTTTTTTGTGGGGGGGGATGATTCGGTGTATTTGTTTGTTAATCATATATTGCTGGACTCGGAAGACTGTTTTGGGGGGGGGGGGTATTTGTTTTTTTAGCTCGCTACCCCGTGTTATTAATTTTTTATGTTGAAATTATGCGTTTTCTACAATGCATTATTTTTTTCTTTCGTGGTATCTGTTGGTCACTGTGTTTCTGAAGTGAATGCCTTTCAGTGTAAAGAGACTGCGAACTTTATTGTTAGCTTTTTGTATTTGTTGCGTCGATGATAATTTTCGCTGTCTCAGCTGTGGTGTGGTTATTATTATTATTATTTTTTTCGGGTTTTCGAAGACATGGTTGCTTGGGTCTCTCTCTCTCTCTTTTTTTTTTTTTTTTTCCCTTTTTGAGTTCACTTGATGTGGGGCTAATCGAGCTTAAGTTATGATGCATTTTGTTTATCATTAATATAGCCATATGTAGGTGACATGTGTTGTATTGTTTACCCTATTTTCATTTAGGGTAATCATGAGTGACGAAGGAGAAAGGACTTGTCCTCTCTGCGCAGAAGAGATGGATTTGACAGATCAGCAGTTGAAACCTTGCAGATGTGGTTATGAGGTTTGATTCTATGATCTTGTCCGGCAATGATTTGGAAGTTTTTATATCATCTGTTGCAGATGGAAACTCTTTTATTTAAGGATACTTGATTTGCTTGTCAGTTCAGTTGTTCTTTGATCTACTCGACATAAGTTTTCCTTTCTCTTGATCTTTTAACATTTCTTATTTTCAAGGTTCAAGTTTTATCCGTTACTAGTCCTAATCTATTCAGCATGTAATTCTGCAAGGTGGCATTAATAGTTGAATTTAATGCTGCATTGTGGTGTTTGCTGATTTTTTTGACTTTTTTCCGTCCCACTCAGTATTGTTGAGATTGTTTACCACCAACTTTAAAGTAGATATGATATGATGGTTAGAATGAAGTGTCACTTTATATTTTGCAAATCAACTTGTTCTTGAGATATTAGTGCTGTTGTCTATGTTTGGTTTCCTGATGATTTGTCATTATTACAAAAGTTAGTTATGATGAATGTCAGTTTTATCTCTCCTTGAGTGCAGATATGTGTCTGGTGTTGGCACCACATAATGAACATGGCCGAGAAGGATGACACTGAAGGGCGATGCCCCGCATGTCGTTCTCCATATGATAAGGAAAAGATTGTTGGGATGGCTGCAAACTGTGAGAGGTAATTGTTTCTTAGTTCGTTTTACATTTTGGATAACTTATACTAAGCCAAACTTGCCCCTTTTTTTTATTGTGTATTTCACTTGTTGGTATTTTTCCTGCAGATTGGTGAATGAAATTAATATGGAGAAAAAGATGAAGAATCATAAACCAAAGTCTAAGCCATCTGATGGACGGAAGCAGCTCAGCAGTGTCCGAGTGATTCAGCGGAACCTTGTTTACATAGTTGGGTTGCCTCTCAACTTGGCGGATGAAGATGTAATTTTTTTTATCTCCTCAATTCTCGAGTACCTGAATGTTGCCTTCTCATTCTATTTTTTTTACACCCTTGGATTTTCAGTTTCTTTAATTATTTACTGCAAGATTTTTTATTTTTTTCACCATTTATGCAGTTTCTACAGCGGCGAGAGTATTTTGGTCAGTATGGGAAAGTCTTAAAAGTGTCAATGTCTAGGACGGCAGCTGGTGTCATTCAGCTGTTTCCTAACGATACATGCAGTGTGTAAGTTTTTATTCTTTTCAAGTGCGGGGTTTAGTTGTCTCCTCAATGGTAGTCTGGTTTGGCTTGCCATATTGATTGCTACTGTTAATAGGCGTTTTACTGTTTTTGAGTTGTTTTGTTTACATCAGGATGAATTATAGACAAGCTAGGAAGTCTATATATGGTTTTGGATTATTGAACAATTCTTGAGTTTTGACACACGAAGGACGTAATTTTTTTCCTTGGGAATATAAACAGTGTGAAAGACATTTATATGCATAGCTCAGGCATAAAAATTCTGACAATGGGGTTTCTGCTCCTTTCTACATTCTATTCCCTGCAATGTCAGCATGTTTCATTAACTTCATATAATACACAAATATTATTAATATCAATACTGCAGTTCCTAATTGATGGTTTTTGTTTCAGATATATTACTTATTCTAAGGAAGAAGAAGCAATTCGTTGTATTCAAAATGTACATGGATTTGTTTTGGACGGTAGACCTTTAAGGTACATACTTTTGCTATTTTCTTTCTGTGGTTGATGCATGGGATGTATGGCCTGAGTCATGCTTATTACTTGTCATTAATCTCTAAATCTCTAAATTTCAGGGCTTGTTTTGGAACCACAAAATATTGTCATGCATGGCTCCGAAATGCGGTATGAGAAATACTGTGTTTGCAAATTTTTTAATTGTGCCTTAGTTATGGTTTTAATTGTGGAGGGATCTATATGACCAGCCTTGCAGCAATCCTGATTGTCTATATCTGCATGAGGTTGGCTCTCAAGAAGATAGTTTTACAAAAGATGAAATAATTTCAGCATACACTAGGTACTTTCTTCAAAATTTTGATACGGAAATTATGATTTAGTTGAAAATAAAATCCAATATTGTTGAAATTGGATATTTGTGATGGTGTCATTCTAGCTTTTTACTGGATATAGTGAGTGAAACTGCTTTACTTGTGTTGTGCTGAAATGAAGTTGTGTTGTAGGTTCGGAACTTTGGGTGGAATTTATTCTGCCTAAATCACAGTTGTATTCTGGGTTTGTGTTTGTGGATTGTGCTTTGCAACTGAATGTAGTGCTTTGCAATAATGATATATTGACTTGCTCTCTTGTTTTGAAGAAGTCGAGTTCAGCAAATCACTGGTGCTACAAACAACATGCAACGGAGGTCAGGGAGTGTATTACCTCATCCTGTGGATGATAGCATGAATAATTCTTCAGCAAAGCCCATTGAAAAAAATGTGCCAAGCGTAAGGTTTTTTTTTTTTTTAAACGTATCCTATAACTCCTTTTTCTGGTTGTTAGCTTTTGCCATGTTGTCTGTTCATCTGATCTTTTAGTTGCTATACTACTAGTAACATTTATGCAGTTTACAGTTGTATATTAAGAAACTGACATTTTGTTTTAATTGTGGAACAGAACTCTGTTAGCACTGGAAGAGGTTCACCTCCTAATGGAATCTATGGGAGACCTGTAGCTCTTCCTGCCAGTACTGCATGGTATGTAGTAAGCATAGT
Source organism: Nissolia schottii (assembly GCA_003254905.1). NCBI lineage: Eukaryota > Viridiplantae > Streptophyta > Magnoliopsida > Fabales > Fabaceae > Nissolia > Nissolia schottii. The sequence continues at coordinate 483,725 of QANU01050717.1, forward strand.
TTTGTATTTGGGTTTGAAAGTTGAACTTACTAAAGATAATTATGGTATGAAGCTATGTTTATTTTTGCCAGGGGAACCCAGACTACAAATTGTCAGCCCTCAGCTGGAGGTCTATCATATCCAAATGGTCCATCCAAGCCAAAACCTGATACAGTCAGCAGCACATTAGCCTTTTCTGCAGCTGTTGCTGGCACAACTCAAGCATCTCTGTTGCATTGTGATGTGACTAAGAGGCCACCATCAAGTGATGGGAGTCATAGCATGGTGCCTAGAGTGAAAAATGGACTTCTGAAAACTGTTAAACAGTACAGTAGCATGGACATGCTGGGCAGTGCAGGTGATAAAACTTCGATGTCTAATGTAGTAAGCCAGTTGTCTTCTCCGCCATTTTCTCAAGACAGTGATAGAGGCACTTGTACTACAGTAAACTCAATAAATTCTTCTGACATCAATGGACAATCATGCAGCTCTGGTCCTGAGGAAGCAATCACTGCTACCAATGAAGAGATTCAGAATTTGTCCTGTGAGTTGTCCTCTATTAACATTGATATAAATGCTGCAAATGAACACCACAGTATAATCAAACCTAGTAGCCCACCTACTGATTATGTCTTGACAAAGTCTCCTCAAATTCAAGGGTCACCGCATAACGTTGACAGATTAAAAGAAGTAATAGCTACAAATGAGGCTGGTAAATCTACTAAATCGGATAATGTGGTTGGTAATTCAAAGGAACAATGTGATTGGAGATTGGATTCTCCGTCCCAAGTAGTGTCTAATACTGCTGAAGTAGAGGATGATGTAGCATCTTTTGATAATCAAAGACTGAAGGATCCAGAAGTTGTTTGTCGTTCTTATTTGCCAAAGTCGACTGGTTTCCTTCATGTATCAAACCACTCTAGCCCTCATCCTCCGCAGCATGGCGAACCCTGTACTGCTGTAAATGCTGGTTCTATATTTGCTAATGATGGAGATGGGAATGAATCTATATTACATTCGTCCAGCATATTATGTAATGGCTACCCTGAGAAATTGGTAAGCAGCAGCTCATATGGTTTAGTTCATGATGAAAGGAACAGGCAAAGCATAGGAAACTTAGTTAGTGAAGCAGTTAATACTGGACGGGATGCTGGTATGGATAAGGGTGAGAGTAGTATAATTTCAAATATTTTGTCCATGGACTTTGACCCCTGGGATGACTCAATGACATCACCGCATAATTTAGCTAAGTTGTTGGGTGATGACACTGATAACCAGCCTGCTCCATTAAAAAAGTCCAGTTCTTCGAAAAATCAAAGTAACAATCAATCTAGATTCTCTTTTGCAAGGCAGGAGGACTCCAGGTTCCAATCCCTTGGTGTCCATCCATCTTATGGTGTGGGCCAGCAACAGCCGAAGAACCATCCACTCATCCAGGGTTTTGCCGAAAGAGACTTTTATATGGATAAGTTGGGCATTGCAAATGGCTTTTATTCGAATAACTTTGAAGATGCTGACAATATAGGCAGTGGTCATTTTGCTGCTTCTAATAATAAGCTTTCTGGTAAGTACTATTAGCTTTCCTTCAACTGGTTACTGTACTTTTGTTTTGTTTCTAGCAGATTTCCTGTCATTTAGTTCCTATATTTGCAGCCTTACACACGTTGTCCTTTCTTGTATATAGAAAAATATACTTAGAAATTTTCTTCTTATAGAAAATATATTATATTTTTTGGGCACAGTTTGGTTTTATTTTCTTTTGTCACCCACCCTCTCTAATCATTTTGTTGCTTTGAGATGATGTGCCTTCCATGATTTTCTGAATTTCTATTTATTAGAAATATATGTGACCTGATTATTTGTCCTGCATATCATATTTGATTCCATAGATTGGCTGTGTGTTGCAGGGGAGTGAGTAAATTCTATTTTTGTTCATGATTTTCATGATTCCATTGACTTATTTTGAAGAGGGGACACACTAGACAAGATTGGATTAGGAATGAATGCATCAGAGGGAGAAAGTTGGGGTAGCGCCTATTGTGTGGAATAGTGGAATAGATGGTTGAATTTAGCCTTAGCTGGTTTGTCCATGTTTGGAGAAGGTGGGTAGAAGCCCCAATTAGGCGAGTAGATCATATGGAGGTTAACCCAAGCTAGTGGCAGAGTGAGACATGAAAAAGCCACAGGCGAAGCTATAAAAAGAGATCTAGGTGTTAATGGTATGATTATTCATATGATTTATGACAGAACACTATGGTGTCGTCTGAACCATGTAGCTGACCCTGCTCAGTGGCAAAAGGCTTTAGTAGCTGTTTTCATGGTTTTCATTATGGTCTGACTGAATGACATTTGTTCACTCTTTAGATCAAGGGTTAATTAAGTTTTTAGTTCCTGCAATATGAAAAAGTTTGGTTTTAGTCCCTCAATGAAATTTTTAGTCCCTATAAAATTTTGAACTTTGGTTTTGGTCCCTGTGGATGGCCGAGGTTGACGGTTGGTGACGTGACAGTTAACGGCGCCGACGTGGCGTGCCACGTCAGCTCCACGTGGCATAACCCATGACTGGATTTTTTTGACCCATGACCCGACCCGAAGTTTGGATCCAACCACGGTTTCCATTAAAAATTTAAAAAAAAAAAAAATCACTAGGGGGTAGCAGCAGCCCTACGCACTCCCTCCTCTTCCACTTCCCCCATGCCCACCCTCCTCTTCTGCTTCCCCTACGCCCACCCTCCTCTTCCACTGAGGTATTTGGGCTACCCAGAGAAAAGTGAATCTCTAACTCCCAAGGACCACAAAACCAGAACTTCCCTCAACACAACACACAAATCTAAATGGGTTCAACCAGAGCGCCCTTGATTCTTCCTCTTTTCCTTGTTTTGTTAACAAATCTTGAGCTGCCCCATCTCACAGCATTTGCTTCCTCTCTACACTCTTTGGCTCACTACCCAAGGTCTGGCTTGCCCTCAAACCCTTCCCCTTCAGCCTCAGCATCAAGTTCATCAAGAACGAGCATTTGACGAGATGCAAGGCGGTGAGGGTACAGATGAAGAAGTTGGGAAGAATGACGAGTGCGCAGAGGTGGAGGTGATTCAAGGAATGGCAGGAGGAGAGGAGCGGGAAGGAGTCCACGATGAGGGGGAAGCGGATTGGGGGAATCAGAGAGGAGAGGAGCAGAGGTGATTTGGGGGTGGGGGTAGATCTAGGTCTGTTGCCGCCCAGGTCGTTGTTGAAGACGACGTCCGCTGCCTCAAGGGAGGTGGTTTGATTTTTTTCCTGCAAGTATGGGTGTAGTGATTGAGGGTGGTTGATGGCTGAAGGTGGTTGGTGAGGTGAGAGTGAGTTGCTGGTTCTATTTTTGGTCGAGAGGGGCCGGCAAACTCATGCCAGAGAGACGATGGACGATGGCGGCGTGGGGAAGACGATGCCGTGGGGGGNCATCATCCACCGTCCACATGGACCAAAATCAAATTTTCATATTTTACAGGGACTAAAACTTGTAGTGAGGGACTAAAACCAAACTTTTTCATATTACAGGGACTAAAAACTTAATTAACCCTTAGATCAAATACATTTTCAATTGTGTTGGATCACTAATTTGAATGAAAATTATTTCAACTGAGTTTAAAGTTGCATAGCAACTCCTACCATTGCTGACTTGTTCCATCTTTTCATGTATACTGTTAAAAAATGTTTGCAATGATTATGACTGTACTCTTTAGCAAGGTTGTCAAACTCTAGAGTTTAAGTAAACTCGTGAAAGCTCAGTAAACTCGAATCGTAAACTCGTAAGAGTTTATATATGTAAAAAATATATGTTATAAGCAATATAGTTAGGAACTAAACATGATTAAATTTTGTATTCATAATTGACATTGAATAATGTTAACTTTAAAATAAAATAAATGAAAAATATCATAAAATATAGCTTAATGCATGACACTTAGTTATGTCATATTTTATTCTGTACATGTATTACTTTATAGTTTGATAAAACATAGCTTAATTATGACAAATATATAAAATCAGCTTAGTAAACTCAATAGATATTGTCTAATGTACACAGTCAACTAAGTATCTAAAATAGTTACCAAATTTATACATCTTGAGGTAAACTCGTAAACTCGTACGTAGATTTTAACTCGTAAACTCGCTAGTAAAATTGCGAATTTACTTAAAATCGTACGAGTTTACCAAAAAAGAGTTTACATGAGTGTTAACTCGTCTTGTGTAGTAAAATTGTAAACTTACGAGTTTACGAGTTAACTCGAGAGTTTAATAACCACGCTCTTTAGGCTACCTGTTCGCGGTCCTGCTAGTCTATGCTTTGCCTAGCTCGTTATTATATTTTGCAGCTATCTTGGTTTTTGTATATTCATCTTGACACATTCTTTTGCTATGTTTTACAGCTATTTCGAGAGCACAAGTTTCAGCTCCTCCAGGATTTTCGGTTCCAAGCAGGCCACCACCACCACCGCCTGGCTTTTCTTCTCATGAGAGAGTGGAGCAGCAGACTTTCGACTCTATATCTGGTTAGTTATGATCTCATTTAACTTTATACACTCTGTTCTTCATATATTGATTGAGTATAATTGTTTTAATGTTGACAGGCAATCCATTGCTTGACCAATCTTCCTTTTTGAGACATTCATATCAGACACCTGCAGCTGGAAATATTGGTGGCACAGGGGACATTGAATTTATGGACCCTGCTATTTTGGCTGTTGGTAAGGGGAGACTTCAAGGTGGACTGAACAGCCAAGCGCTGGACATGAGATCAAATCTCATGCCACAATTAAATTACTTCGAAAATGAGGCTAGACTCCAACTATTGATGCAAAGATCTCTCTCACCGCAGCAAAACCTTAGATTTCCAGATATTGGGAATTCTTTTTCTCAGCTTGGTGGTTTGTATGGTAATCCATCGAGGTTAGATCAACCACAAATCAGTAATATAGCCCCATTCCCTCAGCTGTCTCTGCAGCAGTCTACAAATGGAGTTTTGTCAAATGGACAATGGGATGGGTGGAATGAAGTTCAGAGTGGAAACAGTCTGGGTGTGGCTGAGCTTTTAAGAAATGAAAGACTCGGATTTAACAAGTTCTACTCAGGGTATGATGAATCAAAATATCGGATGGCAAATTCTGGGGACATTTACAATAGAACATTTGGGATGTGACTTCGCTAGCTATGTAATCTTATTGTTGGCATTGGTGAAGCCAAGCAGAATTGGACAAACAGTTTTTTTGTGTTGCTGTGATGGGATTGACTCTTGACTGGTCTATTGGGCTACCTAATGATGAAATTCCCAAGAAGTGTAATTTCTAGCTGCAGTTGGTAATTTAACTTAATTTTATTGATTTAATCTCCTTATATTGGCATTGCTCATTATGCATGCATGAAAGTGTTTTTCAACTACTTTTCTTAAATGAGATCGGATATGTTTTTTTTCCCTGCTGGATTTCTTCTTATCATATGTCGAAGAATGATGATGTTTACTTTTCTGTTACTGTTCCCTCATTTTGCCTTTTTATCATTGTAGTTCTGGATGCGCGGAAGCGTGCTTTGCTGGGATTTTAAGATGTCAACTGATCAAACTGCAGGCAGGTAGATCTTAGTTGAGTGTTTTCCCTTCAAAGTACTAGAGCATGAAAACTTATTGATTCAAAATCAAATAGATCAAATCCCATATTTATTGTTGTAATTTTCCTTTTAGTTTAGCCACCCTTGTTGGTGGGAGTGTAGAGGTTTGAACAGAATGGTTGAAGGGAAATTATTTGGCAGCGGCTTTACATCTTGATAGAGTTGATAATTGGGCATGGAATAGATTACGCTCCATATTGAAAGGTCCACATATGGTGGCGGTTTGGTCATAGCTAGTGGCCCTTTCCTCTCTCCCAAGATTTTTTAAGTTATCCACCACAATTTATTAGTTTGATCTCACTGGATCTAGTCACGGTTCTGCTGAAATTAACTTGTACACTAGGATTTTTTTTTTCCCCATTCTTTTTTGTTTCGGTTGTCCTTGTTTGGTTTGCATTTAGCTGTTCTGTGATCTTGTTACTGGTTTTCACACCATACAACCAGCTGGGTCGGAGCTTTCCAGACGACCTCAAAAAAATGAGGCATGGCTCTGCTAGCGGTAAGTTTTAGGACTCGTTCTCAGGTTACAAGAGGAATGGGTGGTTTACTTGTTACCGTGGGTAAAGGCGTGGGCTGTGGGTTATCTACGCCCCGTGGAAGATGGGGTACCCCATGTCCGAATTGCACTGGAATGTTAACAGCATATATATCTTCCTTTTCTTACTATGAGAGTTGTTAGCATTTGAAGTTTCATTCGGCGTTGAATCTTGTAAGAGATTAAGATATTGGAACACAATCAGTGATGGGGACGGTGATCTGATAATTCTTGCAATACTTGCACTGGAAATAATCAAAAGGCCTGTAGAGTATCCAAATAACCTTTTGGGTCTGAAATCAAATTTCTTGTACGAAAGACATATCTAACTTCCAACAACTTATATTTCGTGTTGTGCGTATGAGTATTGCTGACGGAGCTACGTATACTTTGTTGAATTGATTCTTCCTAGGTTAAGTATTGGAAACAGTAGAAGTAAAGGGTAGTTCTCGTGTGAGCGCTACTGAGTAGTTGAAAATTTTAATTTTTTTTTTCTACTTTTCTATTTTTTTAAGAGTATAAATGTATGAATTATTTAGTTTTTCTGCAGCTAGACCCGAAAAAAGGTCCGTTTCAATTTAGAGGTAGAGCAATTTAGATTTAGTAAGAATATCTAAGGTTATTTACAAATAAGCCGACAATAACCAGGAATCCAAGTTTTTTTGTGTCGATTTTGGTCACTTAAGTTTATATCATAATAAAATATTTCGTACTCATTTAGGACCTGTAGAGAAGGCACTCAAAATCAGATTCAGATGCTTCATCCACTTGCCATTCGGAAAGGGATGTTTCCTCGACGGACAACCCATTTAATTCCATGTTGATGAAGGGAAGGGGGTATCAAATATCAAGTTGTTCAATCATTTAGAATGACTTGGCAGTCTATACGTATTTGGTATATAATCCTAAGGCTATACTAATTCTTATTATGTGGCCTTGTCATTGGAAATGTCGGAGTTTTAGAAGTTTTGGATCACTTGGTTGCATAAGGGCTCAACTGATTGCGTAGTCCACCCATTTGTTTGCTTTTGGTGATTTGTCCCATCTGACAAGAAGTATCATTTGGTAATTTGGGACCCACTCCACTGTAATCAATGGGGCATCTTAGTGGGATGCATTCATGAAATTATCAGAACGTATCAAGTTGGATTGTGCTAAGATAAAAACGTAAATTAGTCGTTGTGTGGCTCTTACCACTTGAAAATTCAATTTGGACATCATCCCACCAAAAGAGAAGACAAGAATTTAGACTGCCATCATAATTGAAGTCTTTGTCAACAATTGAGGATTTAATTAAGTGCGTCTCTACATCCCATAGGACATATTTAGCAGAATAGATTCTAAATTAATCATGGCATCGAAAACAAAGATTCTAAATTAATCAAGATTAAACCCATTATCATAAACCTCTGGATTATCTCCTCAACAAATTTGCAGTTTCCCTAACCAGTTCTATCAAACTTAACAATAATATATCTTTAGAAAATGTGAATCTATTTCAACAAATCAAGAAACAAATGCCCAAATTCTAACCAGTTAATCTAACGGTGAGGGACTACACCATCAGCTGAGGTTCCCTGCCAACTAGTCTACCAATTAGTTTAAAGCATATAATGTTTGAATATGTTAGGCTATGTTTGGTGTTGTTAAGACAAAACATGAATACGGAGCCGTGAACACAGACAAGACAGTCTTGTATTTTGTTTGGTGACAATGTACAAGACATACTTATTTGTATTTATATTTTGTTTGGTTCAATAGAGATAAGACAAAAGATACATTCTAAATGACTTAAAATACACTCCGTGTCTTATTCCCGTGTCCCAACAAAATGAAAGTATAAAAAATAAACAAATTTTCTGTTTTGGGACATAAATTTTTGTGTCCATTTATATCAATAAATAAATAAAATTTTTGTATGTGTGTCTTAGTATTTCTGTTTTATTTCAGAAAACAATAGGTGCCTTAATAAGCACTACCAGTTTAAAGACATGTTCAGATGCTTGCATGTCGTTTCGTTTTCTTGATCCTTTGGGTAGATCAGGCATTCAATTCTTCATCAACCATCACATATGCATGTGCACATTTTTGTGTAGAGTTATTTTAGTGGCGGGTCGTATCGTTGTCGGGGTGGGATACTATGGGAAAAATTGTCAACGGGGCTAAAGCACCACATTATGGTGCTTGGTGAATGGTGAGCTATAAATAATTTAATATACATAAAATGGAGTATAAAGCTTTCAAATGGAGTAGCATTTTTTATTTTTTTATTTGTTTGGGACCATAATTGACATCGTTAGAATAGTCTACGCATCAATGGATTGGTGTTTTCGGAGAAATACTTAAATATTCATGGAGCATTAATTTTTTATTCTTTTATACTCTTTTGGTTTTCTTTCATTTTTTTCAATTTTGATTTTTAAGATTTTGAAATATATTTTCATTTACAATATTTTCTTTTCTTTCATTTATAGTGGAGCATTTACTTTGAGGTAAAGAGAGTAATAATTATATTAAGAATATAAATTTTTATTTTTATATAAAAATAAAATTTTCAATTCATACTATTTTATATATTTATTAAGATATTTTTTTTCTCCTTAATATATGTGTTGTTTGATTTTAGACATAAAATAAAACAGAAATGTATTTTTTAAATACGATAAATTAACATTAATAGTTCATAATATTCATGACACATACATTAAATATGTTTTATAGGTATGCACATATTTCTCATGTTTTCGGGTCTCACTCTTTGATCATACTAAAAGGAGTGTTTGATAAAAAATAAGGTTCAGCACTGATCATTGACTTTTCCACAATTAGATTAGAAAACATTTAATTATATATTATTTTCTTTTGCAATCCAATGATGAAAAAATGAAAAATCAGTACTAAGGTTCTGTCTCGCACACAAATCAAAAGAAGTTTATCATAAAAGAAACTTTTAAAAAGTAACTTATGAATAAATTATTATATATATAAATACACAATAATTTTTTATTTTAAATATTTAGAAAATTTTTTTAATAAGTTAGATATTTTAACTTCTCAAAAGACATTAAAATTAACTTTTTGAGAAGTAATAAGTTGTTTAGTCAAACAGAATAAAAATCAAATATATGACTTTTGACTTCCGAAAAGTTACAAAAATAAAAAGTTGTGTTATCTAAACGGGCCTTATACCTTATTTTGAAGGTTCAAGGTAAAAAGACCCATATTTAATATGATTGAGTTTGGGATTGAGATTAGTAAAACTAGAACAAGATTAGTAACCGTGTATTCATGCATTCATAGTTAACTTTAGATTGCAAAGAGAAGAGGTCTAAATTAGGATTCCATGAGAGTTGATTATTCCTATTTTACCATAGGCTTCAATGTGTTAATATTAATGAGGCAAGTAACACTTTATATATTGTTAAGAAACCATTCAATACATCTACCCATCAAGTTAAGTTTTTGGGAAAGATGCATTGAAATGGTATCATAGTCTTTATAACCAAGTGGTTGTAGGTTGAAGTCCCAAACATTCATTTTTTAGCAAATATGTCAAATTTCAGCACAAAATATAAAAGTTAACTTGTGTCATGTTCACGCTTCACGTTCAATTGACTCCAACGTGAGGGAGTCTGACAAATATAAAATTATTTATTTGTTTTTATCATTCAACTTAAACTTTTGAGAAATATGATTTTTGAAATTTTCTACTGTGGCAAGTCCATACACAATAATTCATAACAATATCTTGTAACGAGTAATGATTAACAAAAATAAGTCAAATAACAATAACTATCTCAAAATAATTGGAATTAAATAAAATGCTTTAATTATTTTAACATCCCAACAATGTGAGTAATTAATTAACTTATTATTTACACAATTTCTAACATCTTACTCCTTAAAGCATTTAGGCTCGTAGAATTAAGCAAAGAAAAGAGAAAAAGCATGAGTGAGAAAATACTAGATAGTGGATATATGATGAAAAAAAGAGAGAAAGTTATGAAATATAACAATTACTACTAATTATGTGCATATTTTATTGATAGTAATTATTATGTCGGATTGTTTTATTAACAATTACTAGTAATTATGTTCATTTATTATAAGAACATGTTAATTAACCTTTAGGTGATTATGGAATAATCTCAGAACAATGAAACTCAATTTACCCACACAAATTAACATATTATCATATATAGCATCAAAATTTATGGGTAATTAAAAATTCTTTTACAATTTAAAATTTGTTTCCTTTAGGATTTGACCACTTTAGTGACTAACAAAACATACCTCATATAAATTTTGAATTGTAAATGATCATTTTAAAACATAAGTATCATTATAGATTACTAATGTAGCGACTCTAATCATTTGATAAAAACAAGTTACATTTCCTAATATAATTGCTTTAATTTTTATTCTCATCCTCACCCACTCTAAAGAAATAAGGAGTTTTTTTGTTAAGCTAACCCTAAAGATGAATGTAAACATTAATCCCACCACATTTAAAGAATGTACATGATTCTCCACAAGAGATAAATACAGAGCACATTATATGTCTAAGATATTTATTATCTTCTGAATTCTTGAATTTAAAAAAGTTAGAGCTGATAATATATATATATATATATANTCTTTTAATGAAGGAAGTTCTTAAACAAGCATATAAGGAAGTTCCAGTTTTAAAACGGTAGTTTCAAAAGGAAACAAAACGGTCACGCAATTTCAATTCAGTTTTCTTCTTCCTTCTTTTTTTTAAATAAAAATTATCATCTTTAATGCGAAAACACAGAATAAGGAAAACACAGATATGTCAAAGCATGTTTTAGAAAAATAACGTTGAATATGAACATGATAAAATACACATAGAACGAATTAAAATATTTATCAGTATTTATCTTAAAAGGAAAAAAACACGAGTTCTTAAATAATACTCTTATACCACGGGTAAGTAATTATGGATTTATGCATCAAACAATCATCATAAATATACATCCAATCAAAAATTTAGAACTTCATGAATTTTCACATAATTTAGACAAAGAGATTGTGTCCCGTTTTTCATGGACTTGAAAGAATGAAGAAGACAATTACTTTGAAGAGGATAATCCTTGATTAAGTAGATGACAATAGTTTCTCTCTCTTGATCACTTACTTAATAGAAAAATAGTGGTGGAAATAGAGAGGACCTCATCTCTTCCTTATAGGGTGTATCCATATACCACTACTAAAAAATCATGTCTCTACCGTAGTTAAAAAACTTGGCCTGGCCTGGCCGAGTCGACTCGGAACCCGGTGACTCGACCATGAGATTGAGCTGGTTATTTGAGTGGATCGGCCACGTTTCAGACTTGGAATAACCCGGGTTGACCCAGCCCGCTTTTGTGAAACCCAGTGACCTTGTCGGGTCGCGCATGTGTGTGTTTTTTTAATTTTGTTTTAATTTTTAATTTTTTTTATAAAAAAGACAAACGTCGTTTAATAAAGAGTTTTTTTGAAATTATTGTTTGTCAGATTAAGCTGATTTTTTTTTCATTTTCTTACAAAATATGTGTTTAAGTTTCTCATTTTTGTACTCTTTTTCTTGTTACATACACCTATTTTACTGCCTTCTTATAATAAATATTGAATATTCATGTAGAATTGTTATGTATTTTTTATTTAAAACTTGATTTATTTATGTTTAGAATTGAACTTATTATTTGTAATTTAGGTTCTTGAACTTATATTGTTTATGTATGGTATGACATTTGAAGTTTGAACATTACTTATATATTTTAAGTGATCTTATGTTATAATGAATGTTTAAATAAATGAATTTTATTTATTTAAATTTTTTAATTTTTTAGGTTATATATATATTTATTATTTTATTTATATTTGGGTCAACAACTGGCTCAGTGACCCATCCAATAGGGTGGCCATGTCAAGTCTCGAGCAAGATTTTATAACTATAGTATCTACGCACGTGACTTTTGCTGATAGACTCTTCAATTTAACTTATATTTAATTAATAAACTATAAGACATGAGACAGATATTCTTACGAGAATCTCATCTAAATGAGTTATAAGCTTAATCACAACTATTAAATAAATTATTCGATAATCAATTAAAAAAAAGGATAAACATGTGGTGCAAATTGAATGTAGTCTTTCATGAGAATGACGGAATTTATTACTAGTTTAGCTCAGCATCAGCAAGTATGGAGGTTTTAAAGTGGGAGGAATAGTTGAATATGGCCACCATTTGGATAGATGCCCACAACGAGAACATATCCATTTATACATGAATGACCATGAATCATATTTTATCTGTTAAGCTTTTTATATTCCCTAAATCAAACTTCGTATCTCATTATAAAATTGTGAGAATTCTTATTGCATGGCAATAATGAGTTATTCAAGTGATTTAACATTTGTTCTTTTTAAATAAAATTTAAAATTTTAATTTTGTAAATAAAAAAAATAATGTTAAGAGAATTTTACCTCATAGTGAATCGATCTGACTCTAATTAAATTAAGTGAAGTCAAGACAACTTTGAATCCAATGATTTTGATAAAAAAAAAAGTTAACAGTTTATATTAAATTTCTGTAGGAACTAAAATTGGCATTTGATAATAATTTAAAACAGATAGAACCTATTAAATTTATTGCAACATT